>VXBR01005532.1:2630670-2952619 GCA_013400215.1 Cisticola juncidis | reverse complement strand
CCGCTTCCCGGGCCGGGCAGAGCCAGAGCGCACACGGGTCCAGGGGCTGCTCCTGTGCCGGGAGCGCTTGTTCCGGCGGCAGTGCCGTTCCTGTAAACCAGCGGCTCCTGCCAGCCCTTAACAGGGCATCACTTCCTGTAATGGGGAAAAGAGCTTTTATCCGCTTTCCTTCAGCGTGCGAGTGCTCCGGGGGGCCATTCTATAGCCGTGTTACGATTCAGGAAGGGAATGGCTTCGTGGCGCTGGTTGTCCCCGCCCCGGCAGCTCGGGACTCGAGTGTTGTCGGGCGGGCCAGATGGCAAAGGAGCTGTTCCTCTTTTGTCCGTGGGCTTGCTGGCCACTGAAACACGCCCGCCCGCCTCTGATCTGTGCAAGAGCTTTTTATGCTTCGCTGTGACTGATGTCGCTCACCACGGAATTCAAATCTCAGTAATTCTATTATTTCGTGGAATATAGCTACGGTGTTGTTTCTAAAAGCTGTTTGTGTTCTACTTGGTTTCTTACATTTGGAGGTTTTTTTGACGGGCTTTATTTGCATGGTTTCTTAGTATAAGGCATGACTAAGTATTTTGGCACAGACAGCTCTTGCCTTGATTTGCCAGTGGTCCAGGAGTGAAATTTCTCCCATTACCTTAAATACCTATTGTGAATTTGATAGAGGAAAAAACTGTTTTCTGTTTCAGGACTCTTATTTAAAACTGAAATATTATAATGGATGCCAGCACTGAGGTCCATTTCAGAGCACTGATCTTCTGGTAGATTCTTTAATTTATAAAGTGTGGACCACGGTCAAGTCCCAAAAAGTTCTCTGTGTAACTGGTATGGCACAGAACAGAACATCCTCAGCCTGAGTTTTTTGTAAGGCTGAGAAGCCATTGCACAATGCTGCCGTCATCTTGGTCAATATAAACCAAAGAAATTGGGAAGATGTGCTTGAGCTGAGTTGTTTGAAAAGGGAGAAAGCAAGAGTAAAATTAGAAATAATTTTTCCCCTTGTCAATATCAAGTATTAATATATCCATATTCATATGATTCTAGACTTTTCCATTTGAAGGGAAGATAATAAGAACTGTGAAT
Source organism: Cisticola juncidis (assembly GCA_013400215.1). Taxonomy (NCBI): domain Eukaryota; kingdom Metazoa; phylum Chordata; class Aves; order Passeriformes; family Cisticolidae; genus Cisticola; species Cisticola juncidis. Next base: position 2,951,542 of record VXBR01005532.1, on the reverse strand, counting down.
AATATATGTATGTCTTAATAAAAGATGTCTGCGTTGCTGTCTGTAATGCTTAAATTGTATGCAAGGAAGAAAATGTACTTAACTACAGAGCAGGGTGGGAAAAGCTACAGAATAACATTTATTTTGCCAAAGGATGTTTTATTCCTGTTATGAGGAAACAGACATAATTTTGTTAGCTTTATTATTTATTAACAATATACTAAATCACAACTTCCGATACTTCACACAAAACCTAGGTAAGTGAGCATAGCAATTAGGAATTTTAAACGTTGAATTCTAAACCACTGGAATTTTCTAGTATATAATCTTGTACATACAGAAGAAATGTTCTCTCTTGGAGTTTATTTTCTTTTTGTAGTTTTAGTAGCAACCTGGAATACAATGACAGATGTGTTGCTTCTCTTTCCTGATTTCGTTATGTTTATTTTCTGCAGGACAGATTAGATTGGGTCTAATGGGTAGTTACTGATTAACTCTTTTCCTGACATGGACAGCACATGGAATTTCAGCTGTGAATGACTAAGAGTTTCCATTCAGCTCTAAGAACAAGTTGGGCATTATCCCAGTCCTCTTCTGGTTGGGAGAGGGACTGGCTGGCACGTTCTGTAAACAAGAATATAAAAAAATGAAGTAGAAGGTGTTGATGCCATAGCTGAACATCAGTAGTAATGATTGATGAGATTTACTTATTTTCTAATATGTAACATACTCTAATGTCTTGCTATAAGGCAGTAGACATCTGTTTCTTTAAGAACAAATGCTAACTATGAAGTTTAGAAGAGTTGTCTAGATTGTTCTGTTGAGTTTAATCCTTACCAAAAGAGCAATCTTGATTGTCTGAGATGAAGCAAAAGCAAAAAAAAATAAAAAAAAGTTATTTCAATTGTTTGGTGTTGATTTTTAAGAAGAATAGGATATAGTCAATTTGAAAAACTAAGGTGAGATTCCAAACAATCTGGTTAATATCCTTACTGATTCATGCATCCTATAAGGAACACTTCTTGTTTTACAAGAGGTTAATTAAAACATACAGCAGAAAAGCTTTCTGCTCTTTCACAATCATCTAGGGTGTTACCTGTACCTAGAATCAGTGTAGCTTTAGATCTCTGGAGACAGCGGTGATTTTCTAGACAATACCTCTTATCTGTCTTATCTGAAAGACTTTGGTTTTTTTTTGTCTTAACTACCCTTATGTCCACTTGTGAAATGTGTGCTTCTTTGTAAGATGTAGTTGATAATTATATCAACTTTCAAATGACATGATTTGAATTTTGTATTTCAGGGTAAAATCTTTGGAATATCTTTTCATGCATTGCCACAATCACTTGTGCCAGAATATGGTTATATTCCAAGGTAAATTAACTATGTATTTTTAGATTTTGTGCTTACTTTGCTCTCCTTATGGTGCTGAATTCTTCTCAGAAGAAGGAACACAATTATTTATTCCACGCCTTCTAGAGCTTCTGGGGGTTATAAAAATAGCTCCAGGTAGAAAAAGAGGGATGCAGAAGTTAAGACAGGGAATTCAGAACTCTTACACAGTTTTATTTCTTTATGCTATTGTCACTGGGGGAAATGATTCTGTATATGAAGTTTTATGAAAAATGGTGAAATGGTTTTTGTGGAAAAACCCCAAGCTTTATTCTGAGCATCAAAACTGTTTCTGTTCTTTTCTCAGCTTTCTCGTGGATACATGTGAATATTTGGAAGAATATGTTCATACTGAGGGACTCTTCAGAAAGTCTGGATCTCTTGTTCGATTAAAAGCTTTAAAGGTATTCTCTAAAGCTGCTCTTTTTTTTCTTAATAAGTTGCATTTCATTTGAGCATGTTTTAGCTTTTGTACTCTTTTCAGTCATATTCAAATTTTAATACTGGAAGTAGATTGGTAACATTGCCTGCTTTAGAAATGATAGGAGATCTAGTCCAGGAGCTGGCAGGCTTTGCCCCCTTTTTTTTTTTTCCTTTTAAATATTTTGCATTCCACGTGATGAGAATAGTTTGGGACTGAACAAACTCATTAGCAGTTGTGCACACTGGATTTTTTAGGATATTGGTTTAGCAATGTTCTCTGGGTGGAGGGAAGATGGGAAACCTTTAAATCAATACACAGTCTGACAATCTTGCCTGTGTCTCACTGTAGATAATATAGTTGGGTAAAACATGACAAGGCTGAAACTAACCATGGGAAAGATATGACTGTCTGTTGTGGCATGGGCTAGAGCATTACTGCCTAAATTTAGAAATCTGACAATATGTTGAAGGCTTTAAATCATGTTTCTTATGAAAAATTTCAGAGTAAACTGGATCAAGGTGAAAACTGCCTCTCAGCTGCACTGCCATGTGATGTTGCAGGGCTTCTCAAACAGTTCTTTAGAGAGCTGCCAGAACCCATCCTTCCACCTCACCTTCAGGAAGGCCTATTCAAAGCTCAGCAGCTTGGAAATGAGAAGAAAACTGCAACTGTGTTGCTGTCCTGTTTGATGGCTGACAGAACAATTGCAGCTTTGAGATACTTCTTCAACTTTCTGAGAACTGTGTCCTTAAGGTCAGTGTAGGGGGCATGCTTGTAAACAGCTCTGAATTCCCTTAACCACTTCTGTGTCCAGACAAGTGCTGTGAGTGGTTTGCCATTTTAAACTTAGCTAAATTTAGTCATAGTCTTTTATTTCATAAATCCAAGGCTTTCTTTATTAAAACTTAATTAATTGGAGACTTGACTTTGTTCAAGCTTTGTTCAGCAGAATCACCATAATTTGATACCTTGCATGCCCCAAAAACTGAGGGGATCAATAACTTGTGATTTCAGTAACGTAGTTGCGCAATTATGTGGCCTGGAATGCATACAACTATACATTAATCTTGTTATGTAAGCACTCCAGTGAATGAGTCCGCTTTTATTTTTTTAACTGTATTCATCTTATTTGGCCTTTTCTTTCTCCACTGCTTATATTCTGATAATTTGAAATTTAAAAAAGCCTTTTCTTGTTAAGGTCCAGTGAAAACAGAATGGATAGCAGTAATCTGGCAGTGATTTTTGCTCCCAACCTCTTGCACTCGAATGAAAATGAAAAGATCTCTACGAGTACAGAAAAAAAAATTCGCTTGCAAGCTGCTGTTGTGGAAACACTGATTGACCATGCGGCAGAAATTGGTAAGATGATAAATGCTTGTCAACGTGTCTCGATGCACCAACCTGTGTACAGCTTTTCTTTTCAACTTCTAAGAGGAATTTAAAAAATACTTCTCAACTGTTCCAGGCCAAGTACCAGAATTTATCTTGGAAAAGATTCCTTCAATGTTAGGTGTTGATGTCTTTCAATCTACTCCCTCACTGTGGGGCCAGGAAGACAGTGAAAATGAATCTCCCAGTGAATGTAAAAGGAGGAGGCACCGAAGTGTTGGGGGTAGGTATGTTTTGTGAAACTTGCAAAACCAAAACCAGAATTGAGACTTCAGGTAGTCTGATCCTAAGAAGCTGCTCCTTCCACAAGCAGGACAGACGTCTTTCAACCTCGTTGGATTTGATTTGCTAAATCTATACAAGACTTAAGTAATCACATTATTATATATTTACTCAGAGCTTTCTAGTCTGTTGTCTCCTAAATAAGATATTTTGGATTTGTGTAACCAAATTAGTATTCTGGCTTTTTGTTGAGTCAACTTCAGATCCTGTTGCAGAAGGCTAAATGGTTTGTTTGTTCTTTTTGCTAAATTTGAAATGGTACTTTAATATCTACTTTGAGAAGTCAGGTCATGAGAAAGCAGGGATGGAAATGGCAAGTGTGTTTTGAATTAGAGTAGCTAATTTGTGTTTTGAAGTGTAAATCTGAATTGGATATTACAGGATACTGTGTGTTCTGGAATCATGGGTCTGGGATTTTGGGTGAGGTTTTTTCAGTTTTCAGCAGGGTTGAGTTGGGGTTTTTGCCAGATACGTACAATCAAATGGTACATCTCATTTCTGTACATTAGAGGAAGTACTATGGAACATATGTGTTTGAATTCATTCAAATCCACGGCAAAGGGAACTTTTATGTATTGCTATAAAAACATAGGTATTTATTTAGCTCATGTGCCTGGAGTATTAAACCTGATAGTAGTTGAAATTGAGGCTGTATGACTGCATATTTAGCCGTGGTGTGGTTTGTGGTTTTTTTTTGTACTTCTCTGCTCTGTTTGTTTGTTGGGTTTTTTTTTTGCTTGGTTTTTTAAAATAATTTTTATTTTAAGGAAAACAGATTTTCAGCTATTGTGAAAGCAATAAAAACTATGGTTGTGGGAAGATATGGGTTATGTATGCTATTCTCTACATAAACAAACATTTAAACTGGTTTGTTTTCTTTCTCCCTGAAAAAAAATACAAGTTAAACTTGAGTTGAAAACAGAGCAAGACAAGCTTCAGATTTAAATTTGATTGCTCGGTGTGTCTTGCATTTCAGATATTGTTAGTGGAGCATTGAGTAAATTTAAATCTAACAGAACACCCTCCACTACACCTCAGCAAGACAGAAGCGGTAGGTATTGGTGTGTCTGTGCTTGGTAAAGCCCATGCAGTATCTTCTGGATTTGTTAACTATATTCAACAAATTTTTTTAACTAAAGAATTAGAACTCAGTTGAAGGTAAGAGATCAAATTTAACTTGTTTAAAATGGAATATAGATACATATTTATTGAGGATACTGCATTTACTGTAGTTCTTGGAGCAGCTACAATCACTGCAGTAGTGGGCTGTCTAGTTTAGCTCTGTGGGGATTGCCCAACCAAACTGTGCTTTTTAGCTAATGAACAACTAAGGCTTCAGAGCGGTAGTGCAGCATTTTATCATCTTTGGAATGAATCTGCAAGGACTAAAATTCTTTCACTCTAAACTGTCTCTAAAACTTGCAGAAGATGACTCTGCATTTACTTCCTCGTAATACCTATATTGTCATATTGATATGTGGGTTTGGATTTTCCTTTCCGGTGCTCTAACTTGCTAAAAACCCAACAAAATAAAAAATCAAACCCGAAGCTATGTTGATTGCTTTGCCTGTTGAAAGTGCATGCACTTTGGCTAAGCTTTTGCAACAAGTTCTTTTTAGAGTTAAAAAAACCCCAAAACAACTGTTTACTTTACTAAAGTCTCCAACTTTTAAACTATTACTGCAAATTTGATTTTCTTACAGTCCTTTCATCAGGGACTCCAGTGGTCCTCACTCCAAGTATCAAGCGGAAGCTTCCAACCGATTGCTCTCAGGGCTTGTCCAGCAAGAAGAGACGATCATTTAAGCATAGTTTTGCCTTTGAGTTTTTACCAAGTAGCATATTTAACAGCAGCTCAACACCAGCTTCAGGTACAGTGCCATCACTTTTTCCTTGCTGCTTGAAGTGATTCTTGGTGGCTTTTAATTTAAGAGTGCAGCTGTTTGCTTTTGTTAGACAGTCATTGATGCTCATGGCTGAAGTGTTCCTTGCACTACTTCCTGTCTTGGTAAATAGTGAATGTTTATGTTCAGTGGTGACTCATGTTACATGGATTGAACAAAAGCCAAATTCTCTTTCTTGTTTTTCTGTTTTGTTAATCTCTCATACTTGCAATCCTGATGTCCTTTTACCTTTTTCTCTGCGTATGTATCACTCAGGTTATACTCCTGTTTCTTGGTGCACAAGTCCATGAGACTCCCTATGTGTCCAAGCTTTTGAAAGTTGTAGCCTTCTGTCTCCTAAATGATTAAACATCTGATCTTAGATCTATGTGAAATGTAACTGTTGCTTTTATAAAGTTTCTTTATGTGTCCTGTCACCTCTTGTTTTTCCTCTAGATGCTACATCTCAAAACTCTAGAGAAAATTTTACTTTGGTTTGACAATGCTTTAGTACCATTTTATTCTACTAGAGTGCTTCCAACCATCAGGCTATTCTGAAAATCCTGTTTTATTTTTATTTGGTTCCTTTAATGTGTTGCCAACTGAAGTTAGAGTGGAAGGGTATTTCTAGATTGGCTGTTTTGCTTGATTTTTCTTCCTCCCTCAAATGACTGTTATAAAACAGTGCTTTTCTTATTAAATAATTTTCATGTTCTCCGTGAATTGCTTGTTTTTATGGATAAGCAAACCAAAGCAATTACATTTTATAAGGATAGCAGTGATTCCTGTATTTCATAAAATGTCCAGTAGTAAAAAAGCAACTTTTTTCTTCATTGTTGCTTTAGCTGTTGTGGCTAGGTATGTAAAAAAAAAAAAGCACACTGTAAATAATAATGAGACTGTTTAATTTTTTCTTCTTGAGCTCTTAAACTTGAGGAACTGACCTGATGATAAGTATGGAAACTTACTTGACGTAGTGATATCTGTAGCATGTAATTAATTGCATTCCAGCCACTTCTATGGACACTACAAGCAACAGCTTTATTTCACTTTAAAGTGGAAGTCAAAGTAGTTTCAAGCCAGCACTCTACAAAATAAGCAAAAAAATTGTGCTGTTTAAAAACCTGTTCTTTATTGTATTAACTCTTAAGTCTTTATCTGAAAAAATGTGACTATTTTAAGTTCATATAAATATAATTTTGTCCCTGTAGTTCAGTTTGAAGGAAGTCCTTGTGTGTGTCTTGAGTCATCACAAACCTCATTATCTCCTTCAACCATGGGTGAAAATCATATGTCCAGTACAGGGAATAGAAGAAGTAAGAGACTTGCAAACAAAAAACTATACAGGTAATTAACTCTCAAAACCTAAAGATAAGTTGGAGAGATGTGTCTAGACGCTTTGAATAATGACCCCAATATGTCTCAAAAATTATTTATTTTGGTAAATTTTTATAGTAATGTTAAAACAAACAGATCTTCTGATGTTGGAAAATTTGAGCTCAAAACAAAATAAGATCTGGTATAGCTCTCTGTGCTTACTAAAAAAAAATGTGGGCAAGAAGGCAATATAAGTAAAACTGGAGGCAATGGTTGTAAATAAATGTCAGGATGTTTTCACTGCCCTCCTAAAAAGTTTATGTCCCCTCTTCCCATGTGTCCTTCCAGGGCTGAATCAGGGAAGACAGGCTGTTTTTCTCCAAAGATAAGCAGAAAAGAAATGGTTCGTAGGTCTTTACGCTTGAGATTTGGTTTGGGGAAAAGCAACAGAGAAATGGTAAGTACCCAGTCCTCTCGTTAGGCTGCAGATTTTAATCCAAAGTTTGGGCCCTGCTTTTCAGGAGGTGAAAGGATGTATTTTGTAATGGAGGGATCCCAGTGTTAATTGAACCTGCTTGCTATCAAAAACAAGAAGCTTGAGGTTTATTTGCAGAGCAGTAACTGATCAGCTGGTACTGTGTTTGGCTGGCATGGGGCAAGATGCTGAGGGAGGGAGCAGCTGACCTGAATTGACCAAGGAGCAATTCCATGCCATGTAATGTTAAATTCACCAGTAAAACTGGGATGAGGATAAATTTTTGGAAAGTAGCCACTGCTCAAAGATTTGCTGAGAACTGGCCTGATTGTTGTAAGTGATGGCCTTTGCATCATGTGTGGGTTTGGGGGTTTTTTTTGTCTGTGGTATGTGTGTGTCCCTCTTCATCTTTCCAATTCTCTCCCTCATCCTGTTGGGGAATGGGGAAGGTGAGCATGTGGCCGGGTGGGAGCTCTCCTGCTTGTTGGGATCAACCTGCCAGGCTTGTGATCAGTGGGTCTCCCTGTTCTGAGTGCCTGACCTGGCAGAGCCTGTGCAGAGTCACTCTGTTCACAGTGGGATTAGGTCTGCCTGACTGCAGGGAGGCTGTTCCCCATTAGGTCTGCAGAGAACAAGGCAAGAGGAAGTAGGGCCAAAAAAAGGCTGCTGTGGCTGATTGCGCAGCGGTTTCCTGAAGCTTCCTCTGTAAATGAGATTCCTAATTACCAGTTTGTATAAAGGCAATTAACACTTTGTTTGTTCAAGAATATCGTGTCAGGATGTGCAGCTGGCAGTAGATCAGAGAATATTGGAAGGCGTCTTGCAAGTCAGCAAGGTTTGGAAGGCAGAACTGAATGTGCAAGAAGAGATGTACTCTTCAGCCCATATGTCAGTGAAAAAATCCCTAAGAAAGGTAATCGCCTAACCAAATATATTAGATGGAGAAAACTCTTCTTTACTTTGCAAAAGCAACTTTATGGATAAAAGTATAAAAGCAATTGGATTAAAAGTATGTTCCAGCTAAGTCAAAAATCACTTGTATATTAATGGCTTCTAGGGAAAAAAAGAATTGGTTTAGAACAACCTTTCTAGTTGTTACACTAGTTATACACTGTTTCTAGTGTATTTTAAAATACACTGTTTCTAGTGTATTTTAGTAGCTCTCTTAGTTAAGCAAGAGGAGATGTGTGATTTCACTTAATATTATAACCTTTTTCTACATTTCTGAAATTTAAGGGCCTAATGGCATTTTTAAATTCAGTGCTGCTTTGATAATTATTTTTAGTAGGAGTTTTGTCTATAGTAATAAAATCACAGTAAATTATTCCTAAACATTGGTATTTATTTTAAGGTTCAAGGAATGTAAGCAAGTCAGAAGAAAACTTGCTAACTCCAAAGTGTCACAATGAAGTAGTTCACCGGATGTCATGGAATAGCCCTGCTGTTATGGATTCTCAGGTGATCAGCAAGAATGAACAAATTCTGCCTGGGCACTCTGAAAAGGGCATCACCTCTTCAGAATCTGTTTTGATGTTTAGAAAGCCACCACTTACTCCAAATGAATTCAAATCTGCAACTGTAAGCAAACAAGACAACTTGGAACTTGCGCTTTGTGAAGATGAAAATAATTCAGCTACAGAAACATTACTGAAAGTTAAGCAAGCCTTCTCTTCATCTGGGAGCATTCTTCACGATTTGATAGGTGATAAGTCATCCCTCTCATCTGTAGCAAGTGAAACATTAAATGCAACTCCATGTCCCTCAGGGCTCAATTCAGTGAAAGAATTGTTAGTGGAAGAAGTTTGTGACAATCTAGCAAATGTAAAATCCAGAGAGCTGTTGCACCAATTTAATCAGTCTTCTGCTGCTGATAAACAGCAATCAAAAAAAGAGGAAATTGATGATTTGGAGAAAAGAAATTTCAAAACTTCGGTTGAGATTGAACTTCAGGTCCCAAAACCAGCTATAAAAAAAGAACTTCCTATGCCTCAAGTACTAGCCAAGGAAGAAAAGTTTACTGCTGAGAACAGTTCCACAAAAGATGACTTACACAAACCAGATTTCTCTGAAAGAAAAGAGGAAATAGAATTAATACGCTCACAAACAGCTGAAAACTGTATGGTAAAGTGCTGTAATTTGGAACAGGGTACTGCTAAACCTTCTTTGGCAGGACAGCTGCCTACTTTGCAGTTGCCTAAATCACAAAATGAAATGGGCAACCAGTACTTGAAAACTGAAAATTCAGATAAAGTTTTAACTCAAATATCGATTGTTTCTGACCATGGGAAGGTTTCTGACCACATACAGTGGTTCAACCAGCTTTCATTAAATGATCCAAATTCTGCAAGCAAAACTAAACCACCTCTGAAGTTCCAACGTACTCCAGTTAGACAGTCTGTAAGAAGAATTAATTCCCTTTTGGAAGCTAACAGACAATCTGCAAGCTCTCAGACGGTTAAATCAAGTGGTGTTGGTTCACCACTTGTTAAATCTTTGAGCTATGATTCTGCCCTATTCCCCTGCACAGGAAAACCCTTAAAGAATCCCATGCTTTTGCCACGCAGGAGTGAAAGCACACGTGACCAAGTGTCTGCAGCTCAAAAGCAGCTAGACTTAACATCCAAATCATGTTGCAGGCCATTAAATCCATCAGATAAGCCTGATGTTTCTGTTGCAACTGTTGGAATCCATGAACAAAAAGCAACTGTTCATCCATCAAAGTCTGTTCTAGAAGATCTAACCAATCATGAAATGGTTAAATCCAGTTTCAAAGTTAATGCGAATATAAATATTCCAGGTGCTGCCCCAGAAAAATCTGTGATCACAAGAAGTGCTTCAGGAAAAGAAAGAGTTCGTTATAGAGGCTCTCCAAGGAATCCAATATCTGAAATAAAACTGCTACCAACTGCAAGGCCAGTAGACCTATAAGATCAAATGTGATGGCTGAATGGGTTCTTTGTAACTTGGTTAACCTTTGTGTCATGAGTCAGCACTGGCTAGATGCTAATGCACTCATGAATATATGTTTTTTCTCTAACAACTACTGTGGGATGTGATCAGGAACAGAGCAGAGCAGCCCTAAAACTTGAAAACAGAAAACAAAACTTTATTACATTACATAAGAACAGAAATAGAAAAGAAAAAAAAAAACAGAAATGAAAACTTCCCAGAACGTTTTTTCTCTTCTCTCAATTTCTACCCTTTACACGTTACTTTCTATGGAGTAAAACCTTGGGTTTTAAATCAAACAATCACCACTCAAAAAACTAATCTTGAATTTAGCAAGGGAGAGAGGAGTCTCTCTTGCACTACAGACTGCTCTTTAGAAAACACAGGTCCACCCTTTGTGTTTCCATGTCACCTATGGCACTACCTAGAGAAGTCTGCTGTGGTGACACTTTCTTTTCTATGTCCAGTGCTCTCACCACTGTCCATGGGCCAAACTGCATACAGGGCTCTTTTTAAGGATGCTTCCATGCCGAGCTCTCCTTATCTTTCTCTTGGGGCCAAGGGTTTCTTCTTTGAGGGCAGAGGGCACCACCACACCCTCCCCCTCTCTTCTCTGTTCACTCTACTGCAGCAAGTCAAGCTGGCTACATCTACTCAAATGCAGTTTATGTTCAAAAGAGACTCAAGTTCAGTCTATGCCTAACATTATGAAAGAAAAGTCTAGCTTAAACGCCACTCCCCTTCAATCTCTGCCCATCTGGGGTTCTTTTCATCTTCCTTTATCATCTCGGTCTCAGGCTCTCTCTCTCTTTTCTGAAACTACCAGCTATGAGAAGCAATGTCTGGGAAAAGTTTCTTTCTGCCTCAGAAAGAGTTAACAGTTTTTGGCTCCCAGCAGGGCTCCAGGCTCAGGCACTCCCAGGCTCGGCAACTCCCACACGCAGCTGGGCACCTTCTCCCGGAGGGTGGGGGGGGGACAGGGGACAGGACAGAAGGCAGCTCCACAGTTTTCCACCCCTCCATCCTGGATGGGGCCAGCTCAGCTCCAGTCTTGTTCCCTCTCTTCCCCCCCCCCCTCTGCAGGGCTCCAGCTCCCCTCAGCCCAGCCACATGGTTCCCCTCAGCCCGGCTGCAGGGTTCCCCTCTCCCACTCAACCTTGTAAGCTGGGCAGGGGAGGAGGTGAAAATGTTTTTCTGCTGAAACCAGAACCCAAAAGAGGCAGACCCTCTGGGAGTCCTTGCTTTTAACTCTTTGTGTTCTCAGAGGCGTGTCCAAACCTCCCAGTGGCTACTCCAAGTGCCAGCATAAAACTTGACCACTGATTGGTTTGCCTAAAACTTCCTGGAAAATTCACCTCCTTCTCAAACCGAGACACTTTGGAAAAATCTAAATTTGTAAGATTTCTTTTGCTAGCTCTTTTTATTTGTAATCTTTCATTTGTTTAAAATGAATGAGTTGTGAAGATGTACAAATAGCAATTTGTTTCATGTTGAGGTTTTCTTCATTTACTGAAACTTCTGTAAATGCTAGGCAGTTCAGTTAATGAATTTGATTTATAAAACAAAAATAATCTGTTAATCTGTAAATAATCTAACACAAATGTTTGTGTTAGATCTCAAGTTTTGATTATCTCAGCTTCTAAAAACATTCTGCATCTCCCAAAACTGTTCTTGCAGTATTTAGATTAAGTATCAAGTTCAAAAACAATTTCTCAAGTATTTAAAACAAATTTAAGATATATGGAAGTATTTCGATGCTGAGTATTAGTAGTTAATTTTTTTTACTTTTTAATTTTAAGTGTATTGTAGCACCCCTTGATACTACTAAGCTGGGCCTCATATGAGCTCTTATTTCTTTTGAGACAATGTTTTGTGTTTTTGTTGGAGTAAATTGGGAGCGTATTTTACTTGTTGAGTAGGTAAATGTCAAAATATAATCCATGTGTATGCACACAGTCTGGAGAATTATTAGAACACATGGAAAACAAATATGTAGCTTATTCAAGAAATGAAAAGTCTTAAAACTTCATCCAGTGTTGTGTTCTGCAGTAGGTACCAAGTATTTTCAGTTACGAGTAATAAAATGTTTTATCTTGATATGAGAGGGGAGTTTTAACTTATTTTTAGAGCTGTAGAATTATGTTAACTAAGTGGTGCAGAAGCTGGGTTTAGATGCTGAAAGTGTTGCAAGAGATGAATGCAAGAAGCCATAGCGTGTTAAAGGGTGATTTGCACAAGCAAATGTTTACATCTTTTGGAATGAAAACCGTTTGTCTGTCATCAGTTGTAAAATTATTTAAGAGTAAACACTTGAAACTGTTCATTAGCTTTTTATATGTGTGAATTGCTTATTGGCAAAATGTTAGAGCTGAAGCACTGGATACTTTTGGTTTTAATAAAACCACTGTTTTTTCCCTTTTCTGAGCTTGTTCTTCTATAATGACTTGGAAAGTTAGATTATACTGTTATAGGCAGACTGTAGACACCAAAATTAGTAAGTCTGAAAATAGTGAAGCCAGAAGTAAATCTGTTCTGGCTGTCTTTTTTGTTCATCTTAGCTACATCTTGGTAATTCTCAGAACTAGCAAAAGGCACGGTGCAGCATAATTTATCAGCAGTAGTCTTCTGAACTTCTTGAAAGGGTATGTTAATCAAAAGAGTAGTTCTTTTCCCTGTCTCCATGTCAATGTATCCACCAGCTTGCAAGTTGAATTGGTTGATCTGTGGAAACCTCCTGCCTCAGTCTTGCTACATTACTGTACCATCCAATACCAGGAGTCAGCTAGATGTTAGGCCAGATTGTTTGGTGGTGTGGTTAAGAATGGGAAGCTGCAGTTTCACGAAGTAAAGAATATCACAGTTCACCACCATCCAAAGAGGAAGCTGCTTCTCTTGGCAACACGATCCCAGCCCCTGCCTTGAGCTGGTGCTGGCAGATCCCTCAATAGGCTGAGCACACATCAGAGCACCGTGTTTTGGATCATCTCACTGAGCGAAGGATCAGCAGAACAACTTGCAGCTGTCATGGCTCATGCAAGGAGGTAGGAGCTGGAAATAGGACAGGAGATAAATGCAGTGTCAGGAAGGAAATGAGGTCTGGCTCCTGTAATAGTGAGATGTCACACAGATTTTTGTTTAGGAGACTGAGATTGTCAAAACTGCCTTAGCATTCAAAATATTTGGTACATATTAACCACGTGTCCTATGTGGAGCAGTAAGGTTGATCATGCAAGGTAATCTTGAAACATCTAAACTTAGGTTCTTAGGGGGAATTTGGTAGAGCCCTGACAAAGAAATCTGTAGCAGAAAAAAAATTGTTAAAGAAAGTTTAGATTCTGTTTTTTGAGGTTTTGCAGAACAGTTTGGACATAGATCCCTTTACACAAAATTGATTATGTTTTGCAGAAACAAACACTAGATGCCAAGTGCAAGTCCCTACTGCTTAATCCTGCAAGTCACAGTTTGCATAATGTACCAGGGACCAGCAAAAAGTGCAAGTGCATGTGCAAGTGTAGTTCATGGGACTGGTGTGATTTATGGGATATAATCTCAGTTTTTCTGTGGATAGCTGTACTAAACCAGGATGTGATGCATTCCCAGCAGTAGCAGTGAAGGTGTGATACAGGAAATTACCTTTAGAAGTTTTGCCAAGGACTGTGTGAGATGAGAGACTTCATTGTAGTTAAGACTTTTGTAGTTACCTTCTTGGTCACCTCCACTCTGATGTGTTTAGATTTGCCTAATCTGGAGCCATTACCTGCAAGTCCTTGGAGATGGTTGCCGTGTTGCTTCCCTGTAAGCCTGCAGTTCGGTAACACTATCATCCCCTAGGTAAACCACTGGTCATATTATTCTAGAGACAGATACCACAGCAGGAACATGGATACTCTCCCAGGAAAATGCAATATCATTTCTGTCACCGTTAATGCATCAAAACCCTTCAGTTTTATTTTTAGACTGTTAACTTAAAAAGGGAGGTTTTTAACGTCCCCCCCCGCACCCGCAGCTTTGTGCCTCCGTGGGACAAAGCCCCCCAGGAGCCCCCGGCGCGGCGGGTACCTGCGGGCAGCCCNCGCGCTGCCGCCCGGGCTCCGGGCGAGGAGAAGGGCTGGGGTGCGGCGGTGCGGGCGGCGGAGGGCAGCGGGCGTGTTCTGCGAAAAGCAGACGGTTTCCCCCGAAACGGGGCTCGGGGGCCGAGGGAGCGGGAGGAGCGCGGGGCGGTGGGGGAGCCGCGCACAGGCGCAGCGGGAACGTTCCCAGCGCCGGGGTCTGCAGCCATCTTTGCTCACGGACGCTTCCAGGTGCCTTGCGCTGGGGACTGGAGCATCTGCCAACGTCTGCCGGGAGGAAACCGGGCAGCTGCGCGCTGGGGAGGACTAGGGGAGCTCGAGGGGTTTGCTTATCCAGGGGACTGGAAGTGATGCATTTGAATCAGTCTCTGATGTGAAGGGGAAAGGAGCTTTAAGAAAACAAGCATTTTCATTAAAATCCAGCCTATCAGAGGACAGTAAGTGGTACTTGCTTGTTGTGTTTTGTCGGGTTGGGTTTTCTGTTGTTGATGGCTCTGGTGTATTTGTTTGGCTCTGGTTTTTTTTTTTTTTTGTTTTGTTTTTTTTTGGTTTTTTTTGTTTGTTTCCCTAATTAAACTACACTGTGCAGCCATTTAGTGAAAGGTATTCAAGGAAACAAACGAAACCTGTTTGCTTCAGGTGGGAAAGACGGTGCATTTGTAGTCGGAAACCTTCTGTCTTGAGGTGCAAACAAAATATATCCAGGTTATTCGGCAGTCTCTTACTAATTTTTCAGGCGATGCAAGAATAGAGCCTGGAAAACACAGTTCCTGGCTGGAGAGTTCTTGGCGTTTAGACCAGCGCTTTATAAATAGCATAATAAACATGGAGGGGTGGATGGTGTAGTGGATGACATATTCTCATCAAATGAAAAAGTGGGTTTATTTTGTTTGCCGTGACTGGTAATTAATGTTATGGGAAAATGCAAATCAGCAATTTGATTTCTGCAGGTCGCTGCTTACTATTTCTTTTAGAAGAGAAGAACATACCCCCCCTGTTCCCTCCCGGGCTCCCCTCACCCGGTTTCCAGCTGGCTAGACTTCCAGCTGCCCCCAGAACCTGTGGTACTAAACTGTAAAGCCCAATAGTAGGATCAGATGCTATTTCCGCCATGTGTATAGGACTTCTCCCCCCCTCCTTTAATTTATAACTGAGTTCCTTTCATTTTGACAGGATGAAAGTGGCTGCCACCATGATAACTACCTTGCTTTGCAACATGATATTTCTGCTGGCATTTGGATTGGCTTCAGCCTTTAGCCACAGCCCTAGGACACCCGACAGGGTTACTGAAGCAGACATTCAGAGGCTCCTCCATGGGGTTATGGAGCAGCTGGGAATTGCCAGACCCCGGGTAGAATATCCAGCACACCAGGCTACCAATCTTGTTGGTCCACAGAGCATTGAAGGTAGCTAATTTCTAATTTGAGTTATGATTAATTTATTACTATGCTTTGGTAATAATTAATGTTTTGTTTATAGATGCAGAAAGACTATCCTGAGCTTAAAGTCATAGACTTCTTCACCATGTTGTTGCTTCATTTCTGATTTAAAATCACCATCCATCTTCTACCTTCCTTAATGTAAATGATTTTGGCAGAAGTAGTGGGGTGTTTGAATATAAGGGCTTTGCAGAAAAAGTTGTCTTGGCATTGTCTGATCGCTAGTGCTTCAAAACAATGGGTTTGCTAAATTATTCCTGCGTATTATGTATAAATATATTACATACGTATTTCACATGAGACAAATATTATCTCTAGAGCTCAAATTCCATGGATTTTTAGAAATACTTGAAAACCAGAAGTGATCAAGTGTTTGTGGTGCCATGTGAGATAAGGGATAAACCTTTGACTGGGAGTGCTCCTCTCCCTGTGTCCACAAGTAGCACCTCAAAACCACGAATGCTCTCGGCTCGACTTCACTTTTTTTGCGCAGTACCTCTGATCTCACATTGTGTAAGTTTTCCTTGGAGTCAGTCTTTTATAACTATGTAAATAACTTGAAATATTTGAAATATTGAAATATTGGGATAATGTCTCAGTGTGTTGCTATTTTAACTGAACAAACCAGCTTTTAATTTGGCATGACAGCAAAAGGTTGAAGGTACAAAACTCCAAATATTATTGTTTATGTGTGAACATCAAAACAGGGCAGAACTCCTCAACCTTCTTCTCAGAATTAAATCAATCTGACACAGTGCAGTAAGACTCCACAGTTCCTAAGGCTGAGTTCTCTATTTTATCCTCATTCAGACCTACAGACTGTCCTAACCAAACAGATTGAATTGCTTTAATGGAGGCTGAGGAGAGGATTAAAGCTGAATAGGCATTTCTACCAGATAATTGCAGACCTAAGTTTATGTGTTTTCCAAAGAAACTTTTATGGACCTGTGTTCTTTTGCAAACTTAAATAACAGAGGCTAAGTTTAAAGAGCATTATCCTTTTCTCCTTTATGAATGTTCATACATAGAGAAATTGGGACAGATGGTACAAGTGAGTTTACTCTCCATTTTCCTCGTTTCCCTAGACATTTTTTTTAAAGAGAAACCTTAGAAAATATAAGCAAGCCTGAATCTCTGGCTAATATTTAATCTCAGCTGTTTGATGTTACTTTCTAAGTACAGTGGTAGGAAAATCAGACTATGCATCTCTTCGTAGAAGTATCAGAAGTTTTCTAGTGTTTGTGAGATTGAAGTAATGCTAGTTTTACAGTCTGTACAGTCTTCCACAAACAACAGATTGGACAAACATTTTTTGTTTCTCCTTTTTTAAATAAAAAATCCATCTGTGTATGTAACAGAGTAAAACTGAAAGGTGATAAATTAAGATGATTTATCATATTTAACTTTCCCCTCTTGCTCAGATGAATTATTTTTTTCAACCCTGCCATGGATATTTAACAGCCTGTGGAGAAACTTCTGCAAAAGCAAAATGGTTTTGTGGGGTGAATGCTATCGGGCAGTGTAGAAATAGGCAAGCAAAAGGGACCTTTGTATGAAATGTTGCTTTTTACTGAGTATTCTGTGGTGAGTTTTTCAGATAATAATCATTCTTTCTTTGGTTTCTTGTGTATCTATCTACAGATAGATATGTCTAAAACTGTCTGATCAGAAACTTCAGCCTAAGAAAGTGTTGTTTACAGTTTCAAGGTTAATGTGATCTTACATAATTGAACACAATATTTTCTCATACTGCTTTTTTAAAGAAAGTACATATAATTAAGTGAATTTTCACCTTGAGTCTGTTTTTAAATATAGACTCTGAATTACAGGATAGCTAATCCATCAAAACTTGCATTTCATGCTGAAAAAATAAGTCCATATGGTTTTAAATAACATCAGTACAAGGTTTCACATTCTGAAGAATTCACCTATGCACTTCCCATAACATATTCACACTTATCACTGGCTAATAATTCTGTGTGCAAGTGCTTAAAAAATTCTTCATGATAATAGAAAGGAAAACTAAGGGGGAAGGAAAGAAAAAGGTTTTACAATTATTAGAATGTGTCTCAGCAAAGCAGGATTTTCATCATAAATACCACCACGGCAAAGTGATCATTCACCAGCTACTCTTCCGAGCTCCTCTTCTGTCTTCACTGGGATTTTTTGCCTGACAGTAATGGGCAGCAGAGTTGGGTATGAAGTAGTTACTATTTATCAGAAATTCTGAGCTGCCAAAAAGTGTTGACTTCCAGCCACTTTTCAGACTGCGGGTTTCAGTGACCAATGTAAAAATTTAAAAAACAAGTTAATTCCATGCTTGTATTCTCCTCATTAAGGCCCTGACTGCTCTGGAGTGCATTTGTTTCTCATTTTGACTCGATACTGCATCTCAGCATAAAAACAACCCTCTGTCAATTCCACCTTAATAAATCTAGTATGTTCCCACAGAAGATTGTTTTACTCAACCAAAGGTTTTTGTCAGAAGTAGCCCCAGCAGCACAGACCTGCAGCAGTGTTGAGAGCTGTCACTGCCATCAGGTTCAGCTGAGCCACAGCTCCAGAGGCACCACTGACTTTCTAAAGGCCAAGAATTCACCCATTGTATGTGTATGCTTGCAAGCCACATACTGCCAGGAAAAATTAATTTTTGTGGCTTTAGAATTTGCAAACAAATTTAGGCTGCTGTAATATAAACAAGTTTACTCTAGCAACCTTATTATAATAAAATATTTGCAAATGTAGTGATTATTATAATAACATTACCCATGTTATTATTATTTCCATCAATAAGAGCTTAATACTTTAATACACAACAGAAACACTGCTGTTAGTTCACAAGCAGATTTCCTGATCATGCTCATTTGACATATCAGCTTTCTATTTTTCTTCTGGTGTTAATCATTGTATTTTGACTTTAAAATGCTAAAAATCAGAGGGCAAGGAAGTAAATATGATCATTCTGATCCTTACCTTCACACCCACCCTATCCCTTCTCCCCCAAAAGAAGTTTAGGGCTGACTTGTCTGTAGGAAGTTTAGTCACAAACATATTCTGTTCCAAAGAAAACTAAAAAAAGACACTTTTCAGAAAATACATCTAGAAACATGTGCTCTCTTTTTGAAGTGATCAGGAAGTTTTCTTGATGGTTTAAAAATTACAGCTTGTTAATTGAGAGAAGTATTTGCATTTCCTTGTGTTGGAATCTATAAACATATGGATTTTTTTTTTTTTAATCTTTAACTTCGCATTTGCCAATTTACTGTTCCTTCAGGTCCAGGCTGCTCAAATAGGAGTAGTGTCTAGAAAATGCCTGATAGAAAGTTTAATGTACCAGGAAATGACTGGTGAAGTGTGAAGTTCAGGGAGGTGCAGAGGCAGCGTGAGCTCTCTTCCTTTGCTGGTTAAATGGGATAGGACAAACTTGTCCCAGCAATGGGAATTTGCTGGCTGATTCCCTCTGCTCGTGTACTGCAGCCAGAGATGGTGCATGGCACAGCAGCATGGCCAGAGCCAAACAGATCCTGCAGGAGGAGGATCAAGTGAAAATGTTTTTAGTACTGAAAGGAACGTCTTGGGAGCAGCTGGCTTTTGCTGGCCGCTTAACAGATTTCTCTTTCTGTACATCCCCCAATTCCAAAAAGTAATAAACTTGTATCAACTAGTCTAATTTCTCTGAAAATATTCACTCTCCTTGTTAATTCATCTTATCAGAAAGCTGCACTGGAGTCACTTAGCAGCATCTGTAAAATACTGGGAAACACAGAAAAGCAAAATAGGAGTGTTTAATGAGTAGCTGTGTTTCTGTACTCACTACTAAAATACTATGCAAGCCTTACTGGGCTATATTCAAGCTTTCTGCAGATAAGAAAGGTGCTGCATCTATGTTAAAAGAGAACAAAAGAATAAAATAAAGAAATGCATTCAACATTTCAAAAAACATAGAAGTTAAATTCTCTCTCTGGCGGGGCATTTGTGAAGTAAGAGGCCACACTTTTTTTTTCCTTGCATGCTTACAATTTTGTGCCAGTATTTAAGAGGGTTTTTTGTTTGTTATTGTTTGATTTTTAGTTGTTTTCCTTTTTCTGAGGAGTGGAAATGAATAAGCATGTAATGTGAATTTCAGGCCTATCATACCCTGCATAGGACAACAGCAGAAGTCTCACTTAAACACACGGGGGCACCAGTAGCTCATCGTGAGCAGTTGATAGCACTTCATAATTGGAAATGTGAAGTCCCATTTTCCTTTTGCAAATATCATTGCATTGTACCATAAATTCAGTACAACAGAAAGCCCCTTGTGTGCTTTGTTTGTTTGTGTTTGATTTAGTCGTTTTTATTTCTTAGAACCACTTCAAACAAAATGATTGTTAGTAAAGGTGCTGGCATGACAGCCCAAAGCCTGAAAAGGCATAATGCTGTCACCTCAGTGACAACATTAAATGATGTCTCTTAAATTGTGATTGTTTGTAGGTATAAGGAAATTTTAAAAATACAGTGCCTCTTAGGGAGGCTTTTGATTCTCCTGCAGAGACTCCTCATAGCTAGAAACAGGCTGGGGTTTATTTCATTATTTTGAAAGGAAGTAAGTACATTTATTGTTTTAGAAAAATGTAGTTAAAGTTTGTCAGATTGAGATGATAAAATTCAAGAGAGTCTGGAACATTATGCAAATATATCTACTAGCAATTGGTAATCAATGTCTTGTTAGCACGGACACTATACAAATAACACTCTACATCAAACCTACTGTCCATAAAATGATGCAGATCACTCATGCATGTTAATAGTGCCTATTTTGTTTACTAACAAGAAAAGTAAAGGTTTTCTTAGCAAATAAGTGTATTTCTTTGCTGTCTCTCCTGTATCATAGCTGTAAGACAGGTACTTATTTCCTACAAGAACAGTAAAATCTTTGTATTAGAAAGCTGCAGAAACTTTTGCTGATGAACTCCCTCAGTGAAACCGGTGCAGAAATGACCTTTGCACTCATTCACTCATTCACACAGGGCTAACCTGTGCTGGGCTTGTACCCCAGTGTATTTGGACTTCCTTGGGTGACTACAGGTAATAATTGTAGGATATGTGGAGTGAGCAAACACAGCAGTGTGACAGCTGCACCCTTTTTGCTCCAGTTTGGGTGCTCTGTGCCAGAGTCTGTGCCAGCATCCATGGGGAGCAGTGTTGGAGTCTGGGGCTGGCTGCACAGGGCTGAGCTGGGGCAGACCTCCCACAGCCAGGGCGGCTGATTTGTTATTGTGGGTTTTGGTTGGGTTTTGGGTTTGTTTTTTGTTTTTCAAATTATCTTAATAGCACAGAAAATATGATTTCAAAATGTAATATGGACATCTCAAATTTTTAAGATAAAATGAAAGTGGCAAACCTACAAATTTTTATACAATGTGTAAATATCTAGATTTGTATAGATTTGACTAAAAATACCTATTTTCTTTGCATTTTATTCAACAAATTGTAGTGTTAAGTATAAGCAGAATTTGAGTATCAGGCAGTGATGCATGTCATAAGAGAGGTGCCTTAGAATGCTAATTTCTGAATTTAAAAGTTAATGATGGTGCCAAGTGACAGCGGTGGCTTACAATGGCTTTTCTTTATCTGAGTGGTATGGCACAGGTCTGTGAAGAAACTGTACATAAAACTTTTATACCTCTAACTCCACAAACAGGAAAATGATGAGGTGGTGTGACTTTATTTTTATCAAGGAAAAGTCTTTGAAAATTTGGCCTGCAATATCCTTGATTCCATATGAATTGATAAGCCATGACCAGCACTGAATAATAAGAAAGCCAGGCTGGTGTTTGTGCTGCTGCCTGGAGGTCATACCAGGTTGCCTCGATGTGTTTCACATCTTTCCCTCTTGAGGAGCAAGGGCAGGATCCAGCAAAGGTGGTGGTCTTACCACTGTGAGCTCTGTCACAGCTGAACTTTGGGAGCTGCCCTTCTTGCCCCAGAGCTGCAGGAGGGGTGCAGGTGCTGCTCCTGTGTTCTCAGTGTGGCTGGGAACATGCAGGGGGAATTCTGAAATCTGGTGTGCTTGTCAGAGAAGTCGCTCAATGGAGAACAAAAGAAGAAATGAGTATTAATCCCCCTTTCTCTCTAGTTCTCTGTTATTTGCAGGTGGATCTGACTGAGGAACCTTTTTAGATTTGAGGCTTTGAAATCTTCTCTTGACACATCCTCCTCTTGTGATAGCAGGAGAGTGTGCAGGCATCACATACCTCTGCTGAGGAACCAAGAAGATAAAAATGATTCAAACTCATAAAACCTCCTACTAGCCACTGTTACACTGTACAGACTGCTGCTGCTATTCATAAAGTCATCTTTAAAAAATGCCACCAAAGGAGAACAAGTTCCATCTCCAGCAGCTTTTGGGAAAGGAAGATGGCAGGTCTGTAGGGATTTTGAATTAAGTAGATTGTCAGGTACCTAAAGGTAATTGATCAATTAGAATGGAATTTGTAGCCACAATTATTCTTTGTACATGTTAGTAGAGGGACAAATCCAGTAGGAGAGATAAGAAACCTGAAGAGGAGAGGGAATATGATAGCTTCTTTATTGTTTGATGTTTTATAGTAACTATGTTTTCTAATATTGGCAGGAGGTATAGAGAAATTGAATATGAATATGTAAAATTCCATCTACCATTGGAATATGGTCCCAAAGTATTTTTTAAAAAATCTGTGAGTCAAGATTTGCCAAATTAAGATGAGGTCTTGTTTTCCAAGGTTTTTTTTCCCTGCTTGTCTCTCAGGAAGAGACTGAGGGAAGACCCCACTGCAGTTACAAATTCCTTATGAGGCAAAGAGGGGGGGCAGGCACTGATTTTTCCTCTGTGATGAGCAGTGACAGAGCCCAAGGGAATGGCCTGAGGTTGTCAAGAGACTGGATATTAGAGAAAGGTTCTGCAACCAGAGGGTGGCTGGGCACTGGAACAGGCTTCTTGGGGTTGTGGTCAGAGATCAAGAACCTTCTGGACAATGCTCTCAGACACATGGTGTGACCCTTGGGCTGTCCTATGCAGAGCAAGGAGTCAGACTCGATCCCTGTGTGTCCCTTCCAACTCAGCATATTCTGTGATTCTGTGAGCTTGCTAGGATTTATACCTTCCTTCATTTTGTTCTCAAAATCAGCTGCATTTCCCATGCTCCCACCTGAATTTTCAATTAACTTGCTGTAAGAAAATACTTAAGTTTGCTTGGTTCTATGAAGAGATACTTTAGAAATCTAGAGAAAGAAGAGACTCTTCTTGATTTTGGTGCTGTGCCAGGAGATAGGATCTCTGGCACTCTCCAAAGGTTTCCAGAGATTTTCTCTCTGTGCTTGCCATGGTGTGTGCACTCAGCAGTGCTCTCAGCTGCAGGGATGAATGAGAGGAATGCTGTCATCTGAAGAAGCTGGTTCTTCCCCTCGGGATGCTTGTGTACATCAGGTTAGCTGACCTGAGTCCCCTTTGCAGAGAGCAGCGTTGGGCCTGGTGTTACCCACCAGGGCTCTTCATCTCCCCACTCTGTTGCATCTTGGCTGTGTGCCAGTACTTTTATCCAAGTGCAAAAGCAGCCTCAGCTTGACTGGGGAGGTTTTGCATGGCAAGCCCTCTGCTTTGGAGTTCTGAGGTTATACTGACTCACCAGGGCGCAAGCTGGAGCATTCTAGCTCTGCACTGGGAATGCTCACTAGGAGGTCTTTGGGGGCAGTTGGGAAATGTGCCCTGTAGCAGCTCTCAGACAGGCATGGGAAGGTTTTCAACCTGCTGGAGAACCAGCTGGCACCCCATGAGCCATCTGCATGGAAAATGGCATTGGGTGAATATGAATGGGGAAATGACCACTAAAATTTTTTGAAGTTTAGGGGAGCAGTAGAGGCCAAACATGGATGTTCTGGATTTTTCTGGTGCATCC
Organism: Cisticola juncidis; assembly: GCA_013400215.1. Classification (NCBI taxonomy): domain Eukaryota; kingdom Metazoa; phylum Chordata; class Aves; order Passeriformes; family Cisticolidae; genus Cisticola; species Cisticola juncidis. The sequence goes on along the minus strand of VXBR01005532.1, from coordinate 2,928,027 downwards.
AGACTGAAAGGAGTATTTTTTTCTGAATGTGTTGACACGATGGAGCATTTGGACTTCTCATGCAGCTGGTGTCAAGTGAATAAAGTGCCAGTGAATGAAGTGGTCCAGACTTCTGTGGGCACATGTACATTTATAGGATTGACACTGTCCCATCCCTCAGGATAAAGGAGGTCACTGCTCTCCTTTGGTTGCCCTGTTTCCCAGAACCACGCGCTGCACACGTGGTCAGTAGCAAGGCTGTGCAGTGGCAGTGACAGGAGGGTGCAGTTTGCTGGCGTTGTTGGTTTTATTTTTTCACTCTGCTGGTGAGTGGTGGCAAGGCAGGGTGGCAGGGAGGCTGTGTGCTGCAGGATGCACTGTGTGTGTGAAATGGGTCAGCTTATCCACACAGTGAAGTGCAAAAGCCACTGCTCAGCTGAAGCACAAGTTAATATCCTCCATTAGAGGACTGTTCAACCAAGACAGGCATAAGAGTTTGCTTTTTTTTGCTTTGTCAGCAAGTGGGCTGCTGGATTTTTTTACTGTGTATACAATTTGAATAATAATGACATATAGGCTACTGTTATAGATTTATTGTGAGGGGCATGGGCATTACGTTGCTCCTAACCATTTCACAATAAGAGCTTTTTATATCTTAAATATTTATACTGTTTGTATTTAAAAGATTGGACAAAACTGAATTATTTGCTGAAAGCAAGGTCAGTAATTGTGTGATGTGCGTGCTTAAGGCTTTAGGAAAAAATTGTCCCTCTGCAGAGAAAAGAAAATTAGTCTTTATAGTTTTAAGAAACTTTGTGTCATTAAGGAGAAGACAAGCTGACTCTGGAATCTGGGATGCCTGAGCATGTATAGCTGTAGTGTTTTTGTGTTTCTCGAGGCATGCTCTTGAATGGTTAAGGAAGTTGGCTAGGTTTACATTTTTCCATTCTTTGTTCTCCTATGCTTTTTCTTCTTTCCTGTTCTCTTATTTAGCAGCTTCTGTGGAATAGACAAAATGACATAATTTATAAATTTTTTTCAGTTCTTCTCACTTCTGTCAGAAAAAGGATTTTTCTGACATTTTAGTGGTAGTTCACAAAAAAATTACTTCGGAGCATTCTGGCAAATTGACAAATTAACTGAGTTATTTGCCACACACTGGGACACCAATTGGTTGGAAAAACCCTTTTTCTAACTCAGAGACAGGGCTCCTGAGAGATGTTTTAAAGACTTTTATTCCTTTTTTAGTCTCATGAGAAGGGTGAGATGTTACAATTCATGCCATCACAATCAGAAGCCAAAGTATTTCTTAATTACAACACATTATAAGTGTTTTTGGCCTATCAGCTTTTGCCACAATGCTGCTAATGCTTCTAAGCCATTCATCTATTAAAATACCCTACGTGGGTCTTGCTAAAATACATCTTTCATAGTTCTGTTTCTCCAAAATACCTGGTTTATTTGCAAGGTCATCATTTGAAGCTTGTTTCTAGTTCAGTTTCTCTCTCAACAATGTCTTTCCTATTCCATGGCCTTTCTAAGTCAGTATACTTTATCTCAAGGTTTGCTCACAGATGCACAAGACTATGTAAGACATCTGTCAGGCTTTAAGAATTCTCTACAAATCCATTTCCCACAACTTCCTGTGCTTAATCGATTTCAGCAAGCAGGATGGGATTCTCTAGGATGAAGCTAGCAGAATTATAATTACCAGCAGTGGGGCAGTAAAGCCTTTAGAAGTGTTAGAAAGGGTAAGGAAAATGTAAATGCATTCTCTGCATTCAGGATTTTTTGAGAGTTTGCATGATGGGTGGTCCTGCAGATAATAAAAAATAAGTTAGTGGATGGCGTCCCAATTTAACATAGAAGAGCACTGGGAAGGATTCTGTCAAACCTGCCCTCAACGGGGGAGATGTTCCTTTTGAATGTGACAATGACACAGCAAATATAGGTTAGACAAGATTACTGGGGGTGAAAGTGCAGGAGAGTATGGGAAACTGTCAAAGGAAAAAGATGTAAATCTGTTTTTTCGAGGAGACACTGTAAACAATCTTGAAGATTTTTTCCAGTGATAAGAAAGTAGTCCAGATTACCAAAAGATTTTGCAAAGTAGGATGTATGGTGTTACATCTCTGATTAATATGCATTTGCTCCCTCAGGAACCTTGGGCAAATGAGATAAGCTATACCAGGTTTCCCTTGCAGCTCCTGCTTCTTAGAGTTTGTACAGGCCAAGATAAGAGACGTGATTTTTGCTCAGGGGGAAGATTCCCCTGTGAATCTGTGAGGATCTTGGATGCACTGAGGCACCTAGTTTGACTCACTAAGTAAAGGGTTTTAACTTGGGATTTGGGATTGATCTTCTCACAACACATACTCATGATCCTTTCTGTTTTGTATCTCCATGTTAAGATTGACCAGACTACCTTTCTTCTGAATTTGTAATGGGGTAACTCTGTCTTCACTGTGACATGGGAAATGGTTTCAATGAGACCAAAAGGCAAATTTCTCCTCTTGTTTCTCTTTAATGTTCTGCAGTCATTTTTCACGTTTGAAAATCCATTCTCATTGACTTTCTTAAGCTGATTCTTCTGGGGGACAGCTCTGCCTGTTTGTATGTGACATGGGGTTTTGCTCTCCATAGATTTGTTCCCACTGTGCTTTACACTACCAATAGATGGGTAGCAGCAGCTAAACCTTCAGTGGACTAACAGCATTTTCATTGGATGTGTTTGATCAGGGAAATATTCAATACCCACAAGAAATTAGTTGCTCTTTATGNTCCTTCCCAGTGGTTATGTTGTCTGTATGGGTCTCCCACCCATGTATTGCTCTTCTGAAGAAATGAGCTGAAATGTCTGCACTTTCAACTTTTAATCATTCTAAGGATCTCTAACTCAAACTGATAAAATGCTTCTCCAGAACTATAGTAATGGTGAGAGGCATTGTTCTTTTTTTGTTTTCCACCCTGCAACAGTTCAAGACTAGTGCTAGATGACTATATATATATGCATATATTTTCAAGGAAATTCAAAGTTTACTTAGGACAATACTGATCTTAGCCCAAGAGGCCTAAACCTCTAGTTTATCCTTTAGGAATGTGAAATACCTAATAATAAATGCTCACAGAAATCCTGCATGTGTAAGGGAGCCTTTTCTTTGCTAGTATGTGGCACAGAAAAGCCTGTTCATATAAGTAAGGAGGTATGGAAAAAAACATAGATTTATCTAGCTCATCCTTTCTCAGTACACGGGTGTTGTCTGTACTACTCTGGAGTTTGATAGTCCAAGTTTGAATATTTAACAATGTTGTGTCTCATGATTTCTCTGGATAGGAAATCATGAAAAATGTCTTGGTATTTTGTTGCCTTGTCTTTTTCTTTCAGGCTCTGCCTCAAGGTTCAAGAAACTTATCTTCTGCTATTTTTGTAGCTGACTGTATATGTTTTTATCTCAGTATTTTGACTTGGTAGCTGCAGTGTGTTTAATCCTAATATGTTTCTTTAAATCAGTAATGTTATAATGCCAAAACTAAGGCAACTAATGAGAGTTACAGTACATAATACCCCAACTTCTTCTATTCATAGCATTTCATTTTTATTACTGTAGTCTTTGCTGAGTGCACTATTTATCAGGGTTTATAAGGAATGAACTTTGCTGATGCTATTAAATCACTCAAGTGTGCTAAATTATGGCACCAGAGCAGGTGCTATTGTCTGCAGCTCTTTCAGAAAGAAAGGAAAAAACCCTCAAATGATACTGGACATTTATACCTAAAGGAAACAATCCTTTATATTAATATAAAAAGATTGGTTTGTAGTCAGTCAAGGCAATTCTTGGCAGTCGGTTTAAACTTACATGTATATATAGCACACTGGAGCCTGCTAAGTACCTCTGTTTTCTTTATGGATGGAGCTGTGGTGCCAAGAGGTCTGCACCACATGCAAGCACAGATAGGCTTCTATCTGATGGATTGTCCCACAGTGAACCACAGTGTATACAAGATATTCAAACTTGTATTGATTATGTGGTTCCGTAGTTTACAGCAGAATCACAACCTGATGCTTTTAAGTACATACATGTAATCAATCTTCATCTGAAGGAGCTCAGGACAAAAGAAGTATTTTATGCTCTATATTAGACATTATATGAAATTACATAAGATTAAATGTATGTTATACTTTGTTTTAACCACATCACCATAACATTATTGTGTTATGAGCATCATCTCTGTGTGGACTATGGACTAAATGTATAATAAAGGTTCAGAGTGGGTTTAATGCTGTTCTGGTTTTAGTAACAGGTCTTGTGATCAGCTACAAGCAAAACCCCCATATAACAGAGATGCATGTTTTTAATAGGGGTAGATTCATGTTTGTTATGTGTCTATAAAGCTTTTCTGCAACACTGCATTAATGAATAAGAGACTTGTACTTGAGGGGGAAAATTAGTACATTGATTAGATTTATTCCATTGTGTAAATAAAATTAAAATACATGTGCTTATAGATTAATTTGCTTCTGGTACTATAATGCCATCCAAGTGATCATTTGCAAAATTAAGTTGCAAAATTTGCCTCAGCTGCCATTTCTAACTGTAGAAATTGATACAAAATATGAATTTTGTATTTGAGTGCCTCCTTTTAGGAATTTCAAGTGATTATGTTAGCATACAATGTTTGGCTGTATAAAAGATGACTTAGGCTGGTAATGTTGTAATTAGGGACAGGAGTACATGAATGATTCTTTTGGAGCAACTTTCATGTTCAGAGGCTTTATTCATGTCTTCTGGATCTAAGAAAAATATATAAATTTAAAATAAGACTACTTGGTGATAATATGGTGATTTTGCTGTTTGCCCAAGCAGTTGTGTCTGCATTCACTCTTTAACTCATATTTTCCAATTGTTCAAATTCCTTTTCCTCTCAATTCATTGTTAGTAGAATTTATATGTTGACTGTATGTTGTTATCCCTCATTATATAGGGTTTAAAAGAAATAATTTATTTGCTGTCACACAACCATTTCTATTGCTGCAGTGTGTGTGGTGGCTGTCTTTGTCAGGGAAAAAGAACATGCTTGAAACTTTTTATTTGCCTGAAATTCAAAAGAATAGTGTACAATAGTATTTTTAAAAGTCCACAAGCAGCTGGGGGTTAGCCTGTGGATGCATTTGGCCAGTAAGGCATGTAGAAAGGATCTGGGACAGATAATTATTTGTAGAGAGGCATAGAGAGAAAGAGTGGCCTGAGCTTTGTTCCCAAATCTTTAGTGGAAGACCCCACTTTTCAAAGGCAAGGCACCCAGCTGAGGTGTATGGGAGGTGGCCACAGCACACCAGTTTTGGGTGCAGTTGCCCAAGCCCAGCAAGCCCATTGTTGTCCTCTGAGACACAAACCCTGCTGCACAGTGCTGCTGTAACCCTGCAGTGATGGTGCTCTGGGTCCCCCAGGGAAAGGGTAATCGTGTATGGAAAGGTGCCAAGTCACTGACTGGGATGCTTTGTAACACACAGACTACTGTGGAGGTACATGTGAATAGGAGTTCCCATCCACAACAAGGACTCTTTACCACTTTTCATCATTACAACAGGAAATGCAAATTTACATTAAAGAATTGGTTTAATTTAAAAATATTTTTTCTAGGTGTACACAGCCAAATTTGCTAGAATACCCTGGGTCCCAGAGACCCTAATATCTTAAGCCCCCTTGGGCTTAATTTATTAATGTATTTCTAGGCTGTGCAGATAGTATTTCTTTCTACAGTGTCACTAACATTATCTTCCTGCCATGATTCTGTCTTGCTATATCTTCTATTGTTAGTTGGTGTAATGAACAGTAATAGTATCAGTGACTGAAGATGATTTGCTTTAAATACCTCAGGTTTCATTATTTCTTTTTCTTCACATTTTCTTGTCTAAAACTTTCATAGTTAAGGAAAAAAAAACAACCATAAGACTAATAATATGTGGCCAGTGTTGTTTCCTAGTTTCATCTTTAATTATCTTAAGTTACTGGATTTAGGTCATATAGTTGTGTTTCTAAAAGAGATGCTTGATTGGATTTGTCTCTAAAATAATTATATATGTATAAAGAGAGTTTATATTTTAAATTGAAGCCCAGATTACTTGCACCAGCTGAAGTACTTACACTTTTAATCTTGTAAAAAGACTGTGCATCAATTGTCTTTGCTAGGTGGTGCACACGAGGGTCTCCAGCACTTGGGTCCTTATGGCAATATTCCAAACATCGTGGCTGAGCTGACAGGAGATAATGTACCAAAGGACTTCAGTGAAGATCAAGGATATCCTGATCCTCCAAATCCCTGCCCTATTGGAAAAACAGGTAATTCAATTGTAGCCTTTGTACCTCTGTCTTCACTGTACGTATCTTTCAGCACTGTACAACCCATGATAAGAAATTAGGGTGTTTTTCATTCTCTGCTCCAGAAGAACTGTTGACAAATTGGGTGTTGTAGTGTTTCAGATGAGCTTTTTTTAACCTTTTTTTTTAAATTACTATGTGCACCTCCTGTATTGCTGTATGATGGTGGAGAAGGTCGTATGGAAGAAATCATCTTGACCTCAGAGTAGAAGAGAGTTAGATTTATGAGAGCATCGTGTTGCTGAGGGAGTTCATTTTTAAGATGGCCCCTGAAAAAACGTTATTCTGTCCAGATGAGATTTACCCTTATTTTAGAGACTTTCATTGTGCCAAGAGGAATGAATCTGTCTGCCCTGATCTCCAACCCAGACCATGAGTCAGTATTTAAGATACCTTGGCTCTGCTCCCTGTGTCTTTACGGCTGAGGGTGCTCAGTGCCAAGGGAGCGGCGCGTGGCCGTGCCCGCGGGCTGGCGCTGGCCCAGGGCACACGGGGCCGTGCCCAGGGTGTCCCACAGCGCCCAGCCCTGCCTGTCCTGGCACACACACCCTGAGAGAAGGGACCTCCTTCCTGGTACTGCAGCCAGGGAACGACTTCCAGTGCTGAGAGCTGTAGTAAAACACCCATCAGCCGCCTTGGGAACTGGAACCAGGAATGAGCACTCTACTTCTCTCTCATTTTTTATTTGTGAGCTAAGAGATCCTTTCAAAATGTTTTTTGTTTAGTCTTCTTTTATGTTATTTGGATAATGTGGAACAGTTGTCTGTATTCTTATTTAAAAATATTCTAACTAGCTTAGAATTCATCAAAAAATAATATTTATTATGAAAAGTTTTGTGAAGGGTTTTTGTATTTCATTCAAAAATTTGACAAAATTTCAAATAGTCTTCCCTTCCTGTTTTCTATTACAGCCCATTTGGTTATGATGCCTTCATCTCTTCTGAAAAAGCTACCTCATCTTCCAGTTTGTTCACTATAGCTGTTGTCTGACAAGTTGCAAATGATGGGTTTAGATTTTCTCACACACACGAGCACGAGTGTGGACTTTCTATCTTCTGTGCTTGCCCATTAGACTTCTGTTCATGATTAGATAAATGAACTAAAAATGTGACATCAAGGGAAATGCCTTTGAAAATCTCTTTCTTTCTTAGGTGAAATAAAAGTTGTTAGCTAATACAGTGAGATCTGAACACAGGGGGAGTTTGCAGGGAAGTCCTGCCTGCTCAGATAAATGGCTCTGTCATAGGTATGCTGTGAGTGAAGATACTATCTGCAAGGATTAGAGTAAAATGTTTTTCAGACCCTTAAATGGAAATTCAAGTGGTGACTGTATTATGCATACAAATTACCAGAGGCCTTCCTCAGTCAGGTCTGTGGATTTGCTTAATGGAAAACAATTTTTTCCAGTCACTGTCTACATATGCACATTCCACAGCAGGAATACATAAGCCTGGAGCACTTGAGTTGAAGACTTCTGGATTAGCAGTTGTAGAGAACACCCATGTGTCCAGCTGCACTTTGTGTTTTCTACCAAAAGACACAAATGCTCTGAGGTCTACTACATTTTTGTTGTCACCTGTTTCTCTCTTGATATAACGTTGTCCCTGATGAGATTGAAATGATTTCTAAGTGTTTTAATAGTTTCTGAGTTATTTAGCCAGTATGAAGAGTTTTCCCCTGTTTTCTCTTGGCAATTTTATTTTCTCCCAATCCCAGCATGAAAAAAAAAAGCTGAATCTGCTGAACTCAGAATAACCTCCTCAGGTCATTGAATCAACTCAGTTTTAAGTCTTTACTGTTTCCCACATCTGAGGGAAAAAGATAATCCATCTGCAAGCCTTTTTACATGATGACACACAAGGACAGAAGGGAAAGTGCACAGGTGTGTGCTCTGGAGTGCCTGTGCTCTGGCAGATGCAGCTGTTTGCATGCCCAGCATCATGCCCTGGCTGGTAGAATCTCCTTGGGTATGTCTGAGAGGAGCTTGGACTGCAAGCTCCCCATGCTGGCAAAGCAGTGGGAGCGCCAGCAGCAGACTGTCCAAAAAGCTACTCTGGCCTCAAGTGGCTGAAACTTTGTTTAAGCTAAAGATGACTTATTTTGGTAAAAAGACCATAAGCTGATTTTGAAAAGGATACCATCTTGATGTGACACTGTCTACAAAACCATCTTTTGTGGTTTAAGGAGGTTTCTGGACCAATCAGATTAGTTACCAATCTACAGAAATGTCTTCATCATAAAACTTCTGCTGCACAGCATTTTTATGAGATCTTACGATGCAGAAATGATTTTCAGCCAGTTTGAACAAAGTAGCAAACCAGAAATGAAACTCCAGGAAGAGATACTCAGTGAGAGAAACTGTGTATCTTCTCACAGCACTTTTTTACCCTGACCCTCAAAAGTATTGCCTTACCAATTTCTAGAACTACTTGTGAGCATTTAAAAAAGAAAAAAGTATCCCTTCTGAATCAGAACAGGATGCAGTTCTAGGTAAAATCAAGTCCAATAATTAAAAGAAAAACATAAAGGAGGGAAAGAGCTTGAAAGATAAATTCCTTCCATTTTCATGAAGTTGTGAGGATTTGAGTTTTAAAAAAACAAATACATTCCGACAAATTTGTTTCAAAAGAAAAAAACCCTAGTATTTTCTAGTCATCCAGTTCTTTATGTTTATAATTGCATGACAGCATTTGAGAAGTTTGCTGACTAATGTGGCACATTTTGTGTGTTTCAAAGCTACTAAGCACACAGTGCTTGCTTTTGCAGTTGACGATGGATGTCTAGAGAACACCCCAGACACAGCAGAGTTCAGCAGGGAATACCAACTGCACCAACACCTTTTTGATCCAGAGCATGACTATCCCAACAGGGGCAAGTGGGTGAGTACATGCTTCTTGCTTATTTTTGTTGCATGTGAAACTGGGCATTGTTTGCTGTCTGAGACACTATGAAACCACGAGGACAATATTGTCCTAATGCTGGAAAAATTACCACCCTAAGGGAAACTTCTTAAAAAAGGTGAACTTGCTCTGAAAAATAGAAATAGTGCTTGTGATAAACACCCAGAAAAACAGAAAGTAGAAATCCTTGTTCTATTACCTGTCCCAAAGCATGACAGCTTGGTAAATGAAATAAATGATTTTCAAACTACAGTGAACATGTTGCCAAAATTAGTGCACATTTTAGGATTTCAAAACATAAGATGGCCCTAATCTGAAAGAAGATCCAGGTTCAGTGACTATTCTCTGTTCAGCCACATATATAAAATATAGAAAGAAATACAGATAGACAGAGTTCAGCAGCTTAAAACACCTTAAAAAATCTAGGATCAGAGAACTTGCTTTAAGAAATCCTTTCCACCTTTAGGATTTTGGAGGACTTGATACTGCTTCTTCCTCTAGTCAAGTTATGCACTGTATAATATTGAAAACCTATTTGACAAATCACATATAATAAACACAGTGAGCTACACTAAAGGCAAAAATCTTGCTCTGAGCATACAAGGACTTTAATAACTGCAGCTAGACTCTTTCTGCAGGCTAGAGACTCCAAAGAAAGCTCTGCCACTTAATCTTGGATTACATCAGTTAAAATGTCCAATCCCAAATCCATTTTCAGGCGCCAGGAAAACAATAACAATGATCATAATTTATGCTTGTTGAGCAAATAATGAAATCTCATTTTACATTGTTATAACACTTCACTTAAGATTGCACTGAACCAGTGCTCTGTAAGCATATATCGATAAATGGACATGTTTGGCAGTCTCTTCTGCTGCTGTAATTTTGAGACAATGATTCATCTTCATAATCAAACCAGTGTAAGATTTATAGTCTTAATTACTTATGTGAGTGCTAAATTTCTGGAGAGAATCATGCCAAAAATCCAAATTCTGGAGACTTGTTGCATTCTAAGTAATTACCATCAAAGGTTTTCATTTAAAAAACACCAGATGGTGAACTTTTTATTTATGCCAGATAAGGCTGTTAGTTTTCGTACTATTCATGAGTACTTTACTTTCATAATACCATTCTGAATACTACAAAAACACTTCTGTAAATCTTTGGCCTATAGCAATATTTCAAATTCAAGCAATATGTACTGTGTTGTCATCAGCAACATATATACTTAATAAATGATAGTAAATCATTAGTGAATCCTGGGCTTTTTTGTGTCTCCATCCATCACTACTAATTCAGGGGAAAAAGCTGCTCATGTATGGATTAAAACACTCTTGGGTACTAAACAGTAATCATATCTAGCTGCAGCTTAGCCAACTCCAGATCTTTTTAATTAGAGATGAAACAGCTGGTCATGTGCATGAGCAAGTGTTCTGCCTAGATGCAGGGGAATAGCCCAGATCATCTCCTACTTGCATATTACTACATGGTAAAAAGATAAATACAGTGGTATCTTTTTGGGGCTGTGTTTGTTAGTTTCAATTCTCAGGTAAGCACTCTAAAAATTAGCTGCTTGAGGCCTTATAAAGCAGAGCTGAAGTAGATCACACCTCTTAGGGCACTCCCTGTCGTCTGCATTAAGTTGTAAACGACGAACACAGCTGGCTGTGGGCTGCCCATTGGGTAACTGTGCATCCTCATCCTCCAAGTGTCCCCAGCAGCTAAAATTCCCTCTGCCCACAAGCAGTTTGTTCCTGCTTCTCCTGTTGAAGAGCCTAGGACTGCCTGCCCAGAGGCTGTGGTGGCTGTGTGCTTACAGACTGACTGTGTTTCCACAGCTCTTGCAAGCTGAGTGGGCACCAGGCAGGCATCACAGCTGCAGCCCTTGCAGCCAGCATCTCCTGGACCCATGGAGGCTGGTGCGTGCTCCCAGCTCTCAGAGGAGCTTCTCCCCGCCTTTCCCCACCACTGTGTGGTTGAGGAAGCGTCACAGCTCCCAGTGACTTGTCCTCTCCAGGAGCCAACATGCATTCCTTAGTGTAACCACAGAAAAACCCAGATTGCATTAACAGGTCAGAAAAAAAGGACCTGCTTGCCCTACTGGGACAGAGACAGACTGGCTGGTTGGCTTGTTTCGGTGACAGTCCATCATGCTTGCAAAGCTGTGGGACCTCTGCAGTATCCTGTGAATAACAGACACATTTCAGAAGGGTCAAGGAAATTTAGAAGCTGTGCAGCAAAGTGTAGGATTATGCAGATGCTAAATGCTGTGTGTAAATACTGCTAGTACATCTGCAGATACAAATATATAAATTGTAATAAATATATACTGGGTCAGGAGTGGGAAGAAAGGGGAAGAATTTTCCTGTCTTTGGGACAACTCCATGTATTGATATGCTGGCCTGTGAGAAGTCTCTGGAACAGACTCTGTTTATAGAGTGAGATCCACAGCTTGTACTCTCCTCCCCTCTGCTCATATGTGGAAAACATAGAGGGGATGGCAGAAATAGTAGGATGAATGACTTTGGGACTTTTCTATCCATGTGTACAACTATAGTTTCTAACATTTTAGGTTTTTATCCCCAGTTCAGACTTCTCCGTATAGGACACAGACACTTCTTGAGTGTGCCTTTCTTGCATCTTGCAAATTGGCTCTTTAGATAGTTTGAAGAAGTGTTGTTGGCATCCACTTGCACAAAGATAATTTGTACAAGTAGATGCCTTGCACAAAGGATAATTTACAATACATGATTTACAATCAAATCTAAAAACCTTTTACATATTTTTTTGGTTGAAAGAATTTTAACTTCTGATGTTTTTCCACCCAAATCCCAACCTGTAGTACTCTAATCCAAATAGCCAAGAGGATGTAAAGGAGGCTCCAGGAGTGAGGGAGAAGTAGCAAATCACATGCATCATGTCTCTACATGAGGTGTATCTTTAACTGAAGAAAACTCTGTGCCTTCATTCTTAAAAGCCTCTCAGTGAAGGATGAACACTTCCTGGGCAGATTCTGGTGGCTGATGAGGTCAGGCCATTACGCAGTGGAACATATTTTCGGGATTCCTGTTACACAAATATGCTCATAGCTCATGCTCCACAACCATATTTGCTTTGTACTCACATAATGCTACAGTAGTACTTAGGGTCTTAAAACATTCTAAAACAGACTAAACAAAACACAGTTTCCTTGATCAGGAACATTTCAATTGTCAGGAATTCTTCAGAATTACAGAAATGCTAGCTCTGGTAGTCCATGAAATTCTTTTTATTTCAGAAGCACCCTTTTTCCACTTATGAAAGTATAAGGTCAAATACTTTCCAAAGAGAAGCTTTGATGGTGCTTTGTTTCCTAAGGAGAGTAATTCATGCCTCCTTGAGTTTCTTTAAAATGTTAAATTGAAGTTTTCCTGAAGTGAATTTGCATAAGTGACTAGCCAAGAATGTCCCCCTTGGCCAACTTCATCTCTGTTCCCTTTTGAACAGCTCAGACAAAATAACTGAGGTTGGACAAGCGATAGGCCTTGCGAATTTGAGGTTTAATGAACACAAGTACAAAACAGACAATTTTGGCAGATTTCATTGTAACACTTGAAAATGTTTGTTTTTTCTCATATCAAGGCTGCAGAGAGAGTTAGAAGTGTTTGGTGAATTTGTCTCATGCTAGAATTACACTTTCTATTTATATAATCAATGTTAGGTCAGTTGTTTATAGCAGAATTAATGGCTTTGTTTATATAGTCTTCTGCTTTTATACATGTAATTCTTCTCTCCTTCCATTTTCAGGTTAGGGTTTGTTTTTGGTTTTCTTCGTAACACAGAATTGAAACAAAATGTGTTGAACATGTGTGTGTTATTCCAGACTTTATTAGAATACACTGCTTATAAGAAATACAACAATATGTGGATGCACTTATGTAAACTATGGTCAGAGGGGGTTTTTTGTGTTGGTTTTGTTTTTCTTCTTTCTTTTCTCATCATCATAACTTTCTCTTCTGCCAAGATGTTTCTGGCAGTTTTTAAAAGGTTTGCCATTAAAAATGTTATAGACCAAATGGTTTTTAGAAACTTTATTGAGGGCACTACTTAAACAAAGGAAGAGTTGGCGCTGAACTCCTTTCAGCAGAACTTTGCACTGGGAAGTGTTGATGTATCTGGAAGGGAATAAGCAAAGACAGCAAAACAGTAGGAATGACGCCTATTTCTGTTTTTAAAAGGAATTAGAAAATCCCTTGTAAAGCAAATATTTTTTGCTCCCGTTCTTGTGTCACCTTAAATGTATAGAAAGATATACCAGAGGCAGGACTCCTGCTTCCTCTCCCTCACATTCTTATTTTCCTTTTTCCTTCTGACTTTCCTCAAAGAAAAAAGTATTTATGTCTTTATACTGTGTATCATGTGATGGGGGAGGTCCAGACTATACAGTACCTACTTGAAGCACTTATTGCCTGAACATGGGGGATAACATAGTGGAAAATTACTGGGTTTGAATTGTTGATAAGGCTGTGACTGCTTCTGAAGATCTGCAAATACTAGTAGGAATATACTAATATTTATTTGTGGTTTATTTCTCCTATAAAACTACACACTTCTTTAGACTTGACAATATTTAATAGCAGAAGTAGTATTTTAATAGAAGAGTGTAATGGATTTGATGGCTGTGTTGCTTTTTTTTTTCCCCTTCCAGAGCAAGAATTTACTCTTTGAGAAAATCAGTGGTGGTCCAAAAAGAAGAAAGAGGGTAACTATTGGAATATTTCATAGCCCCTATATAATCTAGAGACCTAATAAAAATTTAAACCATATTGTTAAAATGAAGACACAGTCTAATACATCTTTGTTATACTTTAGATTGTGTACAAAGTCAGGGACTCTCTGTGATAAACCACTACAGCCACCTTCAGGACTGAACACTGGGTACGAGATCTATTTCTCAAAATAGCCTCTTTCAGAAGATACACTCAAGTGTAGAACACTATAAAACTTCATAATATCTGTCTTTTAAAATTGATCCTATTTGCTTAAAGTCATTTGAAGTTATTTAAATACCCCTGCAAAAGAATTTGAAATTTCCTACTAAAAATATTGGTAAATTTAATTACCACTATCTATGTGTGTGAATATATTTTTGGGTGTAAATAACACTAGAGGTGGTTCTTTATCTGATCTGCCTCAAATGAAACTTCTGTCTCTGTGTCCCACTTGCTTGAAAGACAACAGTGAAAGGGTTCTCATTGTTCTGGTGCTGTAACAAGGAAGGCAACCCACACAGAGAGATTCTGCACAGTCTGCCTCACTACTCTTTTTTGGTAAAAACCTTTCTTTTATTTAAAAAAAAAAATCACTTTCAGGAAGAGTTGACATCTTTAGCTTTGCTGCTGGTGTATTATTTTTACAAAAAGGAAAAGTCTAGCTCTCTGCCAGAAAGTAGCTTTTCAAAATATGACAGCAGCGTTTACATTGTAAATGAAGTAAATATAATTTAAAATAACAAGCATAAGTGAAGACAATTTATTTATTAACTCTCAAACTTTAGGTCTTTGCTAGAAAGGGAGAAGATGAGTTGATTTCTTCCTGATTCAGACATCGCTGGCAGTTGACACTTCGACCATAAGTTAATGATCTGACCCAAGCTTAATATCTGCTTCATGCTTACATTTGATTTTTCAGTTTGTTAGCTGAAAAGTAAAAAAGGGTAGGCACTTGAATTTATTTTTAAGTAAGTAGAAATTATTCTGGAAATAATTCAGCAGAATATTTATTAATAGCTAGAACAGCATGTTAAAGTAGAATTCACGCAACATATACGTGAGGGAAAAAAAGAACATTTTCTTTCTGTGAGCTGACTGACATAATTGGATACAAAAGAAGTACTAGCTGGAGACCCTTGACAGGTGGTGTGGGGTAGCCCAGAATTTTGAAAATGAATTGCTGTACAGCAGACTTATTTACCCAGCACCAACATGTCACTTAATGCTAAATTTATTAGAATTTAAATTATTTTACGGTAGTACTGTAGTGATTACTAATGCTTTAATGAACAATTCAGAATTTCCACTTTACCAGCAGAAGAGTAACCTAGAACTGTCAGCATCAGAGTGTTTTTCTAGAAATCAAAAAATCCAGTGGATTCCCCTCCTGCCTTTTGTGCTCCCTGCCTCTCCTCCATGCCTTTCTGCACAGACATAGTTTTGGGATCTGGCAACAGATGGATTTTTTTCCATCTGAATGTTCCCATCTGAGGTAAAACAGGTCCTGTCTAACAGTGTAGGCAGTAACCCTGTTGTGTCTATACAGGGCTCTGAAACAGTCACAGAGGCACTCCTGGGGTCTAGAAAACCACATCTTCTAAGCATGTTGTATATTGCTGTGTTTAAATGTCCCTCTATCAGCACACGTGCAAGCACAACTGCACATCACCAGTGTGTACAGCAAAGGGATGGAGTCACCATTTGTGCTGTGTTAGCTTCTCTGCAGCACTCACACTGCAAGACAAGGAGCCTTACAGTGGCATCTCATTTTAATTAGCAAATCTTCCCCTTTTTTAATTTCTGTGCTTGCAGACAGCCCTGTCCAGCAGTGTCAGGACCACTTCTGTGACCCCTAACTTGCCATGGACTCAGAGCTGGGTACAAAGGTGCTCGAGAACTTGCATTGCTTTGAATTCTGCACAGCTGCATAGGATTAAACATATTTCAGTCAAATCAGCCAAAGTGTTTTGCATTACATTTTGTGTTTTCTTTTGTTGGTTAACAAGGATTCAAAATTTTATGTGGTCTCATTCTCTTCTACTTTATTTCAAAAAGTAGCAAGCAAGTACTATTCCAAAAAAAAAGACCAATTAATCTTCATAGGAATCTTCAAATAATTCCTAGAAGTTTATGCAAGAGTTGAGTTTCACTAAATTAACCTTAAACAGAACTTCTTTAAACAAACACAAACAAATAATTTACATACGTCGTATTTCTAACAATTTAAAGCTTTGGAGTTAGTTTATTTTCAAAGATAGTTCCACATCCATTTCTGATTCTTAATATTTTTGTTTTCACTTGCAGCAGGCAAAACACCCAAAACCCAACAGAAGTAAGCAAAAGGGCTGCTCTGACTGAGTATTAATGATAGCATCCACAAATCTGGAGAAACCCAAGGGCTTAAATTTGAGGACAGATAAACCCCAACCAAATGTCTTCCAGAGATTCAACAAAAATTTGGGAAAGCTGAAAGTAAATATTTCATGCCCATTCTGAATGCTTTTCTTTTTAATTCCTAAGTTTTGGTGAAAGAAGCAGAGCAATATCTCAAGTAAAGATTTCTGTGACACAGTCAGCCTGAGAAGAATCAGGAGATACTGGAAAATTCACATTCCTCTGAAGTTTGTCCTTGGACAAAGTTTTTATTGGCCTCAAAAACCTTCATGCTAGAATTTTTGACTGTGTCTTTGTGGAGGAGACAACATAAACTTGAATTTTGATTACACTGAAACTGTAACAGGCCAGAAAGCGGGTGTAAATATAGTTAATACTGAAGCTCCACTGAACTGTTTGCCACTTACAAATACAGTAAATAGATTTTACTCCATTGGTACAGATAAAATTCAAGCATAGGCTTTCTATGTTACTCCATCTATGACCTCCTAGCAGTTTTGAGGCAGGATCTGTTCATCTTCAGCCTCACATTGTGCTGCTTGCACGGTGCAAAGTGAAGTTAAACCCTCTCCAGGAATCTTCTTTCCAGCATTCCCTTCTTCTGGCAGTGCTATGAGAGCCATTTTCTATGCCAAAACCTTGTTTGGCTCTGCTTCTTTGCCAGCAGTTTTTTATCTCAGCATCAAGAGAGGAAGCAAGGAGGGGTTTCCTGGAGAGGAGACAGGCTGAACAGGAGGCTTTGGTCAAACTGGTATTGTGGTCTCTAATTCACATCCCAGCACAGTGTCCATCAGGGGCCAGTGATTTAAGCTGAAGCTTATCTGTACTTCTCAAACAAGTTCTGTCCTGCCTCAGTTAGGGAGTTAGAATTGCTGTTGCTTACCTGCTGAGCTGAGGAAAGGAGGAGTGGAGCAAAAAAGGTAGTGTTTAATTCAGATCATTCTATATTCCTGATAGTCCTGCTTCGCTTGTATTCCTTTCAGTGGATTGAAATAAATTCTTGTGCCAAAAAAAAAATTAGAAAATCAGAAACAAAACACTGATTGACTTTTAGATTTAATCCCTGGAAGCAGTTTTTTTCCCAAATCTGTAAATATCTGACAGATAAGAAATATATAAATATGTTCACTAATCCTAGTTACCTTTTTGTCTGTTTCCCTGTTTCTACTAAGTTTAAATAATTTTAAACTTTTTCAGAGTGTGAACCCGTATCTGCAAGGACAGCGACTGGATAATGTTGTAGCAAAGAAGTCTGTTCCACAATTTTCAGATGAAGACAAAGATCCTAAATAAGTACAATAAAAATGAAAGATAAAAACTCATGCCATCCTCCTCTAGATCATGATATTGCTTATATATAATCTATTAAAATACTTGTGAATGGCAGCATGCTTGTTATTTATATAATTGTAGATGAAAAACAGCTGTATTTATAACAGCATGTTCTCCTAGATGATAAAAGTATGGTTCTGCTTTTTGTTAAGTTATGGTAAAAGGACATTTCTGTTGTTTTTATTTTAGTCACGGAGCAAACTTTAAAAATGTTAGTGATGTTGATAGCTAAAGTGAGGTAAATGGTCTTAATGAGAAGCTTGTAAATAGGACGATGAAAAAAATGCCAAGTCTGACTCCAACATTTAATCTTAAATGTTACTATGTTTGACACATGAAAATTATAGTTTTATGTTTTGTTCACAAATATTGTTACTTAGCAAAGACAAAGTATTTATTTTACGCAGAGAATTTTGGCTTTTGGTCCATTTTAATAAACATTTAAGCAATCTACAAGGTTTGCAAAGTGACATTTTCCAAAATATTTCAGAGGCTCATTTGTCTCTGTTATTGCTGTGCAAATTTAAAAATTATAGAACTGCTTTTTGACTGTATTCACTGGAATATTTTTCTGTTAGTTTAATCATTCCATGCCCACAGCTTTCCTGAACACTTGAACATCTTCCTTATCAATTGAACTGTTATGTGAAAATTATTATCCCCTGCTGTTCTTTGTCTTAGTAACTGCAGCATTTGTGCATTATAGTGTTGTTAAATTATAAGTGAAAATGGACGCATTTGTCTGTGTTAATAAGATTGAGTCAACAACCTCTGAATCTAAATCCAGGATGTGAAGATCATAACAGGTGATCTTCAGAAAAAATATGCTATTCTAACAACATTGGTAGCTGTCGTTGCTCTTGAAGTTGTTCTGGGAAGCTTAAATTGCCTTCTTGCCTAGGAGATTGAAGAACTTTTTATTCCAGGGTTCTCCTTTTCTGAAAAATGAGAATACACCTGAATATTTCAAGCCATGTGAATGGAGCACTGGAATTTATGGAAAACAGCATTAGCTTACAGCTAATATTGCAAACCAGTGGGAAAAAAAGTAGTTGCCTTTCCCATCCTATAGAAAGACACATTAAAATAATGATGACCTCTTAGAAAAAAAGAAAAAGAACAGGTAAGAAATGAAGGCTCCAAGCTACATAAAATTAAAGTTAACAGGATGGCACAAATATGACTGTCAACGTCATTTGCTTTGTCCCACCACTCAGTAATTTGTAATAAACTGTACGTAGAGAATTGGCCCTCTCATACCATTTATGGGTAGGTTGCAAAATTCTAACCTTTTGGAATGGACTATCATGTCCATCGTGTTTCCTTTTAAAAAAATATCTTGAAAACTGAATGTCATGAAGTGGGATTTATGCTCACACATGACACAAAAATGAGGAATTTCTATGAATCACAGAGCTCCCTTGGCTTCCAGTGGCTGGAACAGAATGGGAGCAATCTAGCTGTTCGTGTGGCAGAACTTGTGTTCTCTGCATCTTAAGCTTATTGTTTGTCTGCACTCCTGCTGTCTTCACACAGGTATTGAAAGCTGCAAAGCTACAAAGATTGCTCCAAAACCAACCAAGAGTCTGTGTTTGTAAATCTGACATTAAAACCTATTGATGCCAGTGGCCCAGGGTGTGTAAAATGGTCCTTCCTTCCATCTAACGCTGCTGCCAGCCACAGCAGCTGGTGTAGCTACAAGGCTTCCAGATAGTTGGAGGCTAGACTGCCATTCCTAAAAAATTGGTGTTTCTTCAGATCTTTGACTGTCCCATTGATGCTGCTAATCTGAGTTGCAGTCTGTCCTTACAGCTCCAGTAAAATCCATTTGAATCACAAAAATGAAACAATCAATTTATTTCATTTTTAAGCTGTTATTAAAGACAAGTGCACAATAAAAGGAGGTGTGTACAGCGAATAGTGGGCTTGAAAAAGGAAGGGCAAAGAAGCATTGCTTGTTTAATAGTATCAGTAATCCCACATGTAATGTTGTGAAGCACACCAGGTCACTCCAACCCTGTGTGGGGATGTGAAATGCAGCACTGCAAACTGGCCAGAACAGGGATACCCCCAGCCTGCCTGTGGCCAGAGAAGCTGCCCTCCTGTGTATGATAGATGTGCACAGTGCAGGCCAAGGAAAAATACCATGATTCAGACCTGGTTTTGTCCTTAAATACAGGCAAAGAAAAAAAAAAAACTTTTTACACTGCACGAAACAGTGATTTGTCTTACAGGAACTGTCTGCTGGAACAAGTCAAGCATGTGGTGGTGAGCAGCTGTCTGCTGAGTTCATCAGGCAGCTTGAGTGTTTCACCAGGAAGGCTCAGCAGTACTATTGTGAAATTTTAATAAAACATAGCTATTGCACCATGATAATGAGATTAATTATTCTAATTTCAGTTTTATGGTAGAGCTGTCCTTTGGTACTGAGATTGGCTAGTTCCATATTGATTAGAAAAAACAAGCAAAAATCCTTGTCCCTACTACTGTTCCTACAGTCCAAACATGTATATGTAGTTTTTTAAACAGAATAATCACAGTGCTTGTCTTTCAGAATCAATGAATAAAGATACCAACTATCCCTCCTCACTCAGAGTTCACCAAACCAATATTTACAAAAATGTAAATAGCTGCACACATGTAATTGCCCTTTATGATGCATGTGAATTAAGGAGCATGTATAATGATACTGTCTAGAATTTTCATCAAATTAAAACCTTTTAGAGTATTTTAAAATTTGCAAGTGTGTTAATTACCTCTAACGCATTAGAGACACAATGTGCTTGAAGGAAGCTATACAAAATAAAGTGTATTGCCCTGAAACATTGGTTTTGTCTGGTAAAGAAATATTTATGACTCTAGTTTAAAAAAAATACTGTGTAACTGATGAGAGTATTTGATTTGTGACACTAAACTTACTCTGGGGGTGCATGTGCATACACACATTAATAACATTTTTAAAAACATAATACAGTCTGATAATAAACTCATTAGTAAAAAAAAATACTTTTTTATGTTAACCCACAGAAGACAGTCATATAAAAATGCTTAGTGAATTGCTAAGGAGAGGAAATAGCTATATGCTCCTAATTACTGTCACATTTGCGTTCACCAAATGCAATAAAACCGTGCTGCTATCTATGCAGCAACTCAGGAGCCATCAGAGAGGCTGGGTTCTCTGATGTCAGAGTCCTGAGAGTCACTTACAGGACTGCAAGTAAAGCTGACCTGGAGCTTATTTTAGTAAAATGTGATGAAGCCTTTGTTATCTATTAGACTGAGGAAGGGCACAGGCAGAAAGATGACTACCAAGTCAGGGTTTTGGCTTTTGAGAGTAACACTCCAGCCCCATAGTTTCCAAATGTCAGTAGCTGAGGAAAAAGACAAGTAGCTTTTTCATGATGAAGAGACTTGCCTTAAAATCAGACTTCGAAACAGCAGCTCTATGAAAGTGTTGAAAAGGCTTTGTTTTCGTTTTGATGGTGTACAAAAAACTGAACATTTTTGAACATTTAAATTTTTTGGAAAAACCCCATAACGCCATCAGCCCAAAACAAACCTGGAATCTTTTGGCCTGTTTGCTGGTTAAGCTCACTAAACCAGTTCTCACCTCATCTGTAATGCTCCATCACTTGTAATGTGATACAATTTTTAAGCAATTACTTTTTTTTTAATGCAAATAGACAATGCCTGGATCTGTAGGACAAAGACCTTAAAGACAACTTTTTAAATTTTTGAAGTCACACACTCAGATTTACAGAAGGAGAAGGGCAAGGTAGGGAGATTCAGAGGATGCTACCACAATCCCATGAAAATTTGAGATGTCCAAGGAAAGGACAGTTCCACATGATCCACAAAACAGATGAATATGTTCACTCTTTTCTTAGCCAAGTGTCACGATCTGTAGAATTTAAGGTACTTCTCCATCCAAGCCAGAAGCTATCAAGGCTATCAGGGAGAGGAGATTATCTCCCAATTTTGAGACACCTGAATCCAACATCTCATGTTAGTGGAACCGACAGTTAGATTGAATTATATTTCTGCCATGCTTAATACATATAGGATGGCAATGTGATATGCCCTAATGAAAAAAACAGCAACAAAAAAAACCAAGAACACACTGACTCCACTGCCATATGGATACATGTGCATACACTTAAAAATTCAGCTTTGTTTGATGCAATTACCTTCAATACTCTTCAAAAAGAATCACATTCAGGAATTATCTCAAAGAAGAAGTGTGCTTTTTAAATAAAGAATTACTGTGTTCCTTAAAAGGTCTGCTGGTTTGTCATGCCTAGGGTCAATGGGAGATTTCAACCATGAGCAGAGAACAAGTTCCCTTGAAGGGCTCAGCCACTGACAGTGACCTACTTACATGAAAACTAAATAAAAATCAAAAACAATTGTAAGCAAAGGATGTGCAATTGTCATCGTGAAGGTACCTATCACTCATGAATGTGGCTGACTACCACAGGGTTGGGAACTAAGCCAAGATTTTCAAATGCAAGAGAATGAAAAGGTTAAAGAAACCACTTTTCAAGTACACTCATGGTCTAGGTCTACCATGCTCAAGCCTTTTGCTGTTAGGTGAAGAATGGCATTGAGCTCCAGTTTATCATCCTCATTTACCATGAGAAGGAAATACGTAGATTCAGTTGTCATGTTTGCTTTATTTATGATGACTGCTGTGCTGTGATTACATGGATCCTCATGGTTGGGAGAGCTGCTAACCATGTGTTCAACACATGGAAGCAGAAATAACACTAAATACGAGAGTCATGGCAGTAGCATTATCAACTGAAACTAGAAGAACTTCTAAAAAATCCCATTTTATTAATGTGGTCTGTACTTGTATGTGGGGCAGAGGTAGAAATGGTAGGAATTGAGAATGGTTTCAGACTTTAAAGATTAGGTAGACCTGAATCACCTCTTTTTAATTTTCTTCTGTAGTTCCTGTTACCAAAACATAGAATGCAGCTCCAAATGCAATGCACAGTTGTCTCTTAGTTTTAATCACTGTATTTCTTCATCCTACTCTGTCCTCAAAAGAAAGCAGTGGTGGGAGTCAGTGGCTGAATTTCATGGTAAACTGAGTGAGGCAAAGGGGGAAGCACAGGAAAAAAAAACCAAAACGCACTACTCATTACTAATCTCAGACTTTCCCTCCTTCCCTAACCAGTGTCATCAGCTAGAGACTGTTAAATGTACAAACACTGACTCCTTTTACCCCAGATCTTTGTTCTGAACCTAACCACCACACAACAACGTTGCTTTCCTGGGAACCACTAAAGCTCTCCATTACAGATGACAGGGATTCTTGGGTCTGGGCATATTTGCTAGATCACAGAAGGTGCATTTGGCTTCTTCGATGCTGAGTTCAAACATTTTTTAGCTAATACTTTACTCTGAGAAACACACACACAAAACCGAAACAACACCATCCCCCCCAAAAAACACCAAAAAAACCAACCCCACACAAACTACCCCCTCCCCAGCAGTTCTTTCAGTGCAATATCTGTATTCTAATGTCCTAAAGTTCTCTAAAAGTGGCAGAAATTCAAGTGGGATAGCCTGTACAAGGAAATGTGGTTCTGATTCCTCAGCTCAATAGAGAACACCTTTCTACACTGGAAATGTAAAATACCACATTGTGACATTTTACATTTCTAAATAGACAAAACAGACTCATGAAAGAGCAGGTTAGGCCATCCAGAGGAGCACTCATAATTCCCTCTTGGTTATTCTTTTCCCTTTCTTAAACCACACTGCAAACAGTGACTAAGAGAATTGCAAAACTTTGATTCCAATGAGCAGTGCAATGGCTGTAAGATTTATGGCCTTGTGTTACGGCAATTGAAGAAACCTATTTTTAATGCTGCATAAACCATTGATCAAATTTAAAAAAAAAAAAAAAGGAATTTAAGTAAATTCTTTTAAAGTCCTTGTTACAACAGATAAGCATGGCTGTCATAGCTTCTTCTTATATGCATAGACCCTGGCTCTTGGTTGAATTCCCAAACCCTATGACTGAGCTGACACAGGATTCTCTGCATGCGTGGATAACGTGTGCGCAGCTAAAAAAGTAGAAAAATATGTCCTGCTTCTGATTCTTTCTAGAATCAGAAGCTTCATCCTGCCAATCCCACAGTGTCTCCAGCTTGACTGCAGCCTTTCTGGTGGTTTCTGCCCTGAAGTTAGGGTGTCTTGTAAGATTTTCAGGGATTCTCTTGAGTGCCAAGTTACCCAGCAGGCAAGCAATGTGCCATAATGATACACATTTCTTTCAGTTAAAAAATACATTAAGTAGTAGTTGAGGCTATTTTCTAATTTCTAACCATATTGACTATTTTCTGCTGTGTTTTTACATTCTCAGCAGCAACCTGTAAGCCTTTAAAAGAACAAGAGCTATCCACAAAGTTGAAGATAAGGCCTTCATAAACCTATCCTAAAGTATCAGCTGCTTGTAAAAAACCCTTTCTGTCTGTTTTGTTGTGCAAAATAGACAGAGGTTCTGTCTGTTTTGGTTCTGGAGGTTCTTGATCTGGAAGTTTACAAAACTGGGAATAATTTCCAATTAAAAAATGGGTAAAGAGTTGCAAAGAAGTTCACCCTTTACTAAGTACCCACAGCTGGCCTTGTGTCCCATGCAAATTCCAAAGCCCAAGCACACGCTGCTCAAACCTTGCCTCTCTTTCCTGATTCCTCAGGCAGCCAATGTGCTTTCCTCTAATCATGTACCTCAGGTGCCTGAACTCCTCTACATGCCTAGGACTGTTTGAGACTCAGTGAACCTGAACAGCTCTACATCTATCTCAGCCCTAAACCCAGCCTGAATCCACAAACTTGGCAATTCTTCTCCTGTATCCCCTGAGGGAGCAAGCCTGGCAACTGCTCATCTCACTCATGTCTACAGGACCAGGCATTGCACAAAATACCACAGCAGACATAGGCAGTTTAATTAAAAACCAAAAAAATGTCTGTAAGAGTTATGGCAAAAGAATCAAAGCTCCAATGACACCGGAGAAGGCAATGAAGACAAACTTGTCACCTTGTGGTTCATATGACAGGCTGAAAACAAGGAAGGACAGGGTAACTTGGCTCTAGCTACTCCTCAAGGAGTGTTTGGGAGGCTGGGCAGACACCTGATAAAAATACAAGAGCAGTCCAGGAGATGGCAAAACCAAGCCAACCACCCACCCCCATCCTCCTGAGCAGATGGCTAATTCTGGCTCCTTGTCTTGATTTAATTGTTTTCAGAATTGTTGAGCAGCTTTAGCAGGGGAGGTGCAGGTCACACAAACAGGCTGCAGCCTCATGGCTAAGGGGCTGCACCTCTGGAGGCGCTGGTTTGAACACCTCCAGTGAGCAGACAGACACCATCACCTTTTCTTTTCTGATTCCTGAAACACCACCATCCTCCTTTCACTTATTTTTTGTGTATTGGGATTTTTTTCCCAAGAAAAGGAAAGTAAGGAATTAGGAAAGTTAGATGCATTTAGCTGCTACCCAAATTCTTGGAAGAATGTTACATTTAGCAAGACTTGGAAACTGCCAAGAGTTCATTTGCTGGACTGTGCATTCTTTGTTCTAGTAACATTAAAAATATCTTTAGATCCTTTTGCATCTGTTGAAAAGGAAGCATTTAAAAATTCCACTTCCTTATTCACTCCTAGCATTCCAGGGACAAATTTAATCTTGCTGTCATTGCAATGTATGGGATTTGCTGACCAAGAGCTCCAGTGAGCCTACAGGACCCTGTTGGTGTTGCTATCATGACATCTCGTAGCAAGATGTGTCATATTATAAGATTTTCAGCACTGAAGTTAAGGCACAATCTTTTTATCCCCACCTGCATGAATAATTCTCTTCAAGGTGGTTTCAGTGGAATTTGCTCTATTAAAATATGCACCTCCAAGTCCTGAGGGGTTTTTCAAAGCTTTTACATAAGCTGGTGATGGCCTCCTCAAAGCCAGAGGGACCTGGACTCCAGATCAAACAAACGATTTGACTGAAAAGTCTAAACCATAAAAGTACTTGGTTTTACAAAGTACTTCTCTAAATTAGAAACAAACAAATACATTTGGTTATGGTGGGGTATTTTTTTACCTGGGAAGGTGGTTTGTTACACCTGTTTACAGCAGTCCCCTTCCCTCCTAATGCACAGAGGCTTTCTAAACAAGCTGTCCTATCTCTACAGGATAAAAAAAAGCCTTCTGCCTCTAGATAGCCTGTGCCCTCATCTGGATTTATCTCAATTACTAATGACATCAAGATAAAAAACACTGTGCTTTGTCTCTTATATGTTTTTATATCGTAGCTTTCTTAATGTAAATACTCCAGCTAATAAGAAAGGCACAGCCAAAAGAACCCATAAACTCTGAATCCAAGAATTTACTATACTAAAGAAGAGGGTTTCTACTTTGCCTTGCAGCAATGGACAGGAGAATATCCTGTCCATTTATGTTCCCTCTTTTGTCAGATCAGAAGAATAGGAAATGGCTAAGATGATTTTTTTGTGTGTCTGATAACTTTTAGTGACATCCGCTCCAAGGAGTCTTTCCTCTAAGTGTTCTAGTATATTAAAAAAAAAAAGAGTAATTTTTTACTGTGAACTCCTATGTTCATTTTGAAACCCTGACAAGAAATAATAACACCTCCTTCACAAGAAGTCTAGTTCGATCTGGTTGAGAACCAAAAAGCCCTGCCACAGTCAGATCTGAAGTGTAATTGATTTGATCAGTAGCAATTTAACTTCTTCACTTACGTCTTTACTGCACTAAGACTTCCTGGGGAGGGAAAAGAAATTGTTTACATTTTTAGACATTTTACAAGTGCATCCAAAAGCTCCAAGTGTTTGGAGCCTGATTAATTACAAACACCTAGAGGACTGCTCCCAGTCTTATTTACAGAATCTCTCCTAACATCAAGTGACTTTAACACTTTTTCAGGCACTCTGAATCACATGTTATTTGTGAGGGGTGGGGAAAACCATTCAATCAAACTGCCAGTGAAAGCAGCTAGTGGAGAACTGCTGGGCAGTGTGGTTAGCCCCAGAATGCAAGGTGACAGCTCATCCATGGTTATGAACAGCTCTACAGAAATGGAAGGGTGATGTCTGTTGTAGCTATGTTTGAAGAGTAAAGTAATAAAAAACTCTAATTAGAATTCAAGATAATGCAAGAGAGGAGAGATCAATGAATAAATACCCAGCTGCCCTTAGCCACACAAGCAAAACAGGATCCTTCTGACAAGGAAACAGAAGAAGCAAAACAGAGCAGTTGCTGGAAATATCAAGAAAAAATATTTGGCCCTAGGTTCATGTGTGTAGTTTCCCAGAAGGGATTTTTTTTTTTTGGCAATTTTTGAAAGAGTAGAATTTTGGTAATCATGCAGATCAAAAAACCAGACTATTTTTGTATTCTATTATTATCGTATTTCTAATCCTGAAGTCCATAAAGTTTAGCATTTTAATATGCACACTAACTAGAAAGTCCTTTAACAGGGGAAGGAGGTATATATAAATTATTTCTGGGACTTTTTGCAAGGCTCACCTGACTCAGGTCCCTTGGATTGTTGTGTGTGGTTCACATAACACACTCTGAATAGTTCCACTGAAAACAAACTCAAGCATTTGGCAAGCCCCTGTAGGATTCAGGTCTGAATCTTAATTCAGTGAAAAAATGAAGTATGTGCACAAATCCACTTTTCCTACCAAAGCACTTAACTATCAGTTTGCATTGATATATAGTTCTAGTATATCCCAGAAGGGATATATAAGTTGGCCAGCAGTCCTTTTAGGAAAAAAAACTGGTTAAACAATTCTTTGCCTGCCTTTAAACTTTTTTTTTGTTTGTTTTTTGGTTTTTTTGGTTTTTTTTTTTTGTTTTTTTTTTTTGTTCATGACAGTGAAAACTTGGCTTATTCACTGGAAATATCCTTTTCGGGTTTTTTTATTGGGGAGAATTACAGAAGTTAAAAGGCCTTCTTCCCTATTAAAAGTACTTAGAAATCTAAAAATGGATGTATTCAAGCACATAGACACAAAGTATCTGAAAGTTAAAAAAGGTATCTTTTATCTTTCCGGATTAAGTTGAACTCAGCTCCTCTTATAAATAGCTTATCTCACAAGAAGTTCGGTACCCAATAAGCCTTAAGGATTTAGGCCAAAATTATTCCTTTGAAAACTCTGTTCCCTACTGCAGTTTTATAGGTGAGGAAATGGAGTCAAGAGAACAGTGGTGTGATTGAAAATAAAGAATGAAGGTGAGGGCGGGGAGAGGTGTGAACTTGTCTCTCTTATACCTCTTGTTCTCGACAGAGAGACCATCTAAATAAAAACGGCAGTGAGGAAGAGTTTTGTTTCTTCCTAGTTCCATTAGTATTCTCTCTGAGAAGTGGAGCAATTGATGCTGCAGCAGTACAACCATTCAACAAAGTTCTTTCCTTCCTGCAGCCAGTTTTTTGACACTGGGTTTCAAGTATAAAATGCAGAAATTCGAAGTTGTTGTCTCAGACCAAAAAAAAAAAAAAAAAAAAAAAAAAAAAAATAGCTTCAGCTCTCTCATTCCTACAAAGCTACTTTTTTTATCTGGTATTCTGTTTTTACATGGCTATTGCCAGGAAAAGCAAAAAGAACAGATAAGATTTCAATTTCGAAAGGAGGGCAATGGAATAAAAAACCAAACCCAAACCGACCCACAAGAAAACAAACCAAAATAAATGCCTTGCAAATATCCTTACATAACAAAATAACTTTCCTGCCTCTCTTACACTTTTTTTGTTTCACTACAGACGTAAGTGGCAGAGTCAGCAGAAAGCCCAGGTAGATCTCTTGACTTCCCCCTGCCTGCCCTACCTGCCAGGCTGGCACTGTGTGCTCCACAGCTGATGCACAGAGCCCCCACAGGTAACACCCTGAAACACGGGTGCTCACACAACAAGCTGCCTCTCATCACAGCTAGAAAAAAGTAACAGGGACTGTTTTCCCAGAACTGTGCATGAGATACCTGCTCATGTAGTAAAAGTGTAAGAAATCTGTCTAAGATGTTGGGACACAGTAAGGTTTGGGAAGGGAGTTTTTCAGTTTTGCAGCATAACTGGAAATTATATTTCATAGCTGTCATATAGTGAAATATGTATGTAAATAACACACTGAAAGGTGTGTAAATAACACAAAAGAGGCTCCTTAGATGCCTCTTTTCGTAATTCCCAGTTACAGCTTCATACTGTAAGGGCTCCTGATGTTCATACAAACTCAGTTTGCTTAGCTGAGTCACTTCTCGTATCACGTTGCTCCAGAAGTGCCCTGAAAGCAAAGCATGTCAGCAAACACCTCCTACAGCTTCAGGAGACAAAGGAAAAAGAAAAGCAAATGCATGAGGGCAGAGAAATTTTATGACTTTCATTTTCTTGGCAAATCCTTTTATAGTCATCAAATACATAAGATGCATCCAAAAATTGTGAATAAGAGTTTAAAAAGTTTAGCTTGACAAATGATATTTCTTCATTTGGCATGAAATTTCATATTTGTTCAGCAATCAAACTTCATCCTAATAAAACAAGCTTTTCTAAATAGCCTTTGAAAAATAGTCACATATGGATTGTGTTATGTATGTAGGTGTTTTGAGGCCAGAAAACATATTTTTTGTTCTCTGTCTGCAGCACAGAGCTGAGTGGAATGCTGGTGGGTGACCATGCTCCTAGGTGTGGACATCATTACAAGCCCACAGCCTGACTCTACGTGCTGTATATGCTGAACAAGAAAGCTTTTCAAGCATACCAGGACACCAGACCTTTCAGAGAAGAACCCAAGACTTTTGGACACTTAAAGCTTTTCTCTTGAATTCATTTATTCTTTTGATTTCTAGTGTCCCATTTCTGAGGATTCTCGGATTATTCCTAGATCAAGCAACATTTTCAAAGTCAAAAAACCTAAATTACTTAATTTTCAAAAAAAAACCTGGCCCCAAAATAAGCACTTTTCCCTAATTAATTTTGTCTCATTCAGCCAATGGAAATCTATATGCTAAAAAGTTAATGTTCTGTCAACATAAATCTAAAATACTGCTTTTTCAATAAGTACAATATTGTCCAAGCTCCATCATGTAGACATTAATTCTAAAACTCAAATAACAGAAAGATTAAAATTGCTTAATTAAACAGAATTTTGCCAATGTGAAGCACAGTCTTAAACTTGATTTTCCAGTACATTTTAAGGAAATTTAACTCAATTCAGAACAACCTCAGCTTTTTCTGTTCCTACTTTATAAGGTTTGATATGAACCACAATGCTACTTAAATTAGAGTATAATCATCTAATTTTTTGTATAATCATCTGCAACAGAATAAACACCAGAGTACCTGCACAAGAATAACAGGCCTGGTATGTTAGTATACAATCTCCAGACCAACGTGCCCATCTCTTTCCCTCACCTAATGCCAGCTATTATTGTTTGCCTTCTTAGGTTTGAAATAACAAGCAAAACCCCGTTTTCCTTGCTGGTTTACAATGAAGGTTTTTATCCATCACTTCTGGATATATCTAAAATCCACAGAAAAGTGGATCTTTTGAGTATCAGTTCTTTGTTATGACAAAACCAGGAGCGTTCTTTCCACGTAGAGCAAAGAAGCTCACACACCTCATTAGGAATGTACCAATGAACACTTCCATGCATGGCCCACACAACGCACACTACACAACATCTTGCTTTGGCCCCAGGTCATGAATCACTTCTGAGACACTGCTGGTCTCATCCATTAAGTCAGGAAGATAGCAGTGCATGCTACCAGAAACTCAGCAATAGCTGAGTCAGTGCTTGGTTCTAGACTCAGTACAGCTCAGCTAGAAAGGCTACGGCTGTGTTGGTGAGACAAACCAAGCTCCTTTCTCTCCTCACCAGAAGAGTTCAGAACACCAAGCAAAGCAGTTCAGATGTGCAGTGTCTCTGTCGGAGAGCTTGCCTTACTTCTGACCGGGAGAAACATGCCTAGGAGTGAGGGATACTGGCTTTCCACGTGTGTGGGGGCCGGGTTCTCAGCTGTCATAGATCACTTACACCTCCCTGAGTCATTAAAAACTATTCCAATTCACTCAAGAGGCTCTGGCCCCTGTGAGCTTTGGCTTCTCTGCAAAGGCTTTTCGTAAGGTGTAAACTATCCTGGAAGTGATGATACTTAAAGTAGCACACACAGTTAGCAGTAGCAGACAGGAGCTCAGCCCAATAACATTTTTCTCTTCGAGAATTAAGTACAGCACTTCTTTTAAGCTTTTAAGCTTACACGTTTCTTACTGTTCCCACTGAAACAAAGAACAACTCACACCAGTGAATACCAGCAAGATATGGGAGAGGAAATTAAAAAAAAAAAAAAAAAAAAAAAAAAAAAAAAAAAAAAAAAAAAAAAAAAAAAAAAAAAAAAAAAAAAAAAAAAAAGACAAAAAAAGGGCAAGCAAAACAATAGTAAGTAGGTAGTTGTAATCAGTAAGGTTCACAGTGCACACCACTACCATGCAATGACATTAAAGCTCTTCCTCTCAAACCTATACCACAAAAACACTCAAGTTTCCATAGGTCTCCTTGATACTAAATAATTAAACAAAATTTCCCCATTTCCAGCTCTAATTAGAAGCCTTGATGAGAATCAACAGAATTTCAAATCTGGGTATGGTAGGAGGAAGAAGTATTTCCCTTTCTGCACAGGGTGCTTTTTTAACCAGTCTTTGGTTGGGATCTAACCAGCACATCTGAAGCTTTGGAACAAACACAGTGAATGTTTTATTAAAGATTCCAGCAGGAATAAAGAAAACTTCCAAGCTGGAAATTATTCTGGATACCTGAAAGAATTATGAGGGGAAAAGACAGCTTTCCCCCTGCCTCCCTCAATCTCAAACAAATAAAGAGACGTAACAGTTTTTTATTGTTCTTTAAATTTTTTTTTTTAATTTCTACATTCATTCAGTCATTATACAGCTGCAAATATTTATCTTGTTGGTAGCCAAATTTATTTTTGTAATTTTGTGAATAAGTAAGGAAATACTTGTAGGAATAATTCTACTTCCCAACTGTCAAAGAAATCTGAACACTTGTCTTGCTTGACCCAAGGCGCTAGTGCATACTTGGAACACTGTGAATTAAGCTAAGAGAAAGAAACCAGATGAGAAGATATGATATAGGATATTCAGCTGCAAGGAAAGGAAGATGGATCTTGAGGAGAGAACACAACTTCTATGCCAGGAGCTGCTTCCTACGGAGTTTCCTAGGGTGCTTTAGTCAGTGAGAACTACTCCAGATCACCAGCTCTGGCCAGATGCCTGAATACAGCGAGGCATTAAGTGGACATACCTGCTCTGCAATTGTTGCCCAGAAATATCATCTAGGAAAGGCAATGCCACAGTGGCACGTAAACGACATCCCAGAAAAATGCAGCAGAGGGACAGCCTGCCTGCAGCAGTGCTGGAAGCGCCTGCAGTGGCAGAGCCATCGTGGGCACCCAGGGGGGCTCGGATCAGCCGCAGAAAGCGCTTCCCGCAGCTCTGCCCAAGTGCTTGGACTGAGCCCTGGGGAGGGGGCAGCGCTGGGCAGCGCCCCGGCCCCTCTGGAGCTGGAAATCAGGGAGAGACACAGAGCAGGAGACGGGAACAGACTCGCTCAATTCAATACAACTGCTTCAGAGAAGAAAATGGAAAAGTGCACGAGGTCTGCCAACATACTGAGAGGTGAGAATGGTGACATTTTCTTTGGAATCAAGAAGGAATGACACCAATTAGTTAAAAACAAATAAAATAAAATAAAATATAAAATAAAACAATAGCACTTTCATCAACAACAACAACAAAAATCCAAACAAAAAATTCCTACAAATTCCCTAGGCCTCTCCTTCTACCCATCTAGATGTCATCTGCTGTAATTCTTTGCCAGTAATCTTTCCCTCATTAACTTTCTTTGAATTTCAGTGGCTCCTGCACACCAACTCATTTTCTCCCTCATGCTGCCACCCACCACACCACAGGGCCTCTTTCCCTGTGACTGAAGTGATTGTTTTTTTAACAAGTTGTCGCTAAATGTGTGAACTATTGTAATGGGTCTAATTCTGTACCTTGTTAAGCACTCAGGCACTAAGGGAAGCCAAGCATCGGTCTTCGCAAAGAGCAAGCTACCGCTAAGTACTGTGAAAGTCAGAAACTTGGCATCTTGCTGAGCTCTGGCATCCCTAATGTAGCAAATCCTTTCATTTTAATTCGTCCTCCCCGTCTGCAAATCAAACTACCTTATTCAGGTGGGATCCGGGCCTGTCAGAGGTCCAAGGTGCGTGCTGCTGGTGACCGAGGAGCAGGGCTGGTTTGGTCCACGGGCAGTGACTTGTGCCCAGCAGCGAGGAGAGCACAGACCTGTCGGCACCACCTGCAGCGCCGGTGTCGCTGGCAGCGCTTTCCTCAGCTTCGCTCTCTGCTGCGCGATGCCCGCAGGTGGCAGCGGCAGCTGCGAACGCCTCCGTTTAATTAACAAGCCCCAAAGTCAGCCCGTGGGTCAGAGGCTGCTCCTGCCCGTACCGACGGCGGGTAGCCCCGCAAGAGACCAGAGCCGACCCCGGAGCGCTTGGAGGACAGGGCGGCCAGCGCTGGAGGAAGCGCAGGCTCCTCTGCGGAGCTGTGGGCTCTCTGAGCCCTCCAGAGCTCTGCCCTCAATGGCCTCAGCCCGACGCTGCCCGCAGGTTCGGGGTGCGCCTTCGGGCAGCTGCAGCGCAGAGAGATGTTCCCGGCTACTGCTGGGACGGGCTGGGTCCGCCAAGCGCTCAGCCCCCGAGGGTTTCTGCGACTTTGGAGCGACCCGTGGGACCCTGCGGAGCTGGCCCCACTCCTGCTCCGCGCTGCGCTGCCCCCGCCGCCCCACTACGGCCGAGCGGCCGCGCCGGCTCCGCGCTCAGCCTCGGCGGGACTGCCGGGCTCCGCCGCCGTCCCTGCCCCTCGCGGGAGGCCTGAGGAGCCCCCGAGAGACAGTGACGGGACACCCGAGGTGTCTCGCCTCTTGCGGCCAAAGAAAAAGACAACCCCCACCCCCTAAACCCCAAATTCTCAGCGATACAGAGCATGAGCGTGGGGCTGCGGATCGGGAGCCACGGTTTAACACCCTCTGCACACAGACATTACCACAGCGTGGGGTTTTCGTTTGTTTGCTGGTTGGTGTGGTGTGTATTTGGGTTGGTTGTTTGTTTGTTTCCAAAGCTGCGAAATTCCCGGCATACTGCAGAACTTCAGAAAGCGAATCTGTAAGAGGGAGCGCCGCAAAGGTGGCCGCCTCCCTCCTTCCCTCCGGCCCAGGCCGGCCAGGGGCTCCCCGCAGCGGGCCCGCTCCCTGGCCGGCTCACGGGCAGGGCGGCGCCCAGCGTGCACGGAAGGGCGGCCGAGGCGGTGGGAGGCGGGTAGGATTTAATTCTTCTCAACTGTCATACTTTAATGGGGATGGAAAATGTGGATTTTCTGTGCATTCCAGGAACAATTCCTTGGGGTGGTGACCTTTAGCACCGATTCTCTGAAGACAGGAAAGTAGTCGAGTGTTTTATCTGGATGACTGAAAGCTTTCCCTGGTGGAAGTTTATGGAAGTGTTAAAAGGGGCGGATAACACGGGCTTTGGAGGCGCTTGTCCAATGATCTGAAGGGGCTTGGAGAGCAGCTCTCAGCTGGCAGACATTTAAATGGGAGACAGCGCGGCGCTGCTGCAATTTGTAGGCAGGATCCGACACTCTCTCTCTATGGACTCCCGTGTGGCTTCGGGCTCCCGCGCCACCAGCTCCACCGAGTGACCCAGCGGGCAGAGCCCCGCACAGCCCCAGGCCGCGCCGAGGAGCCGCCGGCACGGAGCCGAGCCCGCCGAGGAGCCGCAGGTGAGCCGGGCTGAGCCGGGACACGCCGCGCTGCGCGTACCTACAGCGGGGCGCAAAGGGCTCCGGCGGCTGCCGAGCTCGGCCAGTCTCTGTGGGAGGCAAAGCTTTAGGCTCTCTATCCTACCTTCAGAGAGGGGCAAGGAAGGAGCCGTTCACGGGTGTCTAGCAAAACTCCAAGGCGGCTCGGTTTTGCTGAGCGTGACGCCTGTCGCTCCTGTCTGCGGGAGTGAGGCGCCGCCGCAGTGTCGGGAATTAGGGCGCCTTTACATCTCTTTCCCCTCACAACCACGGGCACTGCAAAACCCCGTTAGCTCTGCCTCTCATCTCCGCCTACAGCATCACTCCCGACAAATTGGATTCGGCGCCCACCCGAGACACGGAAAAATCCCGGCCCGGCCTCTGCACGGAGCGGGGCGGGGGCAGATTTCCCGGTGCCAGCCCCATCCTATCTCGTCCCGTCCAGCCGAGCTGCCCTCTACGAGGCCGCTTGGCCCCCGGCGCTGTCCCGGCCCGCCTTTGCAAGCCTCTGCTCCTGGGAGGAGCGTGCTCCCGGTACCTCGGGAGCTCCCGGGGCGGAGTGCGTGCCGCCCGGCAGACTCGGTGTGTGCAGCGGGCTCGGGTGCGGAGGCTCAGCACGGCAGCGCGCCCGTGGACAGCCCGGCGCGTCCCTCACCGAGCAGCCTCGGGTGGGACCGGAGCGGGCGGGACGCGGCTCCACCGCTGCGCTCGGCCACCTCCGCGGTCTCTCCGCCCAGCGCTCCCACCTGACTCGGAGCCCCGCGAGTTTTGTCGAGCCGGCGGCTCCGTGCGTCCGCGGGCCAGCGCTGCCCTNGCCGCAGGGACCTCCCCGCAGCGCGGACGGGCCGCGCTCCTCCCGCCCCGGGGCCAGCGGCGCAGCTTGGGCAGGGCTTTCCCTCCCGGAGGACGCCTGCTTGCCTGCCCTGTCCGTTTCAACGCGACCCCCCGGGGCCTTGGCAGTCCCTTCGGCGAGCTCGTTCTCTGTCGGGTTAACCTAGACGGCGGCCGTGCCCCGTGGGGAGAGCCGCTCGGTGTCGCCAGGCGCCGCCAGCAGCGTCCACACCCCAAGGAGCCGTGCCGAGTGGCTCCGGGCCGTGCCAAGTCAAACCGAGCCTGCGGTCCCTGTGGCCACCGGCGATCCCCGGCTGCGCTCAGCGATAAGCCCGGCTTACCGCGGCGGGGCTGGGGGGGGTGCGCGGCCCCCGGTCCGCCGTGCTGAGCCCTGTGTCCCTCCCCGGCCATCGGTTGCGGTCTCGCTCCTGGTGTCCCACTCGCGGCTCCTCTCAGCCAAAGAATGGCAAGCCAGACCGCGCTGGGGAAACCTCCTTCTCCTTAGGTGGGGCCTCTGAGGCACCAGCGCGGGTTTGGCTCTCCCTGCTGCTGACAGGACGCCGGGTTTACTCAGCGTTTTGTGAGCGGCGACTTTTGGGTGCAGTACCAATGGTACCCCCCAAGCTCAGCTGCCTCTGAGCCCAGCCCGGGGCCCCGTGAGCTGCAGAAGCACTTCGCTCCTGCCCCGCTCCTGTCTGAGCCCAGCAAGCCCGGGAATAACCAGCCAGCGTGCGCGGGGCTGAGTGTGATAAAAGGCACCGATGACCGTAGCTCTCTGCTCTTCTTTAGCATTTAGTGCCAAGCCGTCCTAAAGCATTTATTTTTCTCTCGGCAATGCTACCCAGAAGTGCATAGCTTCTGCTGAAGACTGCTCCGCACGCACGGCAGTGCAGAGAGAGGAGCAAAGCTATTCCGGTTGTAGTGGGGTTCCATGAGGAAATGCGTCTGGAAGGAGTTTCGCCCTAGGAAGCGGGGAGCTGTCAGGCGAGGCAAACTCGGGTTTGGTACCAGCCATGCCCACCATGATGTTCAGCTGCCCTGGGCTCCCATAGGATGTCCTGCAGAAAAATAGTTTCTTAAAGTGGGAATTCCCAAGGTTTCAAGGGTTGGTTGGTTTGTTTGTTTTAAATTTGCTGCCTACACCCCTTATGTGTCTCAAAACCCCCAATGTCTCTGACTTTCAAGAAGAACTTTTCTGAAATGTAAATGTATCCAAATTCTATGAAACACAGATGTTAGTTTTGATGTCTTGATTTTTTTTTAAAAAAAATACAGTTCTCTGGGAACTGCCATTACCATGCTTGGTTTTTGGTTTTTTTTGGTTTTTTTTTTTTTTTATATTTAAAAACACAGGTCTATGAACTATGAAAACATTACATAAGAGTGTTTCTGTAATTCAGATGTAATATGTGAGGCATAAAATTATTCTGATCCTTTGGGACATAAACCACTTCTATTTTCGAAGTAGTCAAAGAGATTGTGTTTTGTGTCTTTCTTTGGCTTGTATTTGAAGTCCACCAAATAATTGGTTTTGGGTTTTTTTAGTTCTTCATCTGATTATTTTTCATGTTTTCTGTGAAGCACAGGAGTCTATGGCTCATCATAATATTTTCTTAGTAAAAGGTGTTTACAGATGAAGTTACAGGCCTGTTAAGATCTGTGACAACTTTGCTGTATATTTCAACCAGGTTTCCATCCAGATCTTTTAAACAAGTTGTGTTGTGCTAAAAATGTCAGTAGTAACTTTCTGACTCTGCTTATGAACTCACAGGGAAATTCTGTCTATAAACTGACATGTGGAGATCCTTAATTCATAGCAGAAAATGTATTAATGAGAAAAATCATAGCTTAATTGTATGAAATAGTAAACTGAAAGCATTGACATTTCTCTCTCAATAGTTGCTAGTATTAATCCACACATTTATTAATCTGTTTTAGATGATGAGATCTCAGGCTCTAGATAAACCACATATGAAGTGATATGAATGTTAGGGCCCAATTCTGCTCCTGTTTGAAGTCAGCAATAAAACTTCTTTTGGCTTTGGGACTAAGAGCTTACAGATGATGAAAAGTGGAACTCAGCAGTAAAATATGGAAAGAATAGAGTTTTAGAGTATTGTGTTACTTTTAAAAAATAAATATTAATTCTATCATATCTCTCTGGATCAGAATGAAATGAGGGAATTTATCATTTCGGTTATGGTCATCTGTTTGTTCAAAGGATTCTCAAATGAATTCTCAAAAGGATTTCTGGTAACAGCCAGTTAGAATCAAGTAAAGAAAATTTTGCAGAAATGTGGATTTTAAGATTTTACAGCCTGATTCTCACAGCTGCAGAGCTATTACTTCTGCAGAATTATGACTGTAAGAGGAGAAAAAGCATTTACTTCAGGAGAGATTGCTCTCCAGTAAAACTTTGGATTTGGTAACATTGATCTTAGTTACTTCTACTGTCCTCTTCTGTGTTCTACTTTCTTCAGTAATAAAAAAACTGTTAAGGAAACATTCACAACTGCTAACCCATATTCCTAATGTAAGCAAAGGTGTAATCTTCTCTCATAAGCAAAAGCATTGATTGCCCTGGGACCAGAGGGGCTGCAGGGTGCCCATACTGCATTTTGGCTGCTTTCCTTCATGAGGGATATCACCTCATTTTCCTTCGTATTGTACAGTTTTAAAATTAAAATCTTAACTTTAAAATAAAATTTCAATCAGTTATTTAAAAAAAGATCCTGCCTAGCTGCCATGGGGATCTTTCAGTTCACGCAGCCCCTTCTGTATTTAACCTGTATTTATCCCTAAATTACTGAATTACTTTTAGATTTGTGTTTTGGAAGTGACCATAACAAATGTTTCTGCTGAGTGGCTAATTTTCATTTGAGTTACAATTTCTTTTATGAGCATGTAATGCAGCTGCACCTTTAGGGCTGGAAACCAACCCAGTGAAAAATTACCTTCCTCCCAGGTTGGGATTGCATTGAAACACATGCTTGCATTTCCTTAGGGATAAGCATGTGCTTAATAAAGTTGCATGAATCTGGGATGTAGACCTTACATATTACTATGAAATTTCCCCCAAATTCCCATCCCAGAGTACATCCCATTTTCATAGGACTAGACCTTGCTGTGTCACTGCACATCTATGGGGAAAAAAAAAAAGAAAACAATGTGGAGGTAATCAGTTTTAAAAATAAAAGTAGCCCAGGAATGTTGCTGGAATCTCATCCAAGTTGTGGAACACTAAATAAAATAAACACCTGAAGTTTTCTGGCACTGCTTACAGCCTAGCAATTTATTTTCAACTTCATGCAATCACTTTTTTTTTTTTAAGACTCTGGCACCATGTTGAGTAAATAAAGTGCATATTAAAATACTGGTGACTAGACAGTCGCCAGAGAAATAAGAATAGTTTTGGAAGAAATCATTCTGATGTCTTAAGGGAATAACCAATAGTTAATCATTCTTTGAAAATTTATTTTTAAGACAAAATTGAAATGAAACGTGTAAATAATATTCAGGTTGTAATAGAGGTGAGGAAAAACAGCAAATGTGAAGTCCAGGCTGACACTTGAAATTATGCTGCATTATTCCTTAATTGGAATTTCCAACTTATTTTTGTCTATGTCAAAGCCTTAAGATTATTAAAATTGGGTGTTCCATACCATATTTCATTTAGATACTAACAGCAGCCCTTCCAAATTGTCTGTTGGAGTCAGCAATTGTGCCATTCTTACACTCGTTCCTGAAGGCATGGAGCTTCTGCCAAACACAGGACACGGTGGTGCACAGATTACTGACATGAAAACATACATCTATGATATGTCAGGAACTCTAGGTGCTCTAACAGTCTGCAGACAAACGCTAAAAATATTAGATCCACAAGCAACACCTTGAATGTAATAGGACCCCCATGACACTTTTTTACTTCAGGAATTCCTCTCCCAGTCCAGTTGATGGGAAAGTCTGTTTGAACAGCATAACATTTGTTTCCTCCATGTGACTGGAAAGACCCAATAACTGAGAAATTAGCAGTTATCTTTTACAGCAAATAGCACTTACCCTGAGCTCTGCTGAGTCTCTAGGTGGCCCTCACAGCATTGGCATTTGGCTGCTTTCCTGCCTAGTTGTGTGGTCTGAGGCAAAGCGGATGAAGCCGTCCAGGACAGTGCCCATGGTTTCACATGTTTCTGGGGTAGTAACACAAGCAGAACTCTTCAATTCAAACACTGTTTTTTTCCATACTGATAAAGCAAGTCAAATAAGGGATACAACTGCAGCACTCCAAGCAGATAGAAAATAATTACTTCCTCAGCATTTGTTGTTCACAGTCCTTTCCCTTTTTAGTGCCTGTACCTCTTCACAGTTTTAGTGTTTTACCATGTTTTTTTGCAATTAGTTGCTCATTTCTGGTGCCTTGTTCCATGCTCCCATGGGGAGGAACTCTCAGAGTCTTATTCCCTCGTCTGCCTGTCTTGCTACCACATAGCTCCTTTCAGAAAAAGGAAAGAGACCATGGTGCTTCTGGAAGGGGGAAGTGTGAGGCTGATGAGTTTCTTCCATGCTGGTTGGTGTTTTAAGCTGACTGAACAGCCTTAAGAACTCAGAGATTTGGGAAGCAGCAGAACTGGTGGAATAAGGGGGGAAATGAAAGGCAATAATTAGGTTTGCAGCAGCCATACAGTTTTCAAGGACCTGATCATCTCCACTTAACTGCACCTCCCAAAGTGGTCTTTTTTGTGTGCACAAACTCTATTATATTTAATATAATTTAGAAAATTCTGTCCTCCGACAACATCATTGTGTGTAAAATGAATAAAATTTAGGGATCTGAAAAATTCTTAGCACTGTGATTGCATCTGTATTTCTTCTACCAAGTATTCATAGTAATGTGCGAGAAGGTGTAGTTTGAAATGATCTCTGTTAACCTGCACCTAAATATCCTTTCATGTTGGTTGCCTGACTTGTTGCACATCCCTCAGCTTAAGCATCATTACACTCAGATACATTGGACCCCTTTAGAGGTGCAGTGTGACAGAGGTTGGGAAGCTGTCAAACAGGCTACAGCTGTACACAGTGTATACATTATATACTGGATGTGCGTTATACAAGGAGCTGTATAAAGTTTCTGAGTCTGATTAAGGAACACAAATCTGGACTAATCTGCTGAGACAAAGACTTTAGCCCTCTGGTATTGTAGATAGTTGTGTCATGTAAATGAATCCTTGTGGAATGTAAAATTTGTTCTTCCACTGGTGTAAGTCAGGAGCAATCTTCCTGCATGTCAGTGGGCTGTAAGAAGGGAATGAGAACCAGGAGAAACGCACATGGAGAAAAGAGTTGTAAAAAGATGGAGGA
Source organism: Cisticola juncidis (assembly GCA_013400215.1). Taxonomy (NCBI): domain Eukaryota; kingdom Metazoa; phylum Chordata; class Aves; order Passeriformes; family Cisticolidae; genus Cisticola; species Cisticola juncidis. The sequence goes on along the minus strand of VXBR01005532.1, from coordinate 2,887,205 downwards.
CACACAAACAAAATTCTGTTTGGGCTTACTTTCAATAACTCTATTTGAAAGCTTTTATCACTTGGTAATTTGGAAACAGCTTTCCAGCTGGTACAGGATTGAATGTTGATTTTTTTAAGTGTGCACACGTTTCTTTTATGGAACTGAAAATTACTGCATACCTGGCTTCTGTTGATATCTGAAATCCTCAACTGTGCTTTATTTCCTCAACTTCCTTCATACAGGATGGTCCGCACACTGTGTGCCGTCGGTGCCTTGTTTCTTCTGATGGGACTTCTGCTACCAGCAGCCGAAGGGAGAAAGAGGAATCGCGGGTCTCAAGGTGCTATCCCTCCTCCTGTCAAGGATCAGCCCAATGATTCAGAGCAAATGCAGACACAGCAGCAGTCAGGCTCCAGGCATCGAGAGCGAGGGAAGGGCACCTCGATGCCTGCTGAAGAGGTGCTGGAGTCCAGCCAGGAGGCGTTGCACATCACCGAGCGCAAGTACCTGAAGCGGGATTGGTGTAAAACCCAGCCCCTCAAACAAACTATCCACGAAGAAGGCTGCAACAGTCGCACTATCATCAACAGGTTCTGCTACGGCCAGTGCAATTCCTTCTACATCCCCAGGCACGTCCGTAAAGAAGAAGGCTCCTTCCAGTCTTGTTCCTTCTGCAAGCCCAAGAAATTCACCACCATGACTGTTACACTCAATTGCCCCGAGCTTCAGCCCCCAAGGAAGAAGAAAAGAATCACCCGAGTTAAGGAGTGCCGGTGTATATCGATTGACTTGGACTAAACTGAGAAAAAGTAGCAATTGCACTCTTGACTGTACGCATTCACTGCCAGGGTGAGAGTGAGTGGCATGAACTGGCCCACCTTCAAGGCTGGGCAAAACCAAAAGGGACCTAGTGAATGACTCAAAACAAGCAAAACCCCCCAGAGAAAGAAAAAAATAATGTAAGGAAAGAGCATGTATGTCTGTGTGTGCGTGTGTGTAAGGGAGAAAATGGATATGGATGAGCAAATGCATGAATGTTCACCACAGGAAAAAAAAAAAGGAACAGGGGTATGAGACATTAAAAAAACCTTAATTACCCATAGTCATGAACTAGGTTTCCTAATTCATGTGTATATTCACATTTTTGCCGCTTGCTGGGAAAGTGGAGCTGTGGCTTTTGCGAATGTTCACCTTTGTGCTATTTGCTTTTACTGTATTATGTGAAACATCAAAGTGAGAGGACAATATATTTCAAACCACGAATCTATTCCTATATAAGAAATAGACGAAGAGCAGTTTAAAGTGTAGCACAGCCATCACTGAAAATAGAAGCTGTGTTGGGAGTCTGTAACACACCTCTCCAAAAAAGTAGCTGTAATCCAAAAGCCACGTCTAGAGAGCAATGGGGGGATGTGGGAGTGCTGAAAAGTCAATATAGGTGGATTAGAACCAGATCTACAGCAACTTAGAAAGCAAAAGGTCAAAGCAAGTAGACAGGGAGAGTACAAAAGGGAGTAGAAAAAGGAAAGATACATAAATAGGAAAACATGGAGGAAGAGATACTGTCTTCTGTTTACGTTTTGCTTTAATTTATATACCTAGTCATATATTACATAAATTAAAAATAAACTATATACAAGGCTATAAATATACTTCTGAATTCTGATGGCTCTCTGAACCAAAAACCCACTCTTATGCCACTAGATCCATTTGATGTCTTGTATTTCTGATATCAGTTATTCTTCATATCTACATGTATATGTATATGCAGTATCTTTTAGGCAGTGGTATCTATACATACATGCAATGAGGGTGCCTACTTCATTGTGTGTATCCAAACTCCTCTTTTTCACACACATACATAACCACAGCACAAAAATCTTGCTAACCAAGATCAAGTACAGAATGGCAGTAATTTAGTACATAAAGAGCAGAGCAAAAATTAAAACAAGCATCATGTGACTGCAAATGCAATAACCACACAAGAGACAAAAGACACGACATTCATGACTAGTAAACATTGCATTGTTATTGTTATTTTAGCTTTGCCACAGGCATGCAGTTTGTTGAAACAGAGATGCAGAACTTTGCCAGCAATGATCCTCTTTTTATATCTTTTACCACAGACTTGCATTTAAACGGGATTTGGAGTAAGTAAAGAGAATTTCCTGAAAACTTAGGGCTGACTGGCCCTCTCATTTGGGGGCAAAAAAAGAAAAAGGGGACACTACTTCTAGCAGCTCGATGACTCTCACCTGTGAGGTTATCCTGTCTTTTCTTTCCTTCAGGCTTAGGAGTTTAAAATTGACCAGGGCTGTAAAGTTTGGCAAGAGCACAGAAGGTCCTACAAAAAAGTTAGTTAAATGAGGTGTGTCCTGAGGATTGGACCAGAGAACCAGCCCATCCATGCACGTTGGCCTTGCTATCCTGAGCACTCGATGATCCACACTTACTGTATGAGGAGTCTTTGAGACTCCAGGATTCAGTTTCCCCGCTGAGCAGCAATATTCTCTAGCATCCACTATCAGTACAACTGTTCTCTGTCACACCAGATGCCTCTCTCAGCCACAAGGTGATTATTTTGACATCACTTCTTGCCGTAGAATATTAAGGAAGACAATTCTCTCCTTAGTAACATGCCCAAAGGGGAAGATATATGATGAGTGGCATGTCACAGATGTGTCCTATGTGGCCTCATTTTATCAGTTGTCTCACCTGTTATATGGTGCATCACACATTTATTGGTGATATCCTGCATCTCTACAACTCATCTATTTTTGCTCTAAAATCCACTGCTGTGAGGTTTGTGTTAGTAAACTTAAGTGATTACAACTCGATTAGTGGTATTAAAATGCATTTCATTTGGTGTGCTCTCACTCAGCAGTTTGACACATCTTCATGGATTTTAAAATCCAGTTTTAAAATCTGGAATTATAGGAGGTAGGTTTCCACTGTGTGGAATGTGAATAGTTAAACAGAAAGATATGGATATTTAATGTTATTATTAATTCAAATTCTCTTTCACTGATAATAGGCAGGGAAAGTTTTTCTTTAAATTACTTCTTTGGTTTGTTGTTTTTTTTCCCAGGGGAAAGGGCCAACCTCAGTTATTGCTGGAAATTTTGTACTAGCTTAAGTTTCTGTTCAAGAAATGGCAACACCTTATGAATTTTTTTTTTGTTCATGTAAAGTTGACAGTAAAATTCACATTTTCTTTGACAGAGACTGCTATGTCCCTAACCCCTCAGCTGTTTAGCAAAGCTTCAAACCTTAGTGACTCCTTTAAGTTTCGTCTAGAATTCTCAAGGCAAATTGACAAAAGTATTCGGAATCTTTATGTTCTAGAACTGCCTGTGCATAGATCATGATGAAACTCCCCTTGAGGCAGATCCCCCTCACCCATGTAAATTTTATACAAAGAACTTCTATGAATTCCTAGTTATTTCCCGAGAGTAAGAAAGTTCTGCTTACTTACAATTATATGAGATATTTAATATCAACCAGAATATGTATTTAAATGTTTGCTTTATTCTAAAAACAATGGACTATATAACCTAAGGCTGCAGTATTTTCATGCTCGGTCTCACAAAGCAAAACTTGGTTTAAAATGAAGTTTTAATTATTTTGTAACTGAATAGAATTGGAGTTTTTTCTTCCCAGCATTTTGTACATCATTTTAACTACCAGTAACAAATAAATAAAATATCTTCTCCAGCCTGTGTCTATTGTTGTTTGTTTTCTGGGTTTTTTTGTGGGTTTTTGGTTTGTCTTTTTTTTTTCCCCTTCCTTAAGTTTCCAGCTTTCTGAATCTGTTGTACTTTATCCTGACTTCTGTGGTTCTTCTAATTATAAAAGGCTTTACATTATGGCAATAAGACATAGAGACAAACAATGGCACCATCATTCAACACGGCTACTTCAATAAGGTTTTTAAATGAGATCTGTCACTTCCCCCACACCCTTCAACAATTTATAGAAGGAGAATATCAATCTTTACTCACACCTTTCTCCTTGTAAACCATATAGTGGCAGTTCAAAATATAAATCAGCCTTGAATTGTCGTAGAATTAAAGCTGGAGTTAGCCTGCCTGCCTTACGTCTTATCTCAGTTTCATGTCTAGCTAGCAGTTTGGTCTCACTTCTTGAAAAAAAAAATAAGGAACACCTTTACAATACAGCATTTTACAAGCAAATAGGGACAGAGGAGATGAAAATCAAGTATGAAAAAAGAACAGGAAGATTTGTCACTGCTGGCAGCACATGTTCAAGGTCGGGCTAAGGAAGGACTGCAATCAGAGAGAACAGATTTCTTCAAACTTTCCACCCCTTTTGGTTTAGTCTTCCTTCACATCTAGCTTTGTCATGCTTCTAAAACTTAATGAAAAGATAATAAAATTAGCTAAGAATCATTATTTTTGGAAGGTAATTCACTTTTTGGGCACAGTTGAGCAGAATACGTTTCCTTGAGAAGTTGTGCATATGTATCTTTATTTAAATAACTAAACCAGAGAAAAACCTCCTGGGCTTAGCTTTCTAGTGCTCCACAGTACCACGTCTCACTATTTATATAGTAACATATAATTTCATTATAATTTATATTTGTCCTACATACCAGCTTTGAATTGCAGATACCTCCCATGTGCTTTATACTTAGTCACACTGATCCAAAGAAGGTAAGAGAGAGAGAACTGGCACACCTTACCCTGCTGCCAGGGATGCAGATGGAAAGGAGGCCACCGTTCTCGCTGTGCCCAGCGAGGCAGGCTGATCCCTGTGGGGGTTCCTGCTCTGTGCTCCATGTGCCGCACCGTTAATTTGCGCCGTGAGGCCGGGGCACCGCGACAGCGCCGGGCCTCCCATCTGAGCAGCAGATGTGCACAGCAGGTACAGCTGGGACAGCTGGACAGACAGCACCGTGGCTCTGCTCCAGCTGCCTGTCACCAGCGTGCCTGCCTGGGAACAGCGACCTTGCCTTTGCAAAAAGGATCTGCTGGCTTCACCTTGTAATTTACCTTCTCCTGAGCAAAAAAATCCAACCCAAACCGAACAAAAAAATCCCGGACCCAAACCAGACCCAAACAAAAATCCCACCCCAAACCAAACAAACATACAAACAAAAACGGAAAGGAGTAATAAAACTGCACACCTGAGGACTGATGTTCCTTTTCCACTGTAGATGTAAAGCTACAGGTTTTAGTTCCAACAGTTTTCCTGAAGGAGAACAACCAAGTGAAAAAGCTTAGATCTTATTCACTCCAAATAACTCAAAACTGCCTTAGAAACCACTTCATTAGTTACTGAAATACAACAGTCAATTTTGGCAGAAGAACATTCACAATTTTTTCTGTTGTCCTGCTTACCTGGATGGTTGCAATGCGCTAACCAAGGGGGAGAGCTGTATCATTTAAAGGTGTAAAAATTTAACTTGTATTTGTATTTAGCCAAAAACAATGGAGCTATCACTGGTTCATATTTTTAATAACCATCAAATTTATTATTTTTTATCAGCTGAGACAGAAACCAGGGATTCCCAGCAATGCACAAGTATCACAAAGAATCCCAGTGCAGATTTTTGATACTACCTTGTAATGCATCTGCATAAATACATCTGAAGCCTATCTGTACTGCCTGCCTGGGAATGTAACTGATAACTTTAAGGTGCCCTTTCTCAATGTGTGGCTTCTGGATGCCTGAATTCTTTTTCTAGCTTTCACAGGTCTGAGTGGAGGAGTACAGACATTTTAACTGTCACTTGCTCCCTTTATTATTACTTTCTAAATTTTGAAAATAAAATTCAGAATCCACTCTTTTTTTGAATAATCAAAGAGCAAGATATGAGAAAGTCTATATTACGTAAAAAAGATTATTTGGAATTGCATTAAAACCCCCCAAACTTCTAGGCTGTAATAAGCAAGAACTCCTCCTTGCTGTGGTACAGATGTAGATCACATAGCTTGGGGATGGATCAAACCAACCCTGACTCACAATAAAAGTTCTGCAAAGAAAATTTGAACTTGCTACATTTGCATTTCTTTTTTAAAGAATGACTTGTGGAAAAAAGTAATATTGCAGTTCATATTACAAGAGCAAAAAATAACAAAGGTTAAAAAAAATCTCTCTCTCCAGAATATTTGAGAGCTGCGTCTTACCATTCTGTCTAGTAATATCAATAAGGTTTCTGGCAATAAAGCAATTGTAAAGAATTAGTGTGTAATTTACAGCTCATATAGGATAGAATACCCAAATTCATGAAACTTAATTTTACTGTATGGCATTACTACTGAGCACTGCTGAGATTTTTGATTTATGATAATGATGAATTTGCAGAAAATATTGTTTTTCTTTTAATTCAACTTTTGTAATTCAGTTTTTGAGATGTGAGGATACATTGCATTCTGTATTTAGGAGAAGAGACAGTCTTAGCTTTGTATTAGTGCACTGTTCTATATAGATAATTAAAAAGTCATGCTATATAGATGTAACATAAATGTATTTATCTCTCTAAACAAGGTGTAAAAGCCAAGGTGTGCACTAGATATATTTAAAAGTCTGAAAAATGTTGATTGGATAAAATTATACATAAAACTATCAGCCACTGTGCCAAGCTTCTTAATAACACACTTTAGGAGTGATTGGTATGGAATAAAGTCAGCAACGACACTAGTTACAAGAGTAGTCACTAAGAATTTGTTCTTATGGATGGGGACAGGGGTTTGTGTATTCAGTTAAGTTTATTTCTAGACAATTACACTTAATGGATGAAGTCTTGCTGAACTTCTCTCTTTAGGATCTGAAGGACCTCGAATGCTCCTTCCAAAACAGATGTTCACGAGGAACACGATTCCCATTTTTGTTGTTAATTTGTTTCAACTTCAAATGAATGAAGAGGCTAGAATTTGGTTGTTAAGTTAGATTTAGCAAATAAAAAGGAGAAAGAAAACTATATGTACAATGGAAATAACTTATTGAATGGATCTAAATCCTATGGTAGGTAATTTGATCTAATTTTTGCAGAAAGGCAAATGCCAGATGTTTGCTCCACTTTGATCTTAATAACACTTTAGGCTGCAGACAATAAGATTGGTTTAAAATTTATTGTCTCTTTGATTTCTCCATTCTAATGCTTTTTAAATTCTTTACACAAGACAGATCTATATATAGGCAACTGGGGTGGCATCAGAAGCATTGTGTACTTAAGACATTCTTGAAAACCTCAGTATGGAAGAGTGTTTGCTTTTTTGTGCATCAAAACAAAGCCAGATTTTATACAAGCAACATTCAATTTTCATTTTATTATAATGTCTCTTTTATTTTGCATATGAAGTTCTGACTGTCGCATCTGTGGCACAGCTCCTTATATGCTTTTATCTTTCAATAACCTTATTAAAAGTCAAGACAATATATTAAATCAACATTAAGCAGCAGGAGTTGAAAGTTAAGCTAATCCATTCCTTTGCATTGGGAGTGTAATCTATGCAGATCTCTAATTTCACCACTGAGTTGCTTTTTTAGTGTTCTTTTTGTACAGAATATGCTTTCTGAAAGGAGAGCTGCTGCTGAATGAACACCAGTGAAAGCTTCTGAGAAACCATAACATCCTAGAGGTGTCCAACTTGCCTTTGGTCTGGATCTTTAAGTTCCAGGAGAACATTGCTCTGTGAATGTGAGTTGAACTCAGAGCTGTTTTTTAATTGGTCTTAGGTTTCTCACAGGGTATCTTGTATATTCACTACTGTTGAGAAATGGTGAAAAGCCAGTAAGACTCAGAACATTCAGCAGAGCAAGAACAATGGTTAAAAGGAAAAAAAAAACAACCAACAGGCTGAATGTCTTATCATGATCTCTGGCATAGTTTGTACCCATCTGTCCCTTAGATCATGATGTCTCAACAATTGGTTTCACTGTGCTCAGCTCAGTAGTCTGAAAGTTCAAAAAGTCGGTTTTCCTCTGAAAGAAATTCTGAACTTTGTCTGGTGATGAAAATGCCATTGCTCAGCTAACTGAGAGAACAGCTACCCTGGCAGGTTTTCTTAAGCTGTCAGCCTTGATGGACTATCAGAAGTCAGCAGGCCCCCTACTCCTGTACAACTAAGTTTAGTTCTTGCAAACAAACTCCTTTGTAAGCCAAAAGAAAAATTCCTTCCTTCTGAACCAAATATTTTAGTTCATTACCAGGGACAAAACATTATATACAGATGTACAAAAAAAAGTTTGTGTCTTTCTATCATATAAGTGGGAAGACTTGCAATTAACTCACCTCAAGAGAAGCTGGGTAAAAGAAAAGTCTCTTCTAATGAGAGTCATTCAAAGGCATCTTCACATCTTTTCTTCCTTACCATTGCTATAACTACAGAGGAAAAAACATCTTTATTTATCACTGTTACTTTACTATTACTAATAAGTTTGCATAATTCCAAGGCACATTTTGCCAGTCCTCTCATTGACATGATATACAACCTGTGCCATATGAGAATGGGCCATTTGAAAAGACTGGACAAGTAAGTCACAAAACACAGGGAGGTTTTAATGGTATTTGATTTCAATGCAGAAGCACTGATTTCCTAGAAGGACACTGCTTTTCTATAAAGGCATGATGTTATGAGACCCTGAAAATCTTTTGCAACACTGGCCTTTGTGCGTCACAGCTGAAAAGTGTACAAATGCTACACAGTGAAATTTAATGGAAGACACACAAGGAAAGATTTTAGCCTCGACATTTATCTTTACCAACACATGGAACCACCTTGATCTGTTTTACTGTTGATGAAAAACGAAGGTAGTGTCTATTTCACAGGAGAGGATAGGAAGTAAGAGTCAGTGTGATGGATGGTGAAAAGAAACAGAGGGCAAGAGCGAAGAAATATGAGCGTCAGGTACTGATCTCAAAGATGAGGTCTAGTCTGCTGTCAGAATGTGCCTAAATAGCTTATTAATAACAGGAGAGATGGACTGGCATTAGTGTGAAAGGAGGAGTGTGCTCAGTTTGTACTGTGTTGTCAGAAGTGAGCCATCTGCATAGAGTACAGTTTACATTTGTTAGCTCTAAATAGACTACACAAGCACAAATCAAGCACAGATCAATTCCTGTGAAAATATTCACTTACTTCAAGGTATTTATCCAGCAGATAACACAGCAACAATCCCTACCAGCTCTACTAAAACAGCCAAATTCACTCACAGAAGGCATAGCTGTACTTCAGTGTGGCATAAAAATCCCAGAGAACTTTTAGCCTCATGAACTTGTTACAAGTAATAATTTAATTGCAAAAGCCTGAAATTTATTTTTTGATTAGTATTAGTCAATGGGTGAAACAAACCCCACTTTCTCCCACAGAGAAAAATGAAGGTTACCAGGGAAATCTTTTAATCTTCTGTAACAATTTTAAGTGCACCGATTTAGGATGATGTCATTTTGTCTCACCAGTTCTCTTTCCATTTAACCTGTCAATCCCAACAGCAGCTTGATTTCCATCTGAGGCCGACATGCTGGAATAAAGGAAGACCAAAATCACTCATTGAGGTGACACTGAAGAGTTTATGCTAAGGGGAACCCCTGGAAAGTGAGGTACTTACATCTTACTCTTGCTGGCAAGGGATTGAATTAAGGGAGGCCTGCAATACCAGAAATGTATCTGCAGGGCACCCTTGACAAGTTCAACAGCTTGCTGCTGAAATCTCTCCCTATCAATGTCAGTACAACCAGCATCTTCTGGGAAGTGACCTGATTGATTATTACATGCCAGATATTTTCATGCTGTTTAGGGAATGCTTCATTCAATGTTGCAGGCCTTGCTTGATTTGGGCACCTATGTTTCATTTCCAGTAACTTGTAATAAATAAGTTTTTCTTTGGCAATACTAATTAGTTTTGGTTCTGGAGTTTTCAGATTTGAGAGGCTTCAATAATTCAATTTACAGATGAACAGCATACAGCCTGATAGCTACGGAAATATGCTCTCAATAACCTGTGGACTGTGCCTCTAGGAATAAACTTATCATAGGGTCTTCAAGTGAAATGCTACAAAGGAGCTACAGGGCTCATTGTTGGTACAATGATGTGAAGTGTATACCTACAGTATTCTTTCAGGTCAGAACAGCCTGGAAGTCGCAGCTTTACATTTTCCAGCTTCAGCCTTACTCTTTGCATAAACCCAAACGTTACAGCACAACCTCAGCCAGGATGGGTTTCATGCAGAGGACACAAGTGCCAAAGCCTGTATGTAGGGCTGTGTTTGACTTCCACAAGGCAAGGCCTGGAGTGCACATTACCCTCTGAGCTGAGATCGGATGTTGCACCCCGAGGCACAGGTCAGCATGTCCGTCATGCACAGACGAGATCGTCTGCACCTCTTGGCTGGAGAGGGATGTTATTTTCTTAAGGAGCAGGATGTTATTCCTAGAGGTCTGCCCCTTGGTAGGGTCAAGAGTAATATTTTATGGTTAATGTTTATGATTAATTTTGGCTGTGGCCTTTCCTTTCAGAATTCGTATGGTGTCAGTTCAAGCTGGTAAGGGGAAAGCTTGACAAGGTTAAGGCGTGAACCGTGTGCTCACTTTTCCTTCCAAAGTAAATACTACAACAACAATGCACATGGGAACCAAGCAGCACATTCCTAAATCAAACCAGAAGATTCGTACGGGGAACTAAAACAGTAGGGTCCAAGAGAGTGGGTTTTGCCTCTTTGTTTTTTTAGTTCAAAGGATACATTTTCAGAAAGATGCCTTGGGAATTAGCTCAAAAAAATCCCAGGAGCAAATTGGGCAGTTTGGCATCAGATTTCTTGTGCTCACATTACTTAAAAATTAATATTGGCTTCACCCCTATTCTCTCAAAAACACTGCTGAAGTAAGGTGACTGATTCTCAGCTGTTTAATGCTGCTTCAAGGAAAGAACATGCATCTTGATGTGATTCAAGTTTACAGATTCTTGCTTTTGGAAAATAACTCAACCAGCTTCCCGAGCTTGAATAGGATCTTCAGATTCATATGCAACTTGTTCTCTTTTTAAGTATGTGAACTCAGAATCTGTCTTCCCTTCATGTTTTTTATCGATGTTTTTCAACAGGCTTGCAATTTGACTTTGATATTTTAGAAGACACTTAAGACACGAAGAGATGGAAAACTTCTTTTAAAATCTCAAGGTGTTTTTGTTGGAGGGCCATAGCACATGGTCCCACAGCTTGCTTTCTGTGGCAGTGTCAGCAAACAGAGAGCAATGAGGAGAGAGAAGTACTCTTGTGATATTGTGAAAACCTCCAAAAAGATACCACTGCATGTAAGCAATAAAGGTAACTTCAGAAGTGTGTGCATGAAGCAGTCTCAGAAACCCATCTTGACACATTCCAACACTCCAGAATGGTGATGCAGATCTATAGAAGAGGTGTGGTGGGGAAGATCACTATATGAGAGTTTCTGATAATGACTTTAAATCTGGATGAGAGGACAAAATTCTGGCCTTGGCCTTTTCTTTTACTCATTCTTAGGAAATAATTTTTGTAATCAGAGAATACATCTCACATTGTATTTTCCTTTAAAATTCTAAGCAATTTAAAAATCTTTCAAATCTTTAATATCACTGAACTTCAGACCCTAAGGGTAGCAATATGATCTATAACTGAAACACTATAATGAATGCATAGCCTTTTCAGAACATTTGCATTGCACCACTGCACTTCTCAAAGGCAGGATTGCTATGGCTGCTATGAGTCACCTATAAAATGAGCACTGTCAGCCTTCATATACACTTCAATGGAAATCAAAGATACTCCAAGTAAAAACGAAGGGGCATAACACACTTGTCTGATTCACAGTCATTCAACAGCCAAAAATACTGCTACAGATGCTGCAAGGGAGACTGGCAAAGAAAACTTTAAAACATCACAATATTTCCATTTCTGAGGTTAATAAGAGAAGCAAAATATAAAAAATGTTGACCTCAGAATTTAAGAATGTTTCCCTTGACTTGCACCCAAGGTCCTTTGGAGCTCAATTTTGTATGGCCATTTGTGGGTTAAGCTTTTTGTAACAAGTTGATTTCAAGTTTTACTGCACAGCTACTTATATATTTGTAGAATTCTCAATGGTTGATTTACACTATATTGATTAGTTATGAATCATACAGTGGAGTTTTGTGCCTGACTCCATGACTAATTGAATCTGAAATGAAAACTTGTAAGTACTAATATAAATACTTCAAGTATGATCAAAAATATGGCTGAGAAATTTAGAGATCAATTATTGGAGCAATTTCAAATGGCTTAATCATTTCAGTCTTGGAATTTGCAGTTTGAATAAAACTTGTTATTAGTAATGAACAAATATTGGAGCTGGATAAATGCACACAAATGTAGCAATGGTTTCTTAAACAGGGAGGGAGAAAGAGGAAGAAAAATTTACAAAGAGGAAACAATGCAAAAGGGAAAAAAAGAAAGAAGTCTTAGAAGTCTTATAACACACTGTGACTGAAAATATTATTCCTCACTCACCCCTCACATTCTTTTCAAGAAGCTGCAGAGGGTTTTCATGAAGGCCCAGCATGCCTAAACAAGTTTCACTCAGAAAGAATAAGTTGTAAAAGTTAAATCACCACCCATTTCTTTTGAGCCTGTCTTCAGCTGTGATCTGTGGAGCTTTAGTTTCTCTTTTCAAGGGCAGATAAAACAGTACTGTAAGACCAAACTTGAAAATGCCTAACTTTTCCCAAGTGTCTGGGAATTGCCTATATAAGAACAACATTTCTTCAAGCACCAGTCTCTACAGTAAATGACCCATATGCAACCCAGGAACTTCTGAAGCCCATACACCTGTTCATTCACAAGCTTACAGGAAAGATTTGGCACGTTCATGAATGTGTCAGAGATTGTCTGCAAGAAGCAAAAAAGCCCTGGAGCAAATAGACACAATGAAATGTAACAATTACATAGAAAGCAAAACCAAGACTTGAAAACTGTTTTCAACACTTTTTTTGATCCTTACCAAAAACCTAGCATGCCTTCTTTTAAAGCCAGGTCTCCCATTTGGCTAGCTTTGGGGCTTGCACTTTTTTTGCACCTGGAATCCCTTGGTTTGTTGACTTACAGCAGTGGCACTCTCAAGAGCAAAGACTGCTTTGTTTGACCTACCGGATTCATCAATATTTGCATTGCTAATTTCATTATTTTGTAAAGGACCTTAGGATTAGTCTCGTGAAAGAGGTTATACATAGAAATCCCCAGTCTGCTTTGATTAAAGTTTCCTGATCAACACATCTCAAATTATCATTTGCTTTTAAATTATTTCAATAACTACAGTTATCCAGCTTTTATGGTTGGTTTTGCACTAGCTGTCCTTTCCTGAACAATACATGTATGAAAATTTCATTATAGATTGCTGAAATACAAATATTAGATCTATGACTGGATTGATTACTTTTGCCATATCAATAGCATAGCTTCTCTTAGAGATATATATGTAAACATATTTTAAAAATATATACATATGGATATATATGTATCTTTATACTTATATAAAGCAATTTAAAAACTGTCTGCTTTTATTTCCAGATTTAACACCTGGATAAATGGCTGTGATACTTACAGACATGAAACAATGCATCTCTGAAATTACTTAATTGTATAGATTTAATCTGGTTTTTAATTAGAGGCAGACATTTTCTTTATAGTGTTTAAAATCAGTGTATCACAAATTAATTGTCTATTTATGAAGTAACATTTTCAATAGCCCCAGAGCTGAAATACATTAACAAATAAATAATTCTGCATCATAGAAAATAAGATTTGTGACTACACATAAAATCTAGAAATACCAACATATCACTGAGTTCTCATGATTTGGTATGTTTTTCTATGTTCTTTCTATTTTCTTTGGTATCTTTCTATGTTCTTTGGTAACTTTTTCTATGATTTTCTATGTTCTATGAGAGCTTTGTGTGTTCAGAAGAGTAGCATTTATTTTAGACCTCCAGGATTGGTCTTACAAATCTGGACTTCTGTTCAACATGTATATTATTATTCTTGGAAATAAATTCACTTTATCTGAGGTATTTTCTTCCTTGCATGTGGTATTTTTTCTCTCAGAATAACATAGGCACAACTCTATGGCAAATACTGCCCTTTAGCTAGATGATGTGTGTTGCTAAAAACGTCCTGCATTCAAAGAAGCATAAAAAAAGTTCAAGAACTTTTGGACCCAAGGACTAAACTCAAGTTCTTAATGAACTAAATTAGTTATTAAAGTGAATAAACCATCTGTCATCTGACACCCTGGCATATCAGGACTTCAAGCAAAAACACTTATGAAGTCCATCTTTTCAGCAGCACACCATTTTTTTGGTCTCAGGATCATGAAAGTAGACAGTAAATAATAAGAGAAGGAACAGAGAGCGACTGTCTATAAGCTGGATTGCTTTGCTCAGCTACTTTTAATTAAGATGCTGTAACTAATTACCCACTTGCTTAACTGTTCAGTGCTTATCTGGATATTTCTAACATGCTCATCATTGTGGCATCTAGTATGTCTTTATGGACTCAGAATGGTTGGGTTGGAAGGGACCCTAAAGATGATCTCATTCCAGCTCCTCTGCATGGGAGGAACACCTTGCACTAGACCAGGTTGGATGCAATTCCTATGTGTTCCTTCCACAGAAAATTGATTGCTAACAGTTCTTTGTATTTGGTTAATGTCTGCATGTTGGTGATTTGGGGTTTCTGGCAATATATCTTCAATTCATCTATGTAGCTGAAACCCTTGCTTAGATTCTTGTCTTCTCCAGTCTTTTCCATGATAAGAAACACAACTTTTCCACCCAAAATCCATTGATCATGCTGCTGTAGATCCACTGAGTTTCTCCACTCCCTCTTTTAACCTGTTATGATTTTCAAGGTCCTTCATGGAATATATTTGCTCTTAATCTCTCTTAACATGATCCCTCCAACCTCTGCTTTGATAAGGATTTTCAAACAAATACATTAAGAATGTTTTCAGAAACATCTAAAACCAAATCACATCCTCTGGTTTTAAATTTATGTGATGCGTGATGCTAAAATCCTGCTCAAAACTGCCTAAAATATATCCGTCTTTGGAGAGCTGTGGAATGTCCTGCTGAAGATGCTTCCAGTTTCTGTACTCCCCAAAACGGTCAATTGCTGAATGAAATCACAGCATAATTTTCTACTGAAACTGTAATTGTTTTCTGTTCTGGCTATAGGAAAACTGGAAAAAAATACACTAATGATAGTAGGGTTTCCTACACCATCAATATAGTTATACAAGAAACAGTAAAATCTAGACAAAATTATAATTCAATTCACAGTTTCTTTCTTCCCCTAGAAAACAGAAGACAAATACTAATGTTTGGAGACATGGATGATAGAAACCATTGAGATACTATTTTATTATGATTTTGTGGGCAGTATAGTCTGAGTTACTGAAAAGCTTTTCAATATTATGCATCTGAAAATGTGACGAGTTGCCACAAGCAGGATGAGAACGAAAGGAAATCTACATCTTCAGATGTGTGGAAATTGTTTCAGATGCACCCCCAAAAAAAACCCTTCAAGAAATTGACGTCAGTAAGGTAGACATTCAAATTCTTTGCAGAGCTGAGAAATACTGTCTTTTTTAACAAGCACACTGAACTTGGGATATTAACTATATCAGTAAAGTGTATCAGTGTATCAGTGTAAATAAAAGAAGTTATTTAGACAGAACTTTTCAATCAGAGAAACTGACAGTATATCCCAACAATATATTTTGCATACAAAAAAGACAACTGAAAAAAAAATACTGAGGAGGAAAATATAGTCTTTTATTTACAATCAATGTCTCCTTAAGAATTTAGTTTAAAAATAAATACTCCATCCCACAACAATAACCTTTACAAAGTCAATCATAGCATATCTTGGTTTTTGAGAAAATTATATTCTCAGATACACAGTAGAAACATACACACACACACACACACACACACACACACATATAATTACAATGTGGAGGGGGAGGAAAGCACCTGAATTTATTTAACTTACTCTTTTAAGACATTTATAACATATTTAATCAAGAACTATTCAAAGAACTTTAATTCTGAAAACCAAAAAAAAGCTAAACTATATTAATATTCCATTTTTTTGCTTTACATATTTTAGGATGATAAATGCAAAGTTGTTTTCAATTCAAAGGACAGCAAATATATAATTGCTGACTGTATTTGCAAACATTCAAGCAAAGCTATGATTTTATTAAAGCAAATCCCATATGCACAGCAGAGACCTTAATGCTGTTATGTCTGTGAAACTTGCTAGGTACATAGAACATTAATAGCATTGCAAGAGAATTTACCATTTTGCTACATCTTCAAAGAGAAGTTAAGCAGCCAAAGAGGCCTCTCTTATGATGATTTTCCATCATATGGAGAGAAGAGAGGGAAGCATACCAACAATAATAATGTTCAACAGTGCAAATATTGAACTCAAAATGATTGGAAAGGGCTAAAAAACCCCCACCCCAAAATAGCTAAATGAAGGTTGAAAACCATACTGTAATCCTACTAAAACACTTTTGAGTGGTCAGGTCTTAATTTTTCATCATCATCATCATCATCATCATCATCATCATCATTCTCCATTTTTGCTTCCTGTAACTTCCAAATGTGGCAAAGCTTTAAAACTGAGAGCAATAGCTGAGCACAGAGGCAGGGGCAGCTTTTTTTCTTGAGGCTGATATACCCCCACCAAAAATAGTGTCATTATACATATATATTTCTTAGAATATATAGTTCTGTTATTCCTGGGGAACATAGTGTCAGTCATCACCTGGGCCTTCGCAGCTTTGCTGAGAGCACCTACAGGAAGCAGTGCTTTCATCAACTCTGCCAATCCTTATCCAGTCCCACCTGACACAGAGCGTGCGTCTTCCTTTGCAACAGGAGTCACTGGCTTCAGACCTGACTCAGTATGACAAGCACATTGAATCTGACACAGCTTTTCTGAACTCGACCTCTAAAAATCTCTTAAATTTCCCTCTCAAGTCTCCTTTTCATCAGAGATGAAAGTGTGTTGCTCAGGCTACATGCCTGATGAGCATATACACAGATCATTTCACTTGACTACCATAGCACACAGGCCCCCTTAGAAACTTATCCAAGAAAAGCTGGCTTGATTGTCTGATATGATTTTTTGATTAAACAAAGCCCAAACAAACCAAACCAAACACTTGACTTCAAAAGAAAATCCAAAAGGAAGATATAGTGAGGTTTATATTGTTGTTTCAATGGCACTGCAACATTTTCATTCTTTACAGCCCTTCTAAAACACACTGGACTGTAACACAAATAAAAAATGAATAGAATGAGAAAAAAGGTATTATTTTTATCTGGAATTAAATCAGTTTCATTTATTCATCTTCCTGTCACATATGAAGTCTGGAATAGAACTGTGAGCTTGTTCTGTTTTGTTTAATTACAAAATGGTATCCTCACATGTAAAATCTAGAAGATACCTAGACCACAAAAAATCATCCTAATAGATAGAAAAAAACTTATAAGAAGAACATCCTGGCTTTTATCCAGTTTATAGTGATTAGCTGCTAATGGCAATCCATCCCTAAAACTGCTTTACAACTAAGAAGTCTCAGGTGCTATGCAGTACCTATGTTAATACACTGATTATTGACGCTCCAAGCTGTAGGAAATAGAGCTATAATCTTAGATTGCTACCCAGTTTCTGCAGTTTCTATAACACACTGTTTGTGGATAGCTGCTCAGGATGACTGTTTGTTCAATGACAATGGAATGTATTTACAGCATGCCAAATGAGACAGTAAAATCCTGAACTTGGCCCCTCTGGGAGAAGTCAAAAAGAAAATGCACTATTTAAAGCACTCAAATGCATAGTTCAGAAATTGAAAAATCATCCTGTGGCAGATTCAAAAACATTAAATAAACACTATCAACAGGTCCTCTTTCTGCAGTCACTCAAACTTCTATAAGGAAGTACCAATATAGTACATAAATCTCAGCCTGTGAGTACTCTTCAGGTCGTTGAGCTTCTCAAATACATGTCTATTCTATGTTCAATGTCTATTACAAAAACATCCTAACATTCTTAGTATTATTTTGTGCCACAGTTACCTTCTAATTGCAGTGAAGACTATAGTTATCAGTGAGGCTAGAATTTGGCCCCATGGTTTGGCCCTATGATACAAGTACCAGTTTATGATTAAGAAAGGCTGAGAAGGCAGATGTCATGGCAGCTAAACTCATCTTACCTCTAGGAAAATAAGAATGCTCTTGCCAGGACAACACTGGGAAACCTAAAACACAGCTGTCTGTCATGACTGATGATGGATCACTCTTTCAACAGTTTTTGTCTATATTCTACTGGTCAGAGCACAATAAAAGAGGAAGATAAGTGATTCTGTTCATATCAAATAATCATATGATCAGTAATAGGCACAGAATGATGTTCATATACATGAATGCAGCATTTCTGAAATCTGTAGAACCTAATGAATAGATATATACAATTCTACAAAATTTTTGCTGTTTTGGAAGAGTCTTCTAAGCTTTTTACCTTAATCTGGATGATCTCTTTCCCCTTTGAAAATCCTCCATTGACATTATTTTCCATTCTCTCTTCCAGGAGTCCCCAGAGCAATGCTCAGGGAATTCTACAGTGTAACTCCTGAGAAGCCTACTGCTAGAAACTGATGGCTAAAGCAAAGACACCATGCCAACAGCTTTCTCCATCCTCAAAAAGCTCCCAGGACTCCAAAATCTTTGCAGGTAAGATCCTATCACAGAAGTCATGTCCCACACTGGGACAGTTCAGTACAGTTTTCCTAACAGGATTCTAAAAGATTTTATCCAGTTCCATGATCCTACAGGGTTCTCTATGGATATTTTTTACCATGTGGGCCAGATGAATACAACCTTTAGTTTAGTCTGAGAGGACACCTGGCAGAAGGAAATCACAGAAATGCAATGCTGTTCCACCTTAGGGAAAAGCTTATGTCACTTGATAACGTTCTCCCAGGAAGGTGAAGCACTCTGTCTCTAAGCTATTTATCAGTTCAGCATTTTTAGTTCATTGCTTCTTAAAATATATATTCTCTTATATCCAGTGCTTAAATTTTCCTAACAGGTCCTAATTTAAAAGCTTGAATTCTAAGAGGTAGGAAATCAAAATTTAAATCCAGCTGAAGCTTGCAAAATTTCCCAAGATTGTACTGTTTAGGTGTACCACATTTTCAACAAGTGGAAAAAAAATTAGTATGTTGTTAGGAATATTTTTAAATTGAGAAAATTGTTTTAAAAACACATAAGAAAGTCTTGCAGGCCATTTGAAAAAAACCTTGCAAACCCAAGTATTTTTGAAGAGTTCTACCAATTCTGCTTGCACAACTTCTGAGCTTTAGATCTCTAAAACAGTTGCATAAAATTCTTATGTTTTAAACCCTACTGAGCAGTGTTTGGTCATGATATTAGCAGGTCATATCTAATAATTCACTAAAAGGAGAGGCAGTTATTTAAATCTGGCATCATGCTGACTGTACCCAAGGTAAAGTCTCTTGCATATTCTCAAACCTTTGACTACTAAGGAACTCGGGTTTCTATTATTCTGGGATTTCTCACTGTGCAATCCAAAATGAAAAGTTTTCTCAGACCTAGCTTGAGAATCTCCAGAACAGTGTTGAATTTCAGCATATAAATTTGCTACCTTAATACCATAAGATGCATCCAACAAGTGTTAATTATTGATCATTTGAAATATAAATATTTTTTATTTGACAGTGGTTTCCTGCATTATATTGTTCTACACCACTCTGTTTGCAGTATTTTGTTTTCAAAATCACAACAAAGAGCTCTTCCATCTTAGATAAGAATATTTCATTACTGACAAGAAAAATTATTTTATTAAGTCTTTTATATATTTATTATTATATTTACCTATCTAGAGGAAGTATTGGAACAGGTGAATCAATGGGTAGAGGATGTCACTTAGCTACATTTGAACTGAGCCCAGTAAGCTGTATTTGACAACAGAGACCCTTCTGAAAAATGTTCCAACCTGATTTGGAAACATCAGAAATGGAGAAACCACAACTGTCTTTGCTAACTTCCACTAATTATCAGCCTCATTACTAATAGTTCATTGCTAATTTTATCTGATTTTTATGCTGTTCTATTTTTCCTTGGTAGCACAAGGAAACACGGAGCTCCTGGAATCCTGGAATTTTTCCTCTCGTTGAAGCAACTTATTGACTATAATCAAGTTAATTTTCTTTTTAAATTTTCTTTATATTTATGTGCAAATACATAGTCTTACCTTCAAAAGAAGAATGACAAAGAGACCTCTCCAGTTCCTGAAGCTGGAAATCCTGAAATCCTCTAACTGGCTTTAATAAATTTCAAATGTGTTAAAAAAAAAAAAAAAAAAAAAAAAGCGAGATCTGTAACAATACTGAACAAGACTGAGACAAGGCCAAGGATGAGCAAAAACTAGGTGAACATGATTTTCTAAAATTGCACACTCAGATGGGTGCCTAAACACAGATTAAGGAGATGAATATTCTAAACTGTATAATGTTTCTGAAATTCCATATTCACACTATCAATATTAAGGCATCCATTTTTAAGATACTGTCTTTAAACAAGGAAGAAACAGTATTACTAAATGAGTATTACAAAGTCTTCCACTGCCCCATGTTCAACTGGGTAAGATGTTTAGATCTAAGAGAGGAATTGCTATCAATTTACTGGAAAATAAGGGCAATAAGAACCCTCTACACCACATAGAAAACAAAAATATTTTATTCATGTTTCATGCAGAGAAAAAATAGACTGGCCAGAAATACCCTGACTGTTTATATCTGGTTGGAGGAGATATTCTCAGCAATTCAGAACTGTTGAAATCTTAAAAAAATGTATCCCTCCTACAAGATTTAAGATGCTCAATTATTTTTTCTCTCTGCTACTGAATATTCCACCCATTCTACTGTAATTTTCTATATATACAGAAACTGAAGACCATAGTTTCTGTTTTGATGCAAAAAATTCTAAGTTAAATATAAAAGTCTAATATTCAATCTATACATTTAAAACCCTATGATAAAACATAAGGCAAAACAATTGTATGGGTTAGTGACAGCAAAATACCTGGGTACTTCTCATAGTTTACTAAAAACATAATGAAAAAATAATTTATATTGTCAGATCTCAAAGACACTAAAAGGTCTTCCATTTTTAAATCAACAAGTGGTAATGGAAATAATGTCAAGAGCACTTTCCAGATTATTATCTACCCATCTACACTGAATTCATCCTAATAATTCAATTTATAAATCAGTACTGTATATTTTTATTGTGGGTAATAAGCACCTAATTAGTAACATGGGTTTTAATGGTGCTTTGCTTTACAGTCTTTGAGAAGCTTGGCAGTAACAGAAGAAATTAAAACAAAACCACAAAAAATTCCCCCTCTTAAGCCACATCTACTTCACAGTCACAAAAGTGACTTCTGTGAAGTGTTGAGGTATTTTTAGTTAAATAGACCAGAAAATTTTAACTGTCTAGCTATTGCTGCTTGGCTTAGTTTGAGTCCACTCTTTTACTTCCTTGACAGCAGTGTAGACGTGTACCAGAGACTTCTGTTCCATTCCATCTTTGTAGTTTCTTTCTTTTGTCCTTCTATCCTTTTATTCTCCCCAAACTAGGAAGCTCAAGGTAAACTGAGGCATCAAACTAAAGCTTAAAGCTTAAAACATGATGTTTGGTGACACTTGGTGACCCCAAAGATGAATGCTGGCTAATGCATATTTGTTATGCCTGAAGTGTCTAAATATTTATAAATAAACAACTTATGTAGACCTATATCTGTAAATATCTCCTCTCCAAAACACAATTTTAGTTAAAACCAGCAGGTGTACCAATGTGGCTTCAGTCACTGTCTGAAGCCACTTGTGGGTATCACTAGGGGAAAAGTGTGATACTTGGCTGATGAATTCCATCCAGGAGTCTTAACATCTTGATTAAAAGAATGAATCAAATAATCTAGGTGATTTCTTCTTTTAATTTAAAAATAGTTTAATTACTAGCAGAGGATTTAAGTAATGGGTGAAGCTGGAATCAGAAAATCTGACTTGAAAAGAAAATCAATACAATTGAAAATTAGGAAGAAACAAGGTCCCTGTGCTATATAGGTTTTTCAATCTTCTAAAAAATAGCCTTTATTCTCAAAACCTTGGCAAATTGCTAATCTGATA
The DNA here is from genome assembly GCA_013400215.1 of Cisticola juncidis. Lineage (NCBI taxonomy): Eukaryota > Metazoa > Chordata > Aves > Passeriformes > Cisticolidae > Cisticola > Cisticola juncidis. Next base: position 2,864,967 of record VXBR01005532.1, on the reverse strand, counting down.
AAAGAATTATAAATCTGGTCAAGGAATGCTTTAAATGAATAATTTTAATCCCTTTTTATATACATTTTTCAACATTTAAAAATGAAGTCAATTTGAACTGAAAACTGAAAATTCACATTTAGAAATTTTGAAACAGGATATTTCAATAAGTTAAAACCTTTTTTCCACAATATACTTCTAATGGGAATTTTCAAGACCATTCATTTTCACAAACAGTGCTGCTACTGTTGAATAATACTTTAAGTAATGCATTTTTCATTGAAAAACTCTCAATCAGGTCAAATGGCAATATACACTATCTTCATGATAGAAAACTATATAAAAATAAACACTGTTTGCTTAAACACTCATCAAAATTGCCTTGCTTCCTATTGTTCTTTGGCTTTTACAGGCATTATTGCTCCTCTTATTTATCACTAATAGTATTGGAAAAAAATGTACCTCACCTAGTTAATGGAAGACAGGAAACTTAAATCTTTGGAATTTTTTCTTCTCTGCAATGGGACTAGTGAAACTACGAATCAGATTATTTTTGCTGGCACATTGTTGACTGCTTCCATAAGAATTATGCTTACACATCTTGAGTATATCTGCAGCAGGCAGAAACTCCCAAACATACAAGAGACTCTTGAGTCCTTTGCTTTTATTCATGCAAGAATGAGGGAGATACTAATTTAAGAAACCTGCATTGAAATCCAAAGTTAATTTATGAATTGGTCTCCACAACTCCTATTTTCCTTAATATAAATATACACTGCTAGGGATGACTTTGCTTAGGTTTCATCTCAGTCTCTTTATCAATTGTGCTGTATGATAACTGATGTCTGTCTCATGTATATTCTGTCCAGTTTCAAAGCAAAGGACTAATGTTTTTCCCCTACCAGCTTTTTGCACCTTTTTCCTTCACCTAGTTTCTCTTTGTAACCAACTTCATGCATCATTATCATAAAGTCAGTTTCTCCCTTGTGGACAGCAAGCAGAATCACTTTTCTGTTTTACCTTAAATTAACTTCTGCTTCAAGATTTCTCCTCCTAAGAAGCCAAATCCTTAAAATGCAGTAAAAATTTTCAAGTAATGGTGGATATTCAGGAGGGTTATTTTCAGGCTCTGCCACTTTATGGCAATGGTTATAATGTTACAGCAAGATAGCAAGATCCTGTTATTTCTTTCTGAAGTTTTACTTATTATATTACGTGTATATATATATATATATATATATATCAAATATAGGTATGCTGGACACTTTCTTCATACAAATATAGGGGGACAAGAGCAGGCTGCATAATGTGTTTTAGAGTGCTATACTTGCTGTTAAAAAGAAAGCTTTCAGTGGAATTAAAATTCAAATATTTAATGGCAAATGCGTATCTTCATGGAGAGATATTTTTGTATCTTAATGAATAATGACCTCTCATCACTTTATGGAATTGGTATTTGCAATATATACTGAAATAAAATATACATTTTATAATTTTTTCTTTTGAAGCTCAAAATTTAGGAAATGTTAGATTAAAACCATAAAAATAATAAATCAGTTATGCCATCAATCATAAAACTAAAGGATTTTAATATTCCTTTTTATATGCAAAATATTACTCCCACTTCAATGAATGGCATAGGCTGAAGCTTCTATAAAAATATCTGTAGTAAAATACAGCATGAATCTATAATTACATTTAATCAGTTTTAGAAAGATGCAACCAATACTTAGACACTGTAAAATTATTTAGAATCAGTCAATTTTACCTCAGTGACTGCTGAAGTCACAAAAAATATGATGCAATAGATCTTTGTGACCTGTATGGCATATTTGCTCTCATCTACATAAAGCCCTGTAAATAACCTACAGGTTGTTAGTCATTACTTAAATCAGCATCCAAAATGCTCATTTTAGCTCTTCCATATTAATACATTATCCACAGAATATTTTAATTAACTATTAACAATAAGATGCATTTTAAACAATGTAAGGAAGAGTTACAGAAAAAAAAAGACTTCCCATGTAAAAACCTTCTTAGAATTCCCTCCACTGAACATACAAACCCCTCTGAAGGAACTCAAAAGTCTTTAATGGATTGTCTCAGGACAGATCAGCAAAGCAGAATTCAGTATCTAACATAAGGTGCTTCCTGGGCTATTGGTGTAGTAAAGCATCAGGCAAGGTATGAAATCACTCCATCGTTTTTATTCATCTCTTTTCAGTTGGCTGTCACACTGGCTTCCTTCTGACGTAGTCTCTCTTTCTGTTCAAGAAAAAAAAGAGGTTTATTGTATTTTTGGTCTATAATTTTCTATCTCCTCTCAAGTTCCCATAACCATTTGGTCTAGAAGATGGAGAAGTAAGTCACAGTACCAGTTTTCTTTAATTAAAGAATGATTGGGGCACTCAAAGAAGGTTTAAAACTTTAAAACACATTACTTACTGTGGAAAAGCTGAGTTTGCTTTCACTACATACAGTCAAATACTGTGTACCTTTAAAAATATACATCAGTGAAGACCAGTGCAGCTAGAGAAAACCAGATACGTTTCAAATTCATGTAACCCTAATACCTTCTCATGTCTGGAATGGTTTCTGCTGACATAAAGGCTCCAATTTAGTATTAGCTAGATGATCTTTCTTAGTGACCTCTTCCCAGGCGAGTGTAGTCGTTCATACCTCTGCTGCCTGATCTGCAACTGGTACGCTCTGCTGGGAAGGGAAATACTCTGATTCCTTCATGTACATTTCCCTCTCTTGGTCTCTTGCCTTCTAGAGTATGAGAAATGCTTGTCTACCCTATGTGCCTTGCACACAGGCAAAAAAAGGGTTTATATACAATGCAAATCATTAGACCTCTTACTGAGTTGTATCAAAAACACTAGTCTACAACAAGGAATAAAATGGGGATTTAATCCCTTCTACCACACTATTCCCCAGAGAAAACAAGATTTTTTAAGGTTTTGAAAAAACCAGACACTCAAGTCATTGGACAAATATATGCAGTGAGCTTCAATGCACTTTGAAGCATGGAGGAAAATACAAGAGACTACAGTGGAAAGAAAGAAGAAACCACAAAAGCAGCTCCTTATTTTATCTAAAATAGTAGAGCCATGCTTAGGCTCAATTGACCTAAATATTAAACAAACCTGTTGACTTCCATAAGGCATGACCTTTAACATTTCTCCTTGGGAAGAAAATCACTCTGCTGCATTCAAACTAAAAATACTATGCTCTCCAACAACAGTAGAAACCAGCCATCATTGTGAATGACAAGAATAGTGTCACAAAACCCCTTTGGCATGTCATACTGAAACCCAGATCATACCAGGCTAGCTGTTGGATTGATTTTCTTCGTTTCAACTTTCTTCTCTGCAGTTAACTTGCTCACTGATTGCTGAGCCACTTTAATTCTGAAACATAAAAATGGTGTCATTAGATTTGATGAAATGAGAGGTGTTCTGGCTCTGCTTGGTATATACTTTGTAAGAAGCCTCACCAGTAACTGTTTTTAGGCACATTAGCCCAACAAACTGCCATTTCTATTTAAAGGCACTTAAACTACCAAAAGTAGATGAAAATACATTTTCAAATGGAGAAAATCAAAAACAAAAGGACAGCCTGTCTGTATTGCTCCCTGAAAATGTCATCAGGAAAATGATTTCTATGTTCTTTCAGGATCTGGATTTCATGGACTATCTTTCCCACCAAAAAAAGCTGTGCTACCAAGGAAAAAAGATCCTCCTCTGAAAAAAAGAGCTAGCTGGCTTAATCTGCACATAGAATATGCTATTTTAGCAGGCCATTTGCCAGGCTACACCTTATATTTCCTCTGAAACCCTTGAAATGAAAGCATCTGCCAGTTTCTTTGTTAATGTTTTCTGTGTAGCTTTAGCAGGAATTGACTGACCAGCCTCACTGATGCAGCAACAGGAGGTACAAGAGGTTCTGGTCTCAGGGTAGCTAAAGCTGTCTTGTGTACAGCTACGGACTAATCTGCCAAAAGTACTGTAGAGATAAGGGGGAAGAAGTACACATCTGATTCCTCTGTTTCTTGCCTTTTGCTTTCAGGGTCTTACATACAGAACCCTTTTTTCTCTGGGGACTTAACAAGAACCCAATGAGGACTTTAATCAGGAGGAAAAGGAGAAACAGAGAATTAAAGAAAAAGGGACTTGACTCTCCTTATATGGACTGGAAAGTGCATAGGAAATTATGTGCTGAACAGTGATAAAAAGGAAAGATAATTCTTGGCACTCCTAACAGAGGATCTGCCCAGTGCTAAGTGCCTCTATAATACTAATGGTACATACAGCTACTTTATAATTCTATATGCAAAATGAAAAAGGAAGGAGGTTGGGGGTGATTTTTTAGAAGCAAGAACTCAGCAAATCAATTTTCAGTAATGTACACCAAGCCAGTCTTTTACAAGAAGCAACACATTTCTTGGCACTCTTGAACTGAAAAATTCTACTTTCTTCTCCTGTTTAACTTTTTCCACTGGCAGAAATAATTGCTATGGCCAGTCAAAAAGTATTTAAAATACCATGCCCAGTTCAAACCACTTTCGACACACTCAATTTTTGAGGAATTCTGGAAGAAAAGCAAAAAGGAAAGTGGATTATAGCTGCAATTACTGATGTGTACTTCCTTGCTGTAACACTAGCAGCAAGCTGGATTCTTTTTAAAATACAGAATGCATTCATAAAGATAAAGACATTTATACTGTCATTGATAAAGACAGTTCATTACTGTCTTTATCAATGTTGGAAATGTTGTCAGTGTTGGAAACAAAAAATTTCTTCTCTATGTATTTTAGAAGCATCTACTGGATATTTCCTGGTGCTGTCTCACTTTCCAGTGCTTAAGAAGAGGAGAAAACAATTACACTACTTTTAACTAAACTTATTTTCAACACTGTTTAGCTATAGCATTGATTCAAGCTGTAACTACACCCTCAAATACACAGTACAAAGTTATTATTCTGTACTTTTTAAAAATACAGCTGGTGTATTTTTAGAACTTAATTAGTGTTCTCTGTTTCTACATGTAAACAACTACGTGACAACACACCATTCCATCTTTTTATTTTTGTTAATCTGCACAGTTTACTTCTTAATGCTGGATGACTGCACCCACTGGACAGCATGCTATTCCTCACAGCTACAATGTTTATGCAAAGATGGATTTCAAGACAGTCCTCAGGCCCAGCAGAATCACACCAAGTGATCAGCTTCTAAACTCTTCCCTATTTTGAACTCTTCCCACTTTCTGTTTGATCATATTCCCTTTGGCCCTAGAAGTGTTTTCAAATAGTTTTTAAATGTCTGAAGTCCACACTTTCAACCAAAGGGAAAATTATAGGGATTAGAAATTTTTAGACTTAAAATCACGCCTGTCACTGATAGAGGCAGAGCTCTGGGTATTTTATGGCATATTTTCACTACTAGGAAACATGAATTCTTAAAAATAGAATGAAAGATGGGGCAAACTTTAAGCAGAGCCTATTGCACAAGGAAAAGGGGCAATGGTTTTAAATTAAAATTTAGATTAGGTATAAGGAAGAAGGTTTTTACAATGAGAGTGCTAAAATGGAATCAAGCCCTGACATGGAGGGCCATAATCTACAGCTGACAGTGACAAGGACAGTTTTGGACAGAGAGCACTGGAGAGGACAAGGAGACCAGAAGGGAGGACAGAGTAGCTCAACCACAGCACAAGAGACAAGGGTGACTGCACACTGGAACAGGTTGTCCAGACAGGCTGTGGAGTCTCCCTCACTGGAAATATTCCAGAACCATGTGGACACAGTCCTGTGCCATGTGCTCCTGGATGACCCTGCTTGAGCAGGGAGGTGGGACCAGGTACTCCCTTCCAGCCTGACCGATGGGCTAACTTAGCAAACAATCACAAGGCCAAAACACTAGGGGATGCAGGTCACTTGAGCCTTCAGATCTGATGAGCTGCAACACCCATGGATGTATTCCAAAGAAAAGTTATTCTCCTTCAACTGTGATCAAAAGAAGTCAATACACCTTAATGAATAAAGAAGACACGGTATCAAACTGAGCACTACTGCACATTAGCACACAATATGGAAAAAAATTGAATTAAACTAACAAAATAAGTTATTTCTCCTATTGTTTTTAAATAGGAGAAAAACTCCAATACTGCATATATATCTTTACTATAATCAATGGGAATGTAATTGGCTTTTTCCTGCCTCTATGTAGCAGGTGGTGCCATCTCTTGGAAACTGGATAAAAACCAAGCTTCTTAAATTAGAAGTTATTGGTGAAAAATAGACATTATTTTCATTCAAAATTATTATTTTGTACTTAAGGATGCAGAAACCTAATCTAAACATCACCTGTGTTTATTATAAAAAAGTTTCCCTTGTAAGCTCAGGAAAATATGTTTCGCCCTTACAGGAAAGATACTACCAAGCCAGGGACTAACTAGATAAACTGATTATCATTTTCACATCTGCTTTCCACTCCAGTCAGACAGAAGGCATCGGGAACTGGCCCACTCCACCCTCTGAAGTTCTCCAGTTAGGAAAACCAGGATCCCTTGTAAATGAACCAATTGCTGCTCACGTACTCATGTTCTGGCTCTGTTACTGTGCAACGACAGAGACCAAATTATCTGGTTCTCTCTCAGCTTCTCAGTGACCTGGAAAATCCATTCTACAGCTTCTACAGCTCCTTTCATGCAGCTGGTGGGTTATGTGGATAGCTATGGGTTAGGAAATAGCTTGGAATGACAGTTCTGTGCCACCTGAACTTCCCACGACAAGAACTTGAAACTTCTCCCATAAAACTGTTTTGGCATAAGGAAGTGTTGTGCAAACAAAATTTCAGATATGGGTGGAAATGAACAAGCGGAGGTAGCCACAATCAACATCAACTGTTCCATCCAGAGCCAAGCTGCATACCCAGTCCAAATCCTTAACACAGCTGAATGGTGACTTCCCTTAGGACTATGAGAAATTCCCAGAGTTCAAATTCCTTTCATGTGTTAAATGCCTTTCTACTGGCAGTCTTACTTCTGTATGCAGCCCATGAACTAAACCTCAATTCACAGCTCCATTTCCTGAAAACTGTTAGCCTATGAAATATAACAGGTTAGATTTCAGTATCAATATGTTAGAAGACATTTTTTTTTTGTATTACCTGGCCTGGCAGATAATTTTACAGAGGTTTTATAAACCTTGGCTAGGTTTATAATTAGGAGCCTTATACCAGACTATGAAGTTTGAATGTTGCCACTTCTATTACTGTGTTGTACAATACAATTGCCTATCAAGCCTTCAGGCCTAAATCTTCCGGAAAGAACTTGGTCATTACTGATCAAATCTTTAGATTGCATTTAGAATAAATGTTCACAAAGTAAATCAGTAAAATATACGTTGTCAGTGGATTTTGTCATCAAATCTCAAATTGCCAATATGTTTGACATGTTTCTTTTTTTTTCTGGATGTACTGACAGAACAAAGTTTGTTCTACAAAGTTATCTACAAACCAAGTGATATATTTTCTCTCTGTAGTCACAAGGAATAAAAATTGGATTTTTTTGATTTTTAGCAAAGTTGGTGCATAACAAGAACCAATAGGAAGACAAGGGCTACAGAACAAAACTATACTTCAGTTCATCTGAAATGGCCACTGGCAGGTATTTAAAGTATATAGAGACAGCCAAAACCTACAGTGATAATCTCTCGAATATTTTTTGCAGCTGGGAACTCTCTTCAGGTGTAAGTCCTTTGTAGATTTTTCTAATATAATTTTGTATTGCCATCATTTAGAAGCAATGCAAGCTTTTGCTATCTTTGCCATTTTATGACAGTGTTTCTGTTTTCAAGACGAAATATATAATTCTGTTCATTAAATAATGATTGTGTCTTCTCCAGCTATTGAAACAAATTTTGGTTCTACTTTTGATTTCTGAATGCTGACCTATTTGTTTGAATATTCATGAAAGACAATTACTTCATCCAGTATGGTAACCATTGTACCAATCTTACCTTTGCAAGAGTCAGCAGTGAGTTAAATTAAGACCGACAATTTCTTTCCTATTTTAATTATTTTGTATTTAAAGGGCAACAGGCATAATACATTATTATAATCTTTGTCACATTTCTTTTACAAAACATAATCACAGTTCATGATGAAACTCACTGCAAAGTATTTCTTCTGTATTTATACTTTTTCCTTATCTCAGACTTGTCTAGGACATCCTCTTAAAATATAATTTAACACATCTTGAATGCTTTAACTGATTTACGGATGGGCATTCTTATATATATATAATGGATTAAGTTGTTATAAATACATATTTGCTTCGGTTCTGAATTCACTGAAATGTAAATAAAATTAGTAGTTTAGGAAATGGAAGTGACAGTGGAAATATCTGCAATCTACCTTGTGTAAGTGCTTTATAGCCAAAAACTCCAAATTTTTAGTCTTCAATTCAGTTATCATCTCATAATAAATATCATAAACAGAAAAAAGCATCAAAGCAGTTGATGTACCTGAATGCATACACATTGTAAATCATAAAGCTGTCAACAACAAAACTGGATTTTGATTCAAAACAGCACCCAAAAAAGATTTCCAGCATTTGGTGCACTTACATTAAGCTGTTTGTTACAGATGACATGATTGTCAAAGCAAATTTTATTTCATTCTACTTAAATTTTGGTACTGAAGGGAAAGTAAACTGTCAGCATATTCATATCAGGCATGTGGTTTGGAAAATTGTTTTCATTTTATCCCTATAGTCATTTATATATCATATATCATATCATATCATATCATATCATATCACATCATATCATATCATATCATATCATATCATATCATGTCATATCTTTCTTATTTATCTGGAACTCTGTCTTGCATTCCTAAATAATGTGGAAATTCTGTCCAGGAAAGAGACAATGATTCAGCTGTATTTTGCAGTTAGTTAATTTATTTTCATGGTTAGGTTAAATGCAGGGCAGCTCATTTGAAGTGTTTCCTTCACTTTAAGAAAAAGTCTCATCGTAATCTCATTAGATTTCTACAGTTGTGTTACATTTGGGAGCCAAGTAGCTTTAGATGAAACAGGGGCTCATTGCAGCTGAGACTGTCGTTTAGGTAAAGATAGCCCTCTTTTTTCCTGAAATTCAGGATTATTCAAGTTGTCTGTTACACAATGCAATGTCATTAGTTTGGGATATAAAATTTTAATTATGGAATCACAGATCTTTTGACCTATTTTTGCCACTATTAAGTTTAACCTAATATATTTTTAATTAGTCCTTTGATTAATAATAATTCTGTATATTATAATTAAAATTTTAATTTTAATTTTGTGTCATATTTCTTGAGAGACAAATTACAATTCACTATTAACATTCCTATATAGATGTAAATAATTAGCTAATTCCTACACATTTTACACTGGGTTTCCTCAGCTCCTGAAATTTGAAAGGTAATCCCATTGGAAACATGTTCACATAATGTTATCAATGCCTCTGTTTCAGAACCTAAGTTTGCAATCACTGACTTACATTGATGTCTCTTCCTCTTTAAAACTTCCTTCAAAACCAAATAAGGGTTCACGATAAAAAAGTTCTCTCTCCTTTTTTTAAAATTAAATTGCAATCTTTAAAAATGCACAACAAATAGTGTATCCAATTAATTAGCCAGTTGAGGAAGACAGCTGTCCATTCCTGTCATTCTAAGGTTTTTAGTTACCAATGTGCACAGTGACTCTTCATTTGCTTTCAAACTTTTTTGGATAGCAGTTCATCAACTGTTAGTTTCCTACTTTGTTAAACGGGACCCTTAAATGATCATGACTTTTCAGGAAAAAAGCTTTTCCACCATTCTAATCTATTGATTTCACTATGTTCTTATTTTCATAGCACAACACAGAACAATTTATATTGAAAAAAACCAGCTCTTCTGTCATTCTAATTTACTCTTTACACAAGGCTCCTCATTTTAACAGATCATCATCTTGACGAATCACCCAAATTTTGAATATAAAGGACAAGGAATGTCCTTTTGAGACTAATGGAACTTTATAAAAATAATTTGAAGTGAGCTTTGAAAAACAGCCTATAGGACCCAGAAAGTGTCAGCACTTAGAAGTATTACAGTAACTGCTGCTCTGCATTCTACTGGTATTCCTTTACGTTGAACAGAAATAAAGGCATCTGTCAGAAGAACTGATGAGATATGTGTTCTGTGTTTTTATTTTAGATTTGATTGATATGGCTGTTAAACCACAAGAAATTCTGACCTCACCTGAGTACGAAAGCACAGATTATAGCAGTCTACTCACAAAGATTTCTTGACTATTGCATTAAGATAGTTAAAGCTATATTCTGTTACAACATAAGGCATTTCAAATAGATTTACTTGAAGGGATCATTGTGCACCATTAGCAAGGCGCTAATTACGTAAAAAGGAAAGGATGTATGGTCTGTATTTTTTTAACTTGAATAGTTAACTTCTATTCCTCCTAACTGCTTTTGGAATAAAAATAAGTTATGATTCAGCAGAAAATACATCCCTGAGATAATCTCTGTCATGACCATAGTAATACACTTGTGACTGTTTATTTTATACAGTTTATAACATGTAAACCAAATTTGTGTACTGATTTAGATACGAGGAAATAAAAGATTCTTCGTAAATGTTTGAAGTTGTCAGCTTCCAAAATCAATCAATAAATGATACAAATAGCTACAACTTTCAAGTATTTTAAAACGGTAAGATGTACACAACAATGCTGATAAGATTGATAATTCATAATTCATAATTTCTACATCTAGTCCTTCAAAAAATCTACTTTATATGAACCTGAAAGCCCCACTGACTTACTGCAAAATGGAAAATGTAAGTGTAAATGAGTTACTACTTTTGCTTGTTCTTTTAAAGACATTTTAATCTAACTCTCTGTCAATTTGAAATAAGCACCTGGATGTAAATTTCATGCTGAAAGTAATTGCTCCATTCTTTTCCAAAGAATGACTACATTACCACTCTAGGTCTTTTCAAATGAATTCTAATATGCTGAGCATGATGAGCTTGCAGTAGGATTGCTTTTTTTTGTGTAAAAGAATTTAAGTTTCTTTAACAAAATCAAGAAAATAATTGAAGGTTTTAGGTTTTTGGGTTCGTTTTCTCTAACTAATAAAATCAGGAGACTGTTGTGAGATCTAGCGGCAAGTAGTTTGATGTCCTCAGCAGGACACCAAAAGTCAGAAGTAGTGCTGTAAATTCAGTGTGGGGCTTCGACACTATGCTAAGTGTGGCCTGAATCTCTGGGGCTTCCCTTTGATGCAAGTGCAGTATATTAACTGGAAAAGCATTCACTTTTATTTGTCTGTACTGTCTGCGACAGCAATATCGCCTCATTTAGGCTAGTTCAACATGAAAATGCACAGAGAAGCAATCTGTTATAAATTAGCACAGCTCTCCTTTCATTTTACTAGCTAGTAATTGGAAGGGGTTACAAAAGTGTAATTTATCAGATTATATGTGTTTATCTTTTTGTGGGGACAGCATGCCTTTGGTGAATTTTCCTACACACCCTGAGGGAATAATCTTTCCTTGATGTCCATTAGATCTGAAAGAAAACAATGACGCCTGTGAAATATAGGAGTATAATTTGTTGGGTTTGAGAAGCAGCAGTTTCCCAGACATCTAAAATGGTATTAATGGACTTTATTAGAACCTTACCGTTCCTTGGAAATGCTTTTGCTCTCTCGTTTCCAAATGGTCTTGAAGTCACTGCAGAATTCGTACCACACCGTGAAAACGTAGTTTGGTGTGATCTCCTTCTCGCCAGGCTTTGGCTTTATCCCAAAGTATCCCACTGTTTCTTCAAAACTGCAGGGGAGGAGGAAAGAAAAAAAAAACAGTCAACACGTAAGCCCACTGGGGAAGCAGTTTCTCTGATTCAGTAGTCATGGCTGGTAATTACCATAATTTCTCCTTAGCCTTGGAAATTACAGCAGCAATTCATGCTAAGCATAACTAACCTTCCAACACCCACCTCTTTTCCAGGAGGATAACTTACAGACAAATGAGCCACCATAGAGATCTGGCATGCTGGCAAATCATGAGCATTCAATTATAACGAGAAAAACTTAACTTCTTGCATTACAGGAAATGCTGTAGTATATTTATTTTATTCTGCTGGACACCATGAAGATCTTATTCTCCCATTTAACTTTACTGAAAGTCCATGGAAGAGCCACACATCAAGTCAGGAAAAAAATCTCTAGGTTTGGTTGGAAATAATCTCCTAGTATTTAGGGAGAATTGGGAGTAGCAACAACCAAGCCACAGACAGTGCCAATAGTAATTTTGCAAAAATTTTACTGAAAATCATCTCCTTCCACATGTGTCAATAAACAATTAATTTTACAGAAATACACTGCCAGTACTTTAATGCTTTTAAAAAGATTTTATAATGTGGCTGTTACTGAATTGCTATACAACTGGATATTTCCAAAATATTCTTTTATTATGGACAATACTTCTAAGAGAACTTTATCTGATTGTGCAGTTTTAATCTTTATGACACTGGTTTGTACAGATGAAATAGAACAATCCACATGAATAGGCACTTATATAAATAAAAGTATGTTCACTTTTGTTAAAGTTGAATCACTTTTCTCTACAAAGTAGATTCAACAATCCTGAAACATTTGGTGATATTTGTTAAAAATAATGCTACAATTTAAAAGCAAAGGTAACGTATTTAAAAGTAAGTAATATTTCTTGGAACAATAATTTTATTTAATCAGAAGAAGGCCATATTCTTCTTTAGAGTTATGAGCAGGTTTTAAATTTAAACACAGGAGGTGTAAATCTTGAAAATAAAAAAAAAAATTTTTGAAGACCTGTAAAGAGTCTCCAACCATTCAACTCTTGTTATGTGAGCCACGGATGCAGCTTCAGCACATTTCTTCTTTATATTTGTATAGTCTACATTGCATATTTTCATATGGAAACATGAAGGTTAGGATCAAGGTTTCTTGATTTAGTTTGAAATTAAAGCTCTTTAGGTAGGCTTGAAGAATATAAAGTATCATCAAAAACTACAGAAGTTATTCCTCCAAAAATCCCTCCAGCTACTTCACAAGAAGCTTGGATTTTAGCCACCTGAGCCTATATGCTCTGGGATTTTCTTTTTGATACTTGAAACATAGAAATCATGCTGTACAATATCCCATACTGTTCAAGGAAAACTATTAAAATAATAGGTTTTTTAATCCTCATATGTGATAACCACAACCTTCTACACTTCTTATTAGGTTTGGCATGAAACACTTAGCTAAATTTCAAGTTAATTGATGTTCCATATTTAAAGAATCAGAATGAAATATGTGTGTATAAGGCCATAACATTCAGAGTTAATGGGTCTTGTAGTGACATTCTGAGGAGAAAAATAAATAAGCAAATAAATATGATACACCTCAAAACAGCTGTGTAAAATGTTTTGGTTTTCAAACTCTAAAAATACTAAAACACCTTAGTCATAATTGTATGGTTAAAACCATTTATGTTGACTGGGCAATGCAATTTGCATGACATTTGCTTGGGCCAAATAATCCTCAGCTGTCCACAGCACTTTGACTGGGATAGCTGAACCAAGAGCAGCAAGAACAGAGACTCCTCTCAGGCTTGCCTCATGTAACAGCAGCTCCAGGAACCTCGTGCACTCGTCTACCTAACAGAACCCTTCACCATCCCAGCTGGAGCATACAGAGGTGGGATCCTGAAATCCTGCACAGTCTCTGCCTTCATCCTGACACTTCTCATCCTCTCCTCCTTTCTTTATCAGCCCATCTCCCAGTAGCACTCATTTGCTTTCACCCATCTTAATCTGGCTTCCTGGGCTACTTTCTGCCTTTCAACAGCAGTAATTAAACATACTGAATATTTATATATTTGAACTTTAATATATTTACTCTATTTTAATATCTAGCAATTAAAAAAACCAAACTCTATGTTGGACAACTAATTCCCTAAGTCAACTGCAAGCTGGATGCAGCTCCATACCCTGGAAAGTTCTATTTTAAAAAGGCTACAAAGCAGGTGGAATATGAAGGAGCCTTGTGCCAAGGAAGTAACTAAGTAGAGCCAGTCAGACCCTTGAAATGAGGAGGTAAAGCCCCAGCTGACATCAGCCAGTTGTTCAGCCAATATTTAGGCATCTTCGGCAAGCAGATGGGAACAGTTCACCCAAGACTTGAACTGCTTTTGGGAAGTGCCCCTTATCTCCCTCTTCCTGACTGCCTAGGAAAACTAACAGGTGTCTCAGGTGCAGTCAGTATGATCTGAGAAAAGTACACTTAAAATCCAAATTACCACAGATCTTCAGTGACCAAGAAGAAAAAATATTCATAGGAAGTCATTTACCCCAGTTTATTTATAGCAGGTCCATAGTTAAGATGGGTGCTTCTATCTCACAAAACTATAATTTGGTAAACAAAATGTATTAGTAACATTAACTTACTGAACATTTTAGTATCCACCTATAAATCATTTAATCTCACTTTTTCCATACTTTGATGCCTTTGGCCTAAGTGAGGCACAAATGTTCAGGCAACAAAAACATTGGGATTTCAATGGCTTCTTAGACAATTGAGTGCTGTATGCTAAGTGCTGAAAATTTTCAGTGATGATGAAATACGTTTTTACGTCATAAAGTAGTTAATCAGTTATTTATCTATTCTGTAAAAACCCCATTCAGTTCAATGCTGACAAATAATTAAAACCTCACAGTACACTGTTTGGATAAAAATGCAAATGAAGTTTTTCCTGGAAGATTACACAAGAGCTTTTCAGAGAACATATTACTTCTTTGCAATAAAGATCCTTTTTGCTATTTCATATAATTCCTAAGTTAAATAATATCTTTGATCAAAATAAACTGTTAAAAAATGCTAGCAAAAACCTTACCATTTTTGAGCATTTTCCAAACTGTTCTCTTCTTTCTTCCGTTCTTCTTTAGCTGCCAATGAAAAACATTATAAAGGTATAAATTACTGTCTTACTGTTTTAGAGATAACAAAGATTAAACAGCTCTTATTTTCAAAGCTGCATTGTTTGTGTATTAAGTATAATAAAAGTGGTCAACACTTGCTAATTTTCAAAAAAATTGAAAATTTATTTTTTGTATACAATGAATGTTTCTATTGTACCAATAAAGTGTATTGGATTTGAAAAGTAATTTAAAATCCATATTACGATATATAGTGTTAGGCATTAACTGAATAAAATGTAAATAATTAAACTTCACATTCAAACTTTTTAAGAGAAAATAATTTGTGTTTGTTCCTTTATTGTTGCAGGCCAGGATGTACAAATTTAAACATGTCTCTGCAGCATAAATGATTAGAAGTTCAATTGGAATTGAGCAGGTACCAAACATAGTTAACACCAACTGTTCCATAGAGCTATCACATTTTGTTCTGGAAGCTGGAAAGTGAAAACACATGTAGCAGGTTTTAAATGTAAGGCATGTACATGATTTTTTTAAAAAATCAGCCAAGAGTTTGAAATATGGTTAGTGAATCTGAGCCCCTCTATAACAGAATGCTCACATGAACTACTTAAAAGGATTTGATTTTCAAAGGATAAGCATTCTCTACTATTGAAAATGTTTCCTGACCTGGATACTGAAATCAAACCCACTAGTTTTTGTTGATCAAGTCTTCTTAATACAGAGGAGCAACTTCAGGTCCAGCAGCATATCACACATATAAAATAATACTGTTGTGGATAAGTTATTCCTACTCCACATTAAAATAATCCTGTAAGTGGTAATTTTAATATAAACTGAATTCAGACACTTTCTTTTTGCATCTCAGTCTACAGGAGTGGCTGATTGAAATAGAGTTCCAAACTTGAGTTCACAGACAAGGCGATTGAGAAACTGCTCCTGAATTACTCCATTTCATTATAAGGGTACTGACAAAGAGGTCTGTGCTATGATAGTTTAAAATGAAAATAAAAATTGATTGCCTCAGCACGTTTGCTGTTAACAAAATGAATTAATTTCAACTCATATGTTTCCCTACATTAGGTAAATTGGAGATATTTATTCCTATTATTTCAATGTGGCCAACAGACAGAAACAATGCTCTGTGCCCTTTGCAAGGAAAGCAATTAAATTCTATACTATTAGGTTCTCCACCTCAAATCTCAGTGGCAAGACAGCTGCAAGTGAAATATATAGGGCAGCTCTTGATTCATTGCATTCATCTCAGGGTATGAAAAATTTGCCTAAAGTTAACACAATATATTTAATTATTATTTTCATAAAAGTAGAAAACATAGGTTGGAATTCTAATGATTCATAATAATATAAAATTAACTATATAAGCTGAACTATGTACAAAATTGTACAATTCATTATTACACTAATAATTTATTTCTATTTTCAAGGAGTTGGAAAATTAAGTAAGGCAAATTTCCCAACATAGCTACATTCCCAGCTACAACAGAAACAGTATCTTCAGGTCCCTACACATGAAAAACAATAACTAACAAGGACAACATATTTATACATTTATAGTTAGGTGGCAAGACCTGATTTACTGTTTTTAATCTTGCAAGAACAGGGTAAGAGAAGAAGTTTTAATATTTTATACAAAGTAAAGAAAAAAAAGCTGTGACTTTTACAAAGAAACACACACACTTCACATTAATATAGCAGTGTTCATATTCGTGTACCAATAAAAAGGAAAACAGGAAGGAAGAAAATACTGTATTATATGGCAAACAGTATTTTCCGTATTTTTAACTGTAAATATGTTCACCCAGGAACTGTTTAAAAGGATTTATTTGAAATTAAGATGTTGAGAGTTGTTAAGAAAATAACTGGACAACTCCATATAACAAATTCTATAATGTGTAAGACATGAAACCAGAGCAATTCTCTCATCTTCCATAAAATTTACAACTAATTTTCTACTCAAAATTTGTAATATCCTGCTCTTTTTCTCCCCCTCCACAACCTGCAATGACTAGCACAATCAGTGTTGTCAGTATAGGTTTCCAGGAAACAATGTAGAGCCTTCAAAATGCCATAGTCAAGATATCAAGATATCAAGTCAGAATTTGTGGAGTTTCTGAAGGCAATTCAAATGAATTTGTGATGATTTTCTTTTACTGAAATGCAGAAGTCAGCATGAAGATTCATGATCCTCTAACATGTTTTGTAACTAGTTTTTTTAACTAGATCCTCTAGTTAAAAAAGTGAAGTAGTATTAGAGTCAAATGGTAAAAAAATCCTCTAATTTATTCTTTCTATATATTCTACTTGCTGAGGATGGAAGAATACATGAAACACTGTATTGAAAATGAGAAATTACCAGAAAAATGTTTATTTTTAACAGGTCTAATTTATACACAGCAGCTTCCAGTTACAACAGAACCAATACCTCTTCATGTACCAGGCTACTGTGAAATAGATCTCTAAAGAACAAAGGAAAGCAAATACTGGATACCAGCAAAGACTGAAAACTGGGAAGGTCAGTAACTAACAGAGGCAAGCAGAGAATGATGATGCACTAAGAAAAGTGCAGAGAAAGACAAAGACAGACAAAGACAGAAAAATGGGTAGCCACAACTACACAAGAATTTCTGTTAGTTCTGCCCCTCTAGTGAAAGTTTTAACACTTACTGAGTCTGACTGCATAAATTTTCTGGTATTTCTCTCTGACCTTAAATATATCAACACATGTAAGAAGGATAATTCACTGAAGTGTATTGATTTAGCTGGACACAGCTTTCTTTCTATTTTGCAGTATTTTACTACTTTGAGAATTCCAAGATCTGATGCATAAAGTTTTTACAAATTTTCTAAGCATTTTGGATCAGTGACATTACAAGAAAACAGTAACAAACAGCTGTTAAGATGGAGATCTCAGAACTCTTAATTTTATCTTCCAAGGCTGCGTTCCTGTGATTCAAAAACATATACGTCGAGAAATTTAAGAGACTGCTTTGTAAATTATAGTGTTCTCTCCATAGGAAAAACACTATCCTAAAAAAGGTATTTGATTTTTCTTTTTTCCTCGAGAAAGGAGATATGTCTTTTCTAACACACGTCTTCCAATCAATCACAGTTAAGATTAAGACTTATTCTATGATAAGACATGGACAAAAAAACCAAAACCAAAACTCAACCTTAAAAGCAAACAACAAAACCAACCAACCAACCAAAACAAAACCTCTACTGACATTTCTCTTGGAAGTTCATAAAGCCTGGACAGAGACTGTTAAAACAGTGACAAAAGGTCATTATGGTATTTCTATTCTCACAGGAATCCACCTTCCTCCTTAGTCAAAACTAAAACCTCTTAGGTAGGCACGCTGAAATGCAGCCAAAACATGAACCTCATCCTAGAAACATACCAACCCATGATTTAATGGCTGAGGAAGAAAAGTATACTCCCCGAGAGGTTCAGCTGGGTTATCTTTTCCCAGAGTGAGAAAAGTCACATTCTATGACACTTTTAAGTTAGGGGAACAAGCGACAATTGACCTTATTTTCTCAGTCTTTGTAAAGCATGAACCATGATATGAAAGCATTATCACCATTTGAGAACAGAGATCCAAACCTCTTAGATATTATCACTGCTGATACACTTGGGTATCAGAAGCTGAACCAGAAGGCTCCCAGGCTAGAAGTGTAGGAGATCTATTTCCACCCTCAAATACAATTGTCATGCAAGGGAAATTGTTTAATAACCCTGTTTAATCAAGGACTTTGGAGAGTGGAAGAAAAACCTCAAAGGTGTCCTAGGTGGGCAAAAAGACTACAGAGGATCATCAAAAGCTCTATCTACAGTTAAATAGTTTTTCTGTTTCTGAACAAAATTCTTGACATGTTCAAACTACTAACATACTATGCTATAGTAGTACAACGACCAACATGATTAGAGAGGGATGAAATAAGGTTTTGATTTGGTTTTGATTTCAAGAGATCTGTTAACACTGAAAATTTTTGAATAGACCTAATTTTTAGGAAATCCTAATTTTCATAGGGATGAACTTGCTAGCACACAGCATTTCTCTGAGCTACTAAGAACTACCACGAGCAATCTAAACCCCTTCCCAAGGATTGCTGAGAGAGAATCATCATGGGTTAACTGTGGCCAGTAGCCATGCACCCCAAAACCACTCACTCACTTTTCCCCCTTCCCCCTCAGTCAGATAGAGGGGAGAATAGGAAGAGCAAAAGTGAGAAAAATGTAATGGGTGAAGATAAACACAGCTCAATACGTGAAGCAAAAGGGAAGAAAAAACCCAAGTGATGCAAGGGCAGAGTGATGCCTAGCCATTTTTGGAGCAATACTACCTCTCCCAAAATCCTTTCCTCTCCCTTTTCTTTGCTGAGCATGATATTACATGCATGGAATGCTGAGTTTGAGTCAGTGATCCAGGTTGTGACCCCTTCCAATTCTTGCCCACTGTGACCTATCACTGAAGGGACAGAGTGAGACAAAGTCCTGACAATGTGCAAATGCTGCTCAGCAATAGCCGAACCACTCCTGTACTATCAACACTGTTTTAGCTGCAAATCCAAAACACATCCCACACCAGCTGATGTGAAGAATATTAACTCCATTCCAGCTGAACCCAGTACAACAGCACACAGTCATACAGAGTAGTCATATAGCCATAGAGATAAATCCTAAGATTTAGACAAATTGGATAATTTGGCTGTTTATATAGATAAGGACTACAGCTATTTTTTTATTATAGTAAAGATGTCCAACAGCTTGATCCAGCATGTTAAACTATCAAGCTTTATTGTTTTTGCTGATGATAGCAAAGCCAACATCATGTAGTTAACAATGCATAAAAGTGTTCATAAATATCATTAACACCATTTCATCTTTTTATTCTTAGTGTAATCTCCCTTATATATATAATTTTTCTTATATAACATGGGAAACTGTATTGTAATACCTGACACTGCCAGAATCTGCTTTCTTGAAATGTCAATTTTAAAGGAATGGAAATAAAATTAATAGCATCTTTTAAAGAAATTAAAAAATGTCAAGTGCAAATAAACAAGTATTAACAAAAATCCACATATTAATGCAAAAGAATGTAGAATCAGAAAATGGATTTTCTTAATTTTATTTTTTTCATTATCACACTGGATAGTCTGAGGCTGGAGCTCAGTATGAAAATTGAGTCCTTGAAATTGTTAAAGATCTGGAAAATAATTTTCTAATTTAGTGTCATATGCTGCTAGGGTGAAGTTTTTCATTTCATACAGACTGAATCTAATTCTAGAACTGTTTCACTTTTTGAAAATATATTTTATAATAAAGAATTTAGCAGCAGAGGGTATAAAGTCCTCAAAAATTAGGTACTCACAATAAAAATGATTTTTTCAGTTTCAGATATTTATACTTTAAATTCTAATTATTGAGCAGGTTTTCTCAATAATCTTAATTTTTTCAGAAATTATGTTGTTTCAAAAATTCTGGAGTTGTGTCTCCTGATCTAGGAAGAAATATTCATTCTCAAGCAACATCTGTCTAAAGCTATACATAAAACAGAATTTTCTCCTACATTATTATATTGAGTTACTTCTAACATAACCCAGTATTTTGAGAAATAGTATTACTTTTAATTTAGTTCTAAACAAAACAATTCTTATTACTTAGTTGATTTCATATATAAACATAGCAAACAGGAAAGAATACATCCAGTGTAAAATATTTTCTGCTTTTTTTCCTTCTTGTACTGTATTAAATTTCAAATGTGAATATGAGTGCAAATTATTTCACATGGCTACAGTCCACCATTCTCATGCTGGAGCTTTTTTGTCTTATAAAAATATTGTATTTCAGAAATAGAGAAAAATCTTACATGTTCTACACACAGCTTACTAGCAAACAATTTTCTAATATGCATTACTGGAGAAACTGCCTTTAGCCAGTTACTAACTTCTAATTGGTGGACTTTATGAACTCAGGGAATTCAACAGACAGCCTGGAAATGCTGTGTAAGTATTTGATTGTACGACTAATACAGTTTCCTATTACAATGCAAAGAATCCCCAAATAAAACTCCCAAGCCCATGAAGAGATTTTTCTTCTGTGCTGTCAGTTAAACAAGAAGGTCTGGGAGAATGGAATCAATGAAACTTGGGCCTACTGTGGGTCTGTTCCCAGATGGATTCATTAATGTTTAATTAAGGGGTGAGTTCATGATACAGCCTTGCTCTCCCTGGAAGGCTAATAGGGTCACTCTTGTCTATTTAGACACTTATTTTTATTGAGATTTTTAAGAGCTTAATATCTCAGGATCTCTAACCTTGTCACATTTGGTCAAAATTGGACAAAGCATTAAAAATTATTGGTAGGGGAATAATCAACAAGCAGTGTGATCACATGAGCCTTGTTTCTTTTATCTCTTCTTTAATTAAAATATATCACATTTTTAACAGGGAATTTGGCTATGCCATTTTTTTAGATGGTTTAAACACCGGTATAGACATCTTAAATCCTTTCAAAACAATCTTCAGAACACTTGCTGCCATGAGGTCTTAATCACCCTTCCTGAAACAGTTCTCACAAAGTTTATTTTCCTCTGTAGTGGTACAAGAGTTTTTTTTTTTTTAACTAAGAAACCCATACCCAATGATGTGAATGTAAAAATGTCCCTACAGCACAGTCTCTGTGCAGTCTTAGGAAGCTTTTAACAAACAAGTATCCCACAAATTATCAGGAATATAAATTGTCAACCTGTATCTTAGGTATGTGTCAAGAAATAATTAATGTTTACCATACAGAAATTATTAAATATTAGAGTCAGTATTTTTAATGTTACAAAAACATAATAAATTACAGAGATTTGCGCACACATACCGGCAGAACATGCTCAAGCAACACATTCAAATAAGTGTTTATTATCATAGGTAATAAAAAACCTAGGAAATTATGTTTTCTTTTAAAAGTGATAATGCTGTCTATAAATGTGCCAGAACAAAGTGTTGAAGGTCATTTTACCAGAACATTAAAACTAACCAGGAAGAAAAAAAAAGTTATGATGCTTCTATTGTATTTTGTGGAAGATTTTTAAACTAAAAGAAAATTAGCTTCCATGCAAAAGAGTAATTTTTTCATTAAAACTAGACTAACATTAGTCTTTTTTTCCTGTATTCTTGAGGCATTAATTACAAAATATGAGTTAGCATTACATTTTTCAATTTTATTTACTTAATTAAGTAATCTGAAACTCCGTTCTATTAAAATGTAACCAAGACATTAATCCCACATCCTCCCACCCTTGGTGTTTTCAGATAATAACTATTTTTTAAAGCGTGTTAGTACTTAAACACTAGAGGGATACATATTCCAATTCTACTTTCTAATAAACTCCTATAATGTTGTGTTTTAATTCCAAGATTAATCTCTGACTGAATATATCTAAATGGTTTACGGAACTGAAAAATTAGTTCTAATCCTTTCAAACAGAGCAAGGTTAAATCCAATCTGTCCTGTGTCTGGGAAAACTAACTATCCAGATTATCTGTAACTACAATCTCTTTTTGTAAGCAGAAGTAATAAGTTTGAAGATTGGCCCAATCTTATACTAAGGAAATATTTTAAAATAGTTGCATGACTATTGAAAGCCAGTAAAAAGCAGGTCATCTCAAAAACAGAAGATAATATTGAAGAAAAAAATTATTTGATGGTGAACCCACTGCTAATCTGTTGGGCAAAGAATGAATAATTATACAAATATAATAAAACTAATTTCAGAAAAGCTTTGTGAAATTTCAGCGGCCTGAAAAGTTTGAGGAGGGCAAATCCACAGCAGTGCCTCCTCCTGTGGAATGATAACAATGATTTATGAAGCTCGAGTTATTTCTGCTGATTGAGCTCAGTCAAGATTGGTTTCACATGATCAGCTAAAGTGCAGAAATCCGTGATGTGCAGTGGCCCCACACGTTTGAACACACTAGGACACGCTCTGCTAGGTGATCCAAACCTTGGGGGTGGGGGGTTAAAAGCTGCTGCTTTGTTTTCCCTACATTTTCCCCTCATTAGGATACACTCCTCCTGCACAGTTAGCCACTTCTGGTGGTCGGGAGCAAAGTCTCATTGTAAATGCACAGCAGGATAGTGGCAAAGCTGAGATTAATTCTCCATAGATTTATATAGACCTTTCTCACTGCTGATTGCTTGTACTGTTTCAAAGGTGCGTATGTTGCCTTTTTTATTGCTGGTTGCTGACTTTATTCCAGCATATGGTGGTTGGCGCCATGACACAAAGTGAACATTTTATACTAGAATTAAAGTGGATATTTGACAGTTTCTGTCAGAAAGTTCAGAGCAAAGAATTTGTGAGACAAGATTTATTGCATATTTTATATGGGACACATCTGTTTCTTTGCTATGTTTCTCTTTAAACAGAAAAATAGCAATGAAGTTTCTTTAAGAAACAAAGGCTGTCAATAAAAAGCATGAACAGAAAAACTACATTATTCAGAGTGAATTTAATCATTCTGGCCTTCTAAAAATGTGTTGCTTGGAAGTATGACAATCACTTTTCCCTTTTTGGTCAGCCATACAAACACTAAAGATTTTCAAATACACAGCTACCCATATTTAAGGCTAAATAAAATAAAAATGAGAATAAAATTAAATCTAAGTATTGATATTGGATATTCATGTTTAAAAGCAAGGTGAAATATTAAGGTAGATTTTCCCTAGTTTTTTAGCATCTGCAACTGCATTTTAATGATGTGAGATGTGTTAAATAAACATCCCTTTTTCTGAAAATTTCTTATGAAACTATAGATCAATTACACAAAGATATACAGCAAAATTCCCCACATTTATCTATTAATATCACTAAATCTGATATAGTTTGGCCTCTGAAGTTCAATTTAGTCTTCTTAATACCTGAATCAAAACTGAATTTGAACTTACCAGCATCTTGTTTAAGAAAAAAAAATGCATGCATTAAACAAGAAAGTAATAATCTTTCAGTAAAATTCTAGATTTTTAACCAGCAGTAGTACTGTTTATAAAAATTCATATTTAGTGTAAAACCCTAAGATTCCTAAGATTCAGCTTGAGAAACATGAAGTTTAAATAGGTAGAATTAAACAAGAACCAAAAAAAGAGAAAATATATTGCTCAAAAATCACTTATGCTTTTATGAAAAGGCATGGGTGTCTTATTACTTCTAATTAAAGAAAAAAACAACAGAAAAAATCCCTTCTGTTGAACTACATAAATTCTAAACAAATAGTATGACAAACAATTAAAAATACTTATAGGCTCAATACTTTCCCAAACAAAAATATTGGAAATTCTTCTACAAAATAACAAATATTTGTCAAATTATTTCATACTTCCAATGAATTAATTATTGTTTTTCACTCAAAGATTTTCTAGAACTACAATTTATGTAGGAGAATTTATATACGTACTAGTTTGAAAAGCCTTTAATTTGAAATAAAATGTAAAAAAGAGGCAAACTTGGATCTGAAATATTACTCCTTCTTACCACAAATAAAATACAGGATACTAACATTAAAAAGTATTTTGTTAGGATGCTTTTTAATGATGTTTCTACAAGAAACACCAAACTGCATTCAAATACAAGGCACTGATATTTTTCTGAGCTTGTCTTCTTTGTGACAAACACATAGAAGAATATATTTGAAAATAAGATCTCTCAATTTCTAAATAAAAACCTGCACATCTAGTATTCTCCTTATGCGGAGATCCTGGGAAAAGCAAAGCATTTGTGACACATTAGTCAGGTCTTTTATGTCACCCCTTGAAAGTACTCAGACACAACCACTAGGAGAAAAATGAGAGTGCCTACCAAAAATAATAATACTAATAATAACAATACTACTACTATTACTACTACTACTACTAATATATAAAATTCCATGTTAGCCTAATTGAAGACTGGGGAAATAACAAGACAACAGGAGTTATTACTGCATCTACCTGATCTATTTTGGTGTTTCACAGCTTGCTTATTTTCAGTTGAACTGTGTGCTGGGACTGTCTGGAATTCTTTCCCTGCAGTGTATGGAAACATTTTTAAATGTTTATGTTTATCCTCATATAAAAGGAAAGAAGAGGATATCAGTATTAGGTAACAA
Organism: Cisticola juncidis; assembly: GCA_013400215.1. Classification (NCBI taxonomy): domain Eukaryota; kingdom Metazoa; phylum Chordata; class Aves; order Passeriformes; family Cisticolidae; genus Cisticola; species Cisticola juncidis. The sequence goes on along the minus strand of VXBR01005532.1, from coordinate 2,839,812 downwards.
GACCAGGGAATGTGAGTGCACCAGCTCAGCACATCACTGCAGACTTTCTGCTTGCTGCATCTCTAGGCCTTTATTATTACCCCCTATCTCTTGGAAATGGCTTTAACTCAATAGTGATAGTACAGCTGTGCGAAGGACAATCCCAGCCTTCCCACTGGTAGAAGAGTTAAATATAATTGTAGTCAAAGTTTTGTTTGACTGTTGTACTGTTCTGATTTGATATTATCTATTGAACCACAAAGAAACTATTTCTGAGAAAGATAATTAACACAAATAATTTGCTTCTGAATTAATTATGTTGTAATAAAACAGTCATAATGAGCTTAATTCCTCTTAGTTTTTTTTCTCTATTAGAACAAGAAAGGGCAACTTACTTTAAAGGGCAATTTACTTAAAAAAAATTCAGAAATATAAATTTATTGGCAATATTTCTTAAATTTGGAAAGAAATTTTAAATCCTGAGAAAATTTACTTCATTCATGGCAAAACCAAACCAAGTATCAAATCACATTACAATGACAAATGACTGGAATTTAAAAGGAAGGACAGTCAAAGTTCCTCTATCATTATTTCAAATAGACTTCATAGAATTAGCTCTCCTAATTAAACCTGGGGATTCTCTATGCTAGGAACTGCCCAATTACATGTAAGGAAAGAATTCCTGATGCATAAAGCTTAATAATCTTTAACATGTGCCCTATCCAATTCTACTTCAAGCCAATGGTGGGTCAAGCCCTCTGTGTAAAATTGAAGAAAACACACTCTAAACATTTACTGATAAACTGTACTGATAAATCCATAGATAATCAAACCGAACACATTTTTTGGAGCAATTTTTCCTTTTAGCATTATACTCTTTAATGTTTGAAGATTTCTGCTTGGCCAGAGAAGATACTATTGTGTCTAGGCAGGTATCCCTGCCTGCCCCAGGGCACCAGGAACCTCTGTAATACCACATTCCTTCCAGGGATGGCAACACTTTGTGGAAGGAACTTTCAGGCTATAAGACATTCCCAAGATGAAAGACTTTGTACACATGCTTTGTACAAACAGTTATAACCTGAAGTCAGTTCAGAAGCTGAAGTGCTTAAAAAAATCTTTTTTGACACTTTCAAAATGGTTGACTCTGGACAACGTTTAGATAGCTGAAAAATTCTGATCCTAGAAAGTTTGATTTGATTTACATGCCATGTTACAATAAATTTCATACATTCATCTCTTAAGAGAAATAAAGCTTCTGATTTCTCCAACTCATTCAAGGTGTTCAAAAGCATGGTAAAGGCTCTTCACAGGAAAAATGTAGATTTTATATATCTTGCCCTACCATCTGAAGTATTTAGGCAGAAAAATATCAGAGAAGTTGCAGTAAAGGTTGAATGATGATCTGAAATCAGACTCTTCTTTTACATTTTGGAGAAGTGTGTCTTTGATCACTGCTGTAATCTCACAACACTGTATTATCAATAAAGTTTTACTCTGTCATTCCCCAATTTTGAGAGCTTAGTAGCAACCTGGTGCTTTGTCCTATACCTAGCTTGAAATTTCTGATAACTGTCCTATGAACATTGTGATTATTATTTTTGTTCTCAAAACCATGGTCCATCCTATTTAACAGGACTTCAAATTTTGCTTGTTCTTATCGCTTAAAAAGGAAGTCAGAGTTGATTCCATAAAAGAATCTAATCCAGAGAGCTTCAATTTCTTGATGAAATTTTCAGCATCTAGTATTTTTGAGCATATTTCAATCATGCTCAAAAACCTTAAAACACTATATTCATGTGCTTGCAGAGGTCCAAAAACCAATTGAGAAAAACTATTAACATACCCAAATTACTGAAGTCTACAGTGAAATTCCACATAATTGCATACCAGATTAAGCATGCTATTGTCATAATCAGTTTGCATTATATGGTGCACTGAAGGGTATTTCCAGACTTAATGGTGTGAAATTACAGAGCACAGGGGACAAACCCAAGGTGAGAGTGACCAGTGTGAGGTTAGGTACTGGGGTCTCTTGAGACCAAGTGTGTTTGGGCTTTAATTATTTGAGTGCATTAATCTCTTCTATCCAATCCTTTCCAATTCTTGACTCTGCTCTTTCCTTCCATATATGTAAACAACTGCTCACAGGTTATATAATCTGAAGTAATGAATCAGGGAGCATTTTCATTTCATGCAACAGAGCTTTGACACAGATTTAAATTCTATTAGTTCACTGACTCTGAATATCAGAACATGAAGACGCAAAAAGAAAAATAGGATAAATAGGAGATCATGCAGAAAATTCCTAAGAGTATAGTGAAAAATGCAGCTGGACTAGAAGAAAAGCCTAATAGGATCCCTGTGAAAAGTGAACAAATATAACCTACAGTTCTATTTACTTGTTATGATAAAGAGAATGGAAGAAATCCAGAGGAATTTAACAGGAAAGTGAGGTTACAACGAGAATTTAAAGAGGATGTTGAACTCCAGATAGCTAATAGTTGTTATAGTAAAGGCATCAGTAATTTTAGGGATATATTTTATAACTATCATACATATAATAATTTTGTATTGAATCAAGGGTATTAACACTACCATTCATTATGTCACTTAGCTGCTATTAATAGGAAATCCTCCTCTATCATGACAGGCCAGTGACTTTGTAAGAGCCATGGTAATTCAGCATACCACAGTCAAACTGAAAGGAAGTTGGAAGGAACTGTTTTCTACAGGAGATTCCCTCCTTGTTTTCTAAGAGGAGATGACATTGCATCCTCAATTACCAATTTTTCTAAATTATATTCATAATACACATTATAAGAGTGTAACATTCCAATTTCTATAGTAAGTCATGATAAAGGGAAACCAGTTATAGTAATTTGATGTATATCTGTTTCAAAGATAATAAATGGAAAGTTTCCTGAAATGTCGTAGCTGTAATTAACACCAATTTTCAGCACTTTGATGCTGATAATTCTTCTGGTAGTGTGGGAGAAAATACTCGTTACAGAGCAAATTCTTGCTCTCTGAATCAGTTCATTGTCAATAATGTATTACTTAGGAGGCATATGGATGCAATCACATTCCAGGACAACTTATTTGGTGTCTTATGGACTGAGGCTATTGTCTAACTATACAATCTCAGAGTACCACAGCAATAAGGTTCTGTGCTTTGCAGACTCGTGCCAATTTATGTAAATCACTCTTTCATCTGTTTAAATATGACGATCTTTTGAGTGATGAAAACAGTTATGTCTGTCACAAAGTTTGAAAGATTAAAGTAATTCTGCTCCTGGCATATAAAACAGCGTTCCAGATCTAAACACAAACTTTGCCTGGTCTGTAATGTCATTGCTGGGAAGCATAAAAAGTTTTAAGCAAACATTATCACTGCAAGGAAGTATGACATATTTTTCATGTTTGACACTGGACATAAATATCCTCCCACACTGTTTAATGTGAGAACTGCATATGTGTGGCAGAGATAATAAAACATCTCAGTGAAAACAAATGAAATGAAAAAGAAGTTATGATAAGTAGAACAGAAATAAAGCTTTGAAGTTAAAAGCCTTCATATTTGTACATTTTATTCATGAGAGGAAGAATCAGTATTTGATATGCAGAGTGGATAGTCACACAATCTGGAAGAGTTGCATGCTTTGTAGGAATGGTTATCTGTTCAGAGATATATTTTTTAGCTGACAGAAGCAGCTTCATAATTGCAGGTAAGAAAAAATCTGGTCAATTGTAAGATCCTTGTGAGTGCTATTGCTCTTCTGCTGTTGTTTACACACAGTATTTTAACAGACAGCTGTTACTGAAATTTAAAAGTGTTCTTAAAAATTATTCTTGATTTTCTTACTTCACTTGTTCAGCATTAAAACGTTCAAGAGCTTTACAAATAAAATGCAACACAAGTACAATAATCTGATATACATTTTAAAGCAGAGGAGTACAACACAAATGCGAAAACAAGTATGTGACTCAATTTCTTAGACAATTGTAGAGTATTTATCTTTCTTTCTGTTAATGTTCTTTTTGGGGAGAAAAGCTGTGATTTTACTGCAGAGAAGCAAAAATTTTAAATTCCCAGAGGTTTCTGATATTTTGGGATGTCATTACAGACAAGCTCTATGACGTAACTCCTTTGAGTAACAAAACATAATCTCTGTGTCTGTCTTAAAAACAATATAATATTGTCACACTATGAAAGGAAATAATTGCCAACATAAGTATTTTCCTAGTCTTTGACTGTATTCAGATGTATAAAGGTATACATGTGTTGACAGTAAGAGAGAAAAAAGAAGTATTATTCTATCTTGAAAAAATGGTGCCTTGGAGTGTTCTTGACTTCTGATTCACTACTACTAAATGACATTTACATCTTGCTTTATACTTCATAGATGGCTTTGAGACAAAAGCAACAACTTTGAGTGGAAACACTTTTTTCCCTAAGCTATGCTATCATGCTCCTACACTCAAAATAGTTATGTGGCTATAGACTAATGAAAGGTTGCTTTTCTGGGGTTAATACAATAGGTGCTACTAGGTGAGAAGCATAAATCACCACATATGAGCACCTATAGCACAAGAACATCTTGGAGAGAATATTTATATACTGAGGAACAAGTAGGAAATTATGAACAAGAAATTCAAAGTTGGCCAGCTGTTAGCTTTTATCACAGATTCACAGAATGGTTTGGGTTGGACGGGACCCTAAAGATTATTTAGTTCCATCCAACTCTGCTGCCATGGGCTGGTTGGAACAAGTAAACCAAGTGGTTCAGAGCCCCATTCAACCTGACCTTGAACACTTCCAGCAATAGGGCAAACCACAGTTTCTCTGGGCATATTCTCCAGTGTTTCACCAACCTTACTGTAAAGAATTTCTTATCTAATCTAAACCTACACTTTCTCAGTTTAAAGTCATTCCTCCTTATCCTATTACTACATATTCTCATGTAAGATCCCTCTCTGGGTTTAGCAGCCTACTGGAAGACTGCTGTAAGGTCTCCCCAGAGTTTTTGCTTCTCCAGGCTGAAGAGCCCCAGCTCTCAGCTCCAGCCTTCATGGCCTTCCTAATAGAATTTACTTCTTATTTTCTTTCCCAATGGACAACCTCAACAATCCTCTGTGGTGCCCTTCAGCAGGCAGATGAGGAAATGCAGATCAAACCTCTTGTTCTATACCAGAAATCCATTTGAAAGTGCATTGGACTGGACGCATGCCCAGGTAGCTACTGCAGCCTGGCTAAAATTATTATGAAGAAATCACTCAGCAGTTAAAAGCGGATTTGCAGACTGCTCCCACATGGTTGCTAAGCTTGTCTGAAAAACTCACTAGCTCCTGACATAATACTGAGGTGACTAGTTTGGTCTATGATTCCATTTTTCTATTGCATAGTCCCATAGATATCACAGTGTTGACCTTTTATATAGTATACAACATACAGCAGTTGTAGGAAAGCAATTAATCTAACCAATGTTTCTCAAATGTTAGGCTAGATTTCTAAACATAGGACAATATCTTTTTCTTTGGGATTAATCTCAGTAGATTACTGTATTTGACAAATCCCTCCCTCTCCATCTTGCCTGTTACCTTGCTCACTCCAGTGTATCATGTACCTTTTCCAAACAGCTTTGCTTTTCCACTATTAATGAATTTCAAAAACTGTTTGTCTTGATATCAGACTACTTGCTTCCCAGACTCAGTTCTAAATTAAATGAATTCCTGTAATAGCAGATGCTTCATCACCAAGATGCTTTATTCTTAGAGAAATGAAGAGAAGCAACTATGCTAATTCTATGCTAACTGCTATGAAGCATAAAGACTTCTTCATTTTCACATTCCAATTCATAAGGGAGAAACCCAAGCCCAGATTAAAGTTTTTGCATGCTTTCTGACCTGATCCAATGAAGAAGAATTTGGAAACAGATTTTGCAAGATACTGCATAAATCTATGCTATTGATTTCTACATTTACTAAAATGGACAAACAAAATGAAATAGTCAGGTGGCAAAATGAGAAATAAATTTAATTAGTCACTTACTCCTATGTATCATTAACTTTCTGGTTTGTATTATTCTTGAGGGAATGCACAAGGAGAATAAGAAACACTATGGAAAACCAATGGCCCTTCTAGCGAGCTCACAGTTGCAGTAACCAAAATTTTTTTTTCTCCTTTTCAAAATAAGAGTTTTTGCACCTTTCTCATAGTCATGTAAGTATTCTGATTTTTTGTGAGATAGTTTCATATCAAAAGAGGAGTTTTCTTCTAAGAAATTTTGAGCAAGAATTTAATGAATTGAAGAGCATTCCAGACCACACATTATTTCGTACTTTCAAAGACCTTCTTGCATATCATGGCAATTCAAATGGAAAATAATTCTGAACATATTGTTAACCACCCCATACAGTAATTTCAATGGAAATACCAGAAGTGAATACTAATTTATAATAATTAGGAGGTATCCATACTATAGGAAAACTAGTATTATTTGTATTTGCACATGATACAATTAGATTTACTAAAGATTATTTCAACTTTGAGAATAATCTAAGCCTTTTCCAAAAAGCATAGGCATATCAAATACAACCAGTGAAGCATTAAGACAGTTTACACAAGATGTCTTTCATGTGGGATTCATGAAGTACTTGACAAAGATTATCTTTCACTACAAAAACTAGCAAGAATCATTATTTAACATTCTGTGTACCAGAAAAGAGGGGCACTCTCTGAAGAGGATATTAACCAACTGCTAGCATCACATATAAAGTAGCTACACTGGGAGTAGAACCCAAAGCTTCTGGCACCTAATTCCCTACTGAAGGCACTGGGCTATATTACATCCAGTTGTACAAACCAGCACTGACACCAGCAGAAGTACAGTTTATCCCCTCTAGCATTTTAGAATGTCAGTCTCCATAACACTCTCAGTGTTTTTTGTTACAACACAGCAAGTATTGGATTTAATTGATATTAATTATAATTAGGAAATGTAAACACTTCAGTATAAGCAGATCAGGATTTTCTTTTCCTTACACTATTTCCAACTTCACATTGACTAGAAATGATGGAAATTGTGCATTTGGGAAAAACCTCAGGATCTATGAGTTCCAGCCCTATTTTCAAGCCAGAAATTTCAGAAAAGCATTTTGGATACTTGCTGTGAGCTGGCAGAAAGATAACAGACAATTTTTTTCTTACATTTGCTTAAACCAGTCACAACTCTTTTTTAAACAAACAAAACTAAAAACAGATGCTTATTGGATGCTCAGTATTATCAGCTAACTCCTAATTTCAGAGAAGCAGCTGAGTTTGCAGACACCTCTGACCTTGACATTTGTCCAACACCTATTCTAGCACCATAAATCAAGATGTGTTTCTGTGTTATTTTTCTCTATCTTCAGGATTTCTATTCTAATGCCACAGAAAGTACCATCCACCATTATAAAGTTTCAAATCAATCAAGTAATTGATAGAAAAACAGAGTCCATCATTACAGAATCTGACAATCTACTGAAAACTCATTTCAGAATAAGGTAGAATAAGGTGTCAAAAGATAAGAAATTATACAAAATTAAGTGTGTCTGATTAGATACCATAAAGCATAACACTATAAAGCAAAAGAAGAATAAGGGAACATAAAAAAAGTGGACAAATGAGTAATCCAGGTGGTTTTGCTCTTTCTAGTATACAAAAGACCCCACTAAAAAGGGTCCAATAAAGGTAACATACAGAACTTACTGTCCCAGAACAGCATGCAGGAATGTATCCTGTGTCTCTCTCTTTTTAAAAATATATACATTATTCACACACATAAGGATAAAATTTTCTGCCACACTGACAAAGATAAATATATTACAATTTTCACATCAATGGGCATAAATAGGGAAAAAAATTAGAAGAGTATGTTTTTGTACTTGAAATGATAATGCACAATGAAACTCTAATTTTATCTAAAGCAGAACTAGTCTTCTTCCAAGATCAACTGGATATTTTTATAATATTCCACACATAAGAAAGTGGAGTACAATAAAAAGGGTAACTCAGCACTGCAGGAGAAACCAGGTCTTTATTTTTAAGACAGTTTTGATATGATTCCTTCTGCTGGTTTTAGCTAGGGTGGAGCTAACTTTCCTCAGAGGAGAACTCCTATGCTAAAGATTGGATTTGTGATCAGAACAGTGTTGATAACAAATCCATGTTTCAGCTGTTATTGAACAGTCCTGCACAGCATTCAGGTCTTCTCTATTTCTAATGCTGATGTTCAGAAAGTAGGCTGGAGATGAACAAGAAGTTGGGAGGGGCCAAGCCAAATCAATCAAAGGGATAACTCATGACATCATGCTCAAATAAATCTGGGAAAAGAAGGAGGAAGCAAGGGAGATGTTCAGAGTTTTGACGCTTGTGTTCCCAAATAGTTATGTGTGATGAAATCCTGCTTTCCTGGTAGTGTGAAATTTAGAAATCTAAGATCTAAAGGAAACTTAGAAATACTGCAGCCAACAGGACTAGGGAAGTGCTAAAACCCACTGTACTTGGCACTGGTGAGGCCACACCTTGAATCCTGTGTGCAGTTTTAGGCCCCTCACAGAATCGAGGTGATGGAGCGTGACCAGAGAAGGGCAATGGAGCTGGGAATGGAGCTGAGAAGGGCAATGTGCCTGGAGCACAAGTGCGACAGGCAGCGGCTGAGGGAGCTGGGGGTGTTTAGCCTGGGGACAGGCAGGCTCAGGAGAGGCCTCATTGGCCTCTACAGCTCCAGAGAGCAAAGCCACATGGGGGTCAGTCTCTTCTCTCAGGCAGCAAGTGATAGGACAAATGTGTCATGGGAGGCTCAGATTGGAAGTTGGGAAAGATGTCTTCACTGAAAAGGTAACCACGTATTGAAACAGGCTACCCAGGAGAGTAGTGGAATAACCATCCCTGCAGGAGTTCAAAAATAATGTAGATGTTATGCTTAGGGCCACAGTTTAGTGGTAGAACTGGAAATGTTAGGTTAACAGCTGGACTTGACAATTTTTAAGAAGTTCTTCCAAACTTAATGATTCTAAGAAATGGCTGAATACCTGCTCACCGATGAGAAGGAATTCACTGAATTCCGTATTTTGCATTGCTTGTCCACACAGATTTTGCTAAAATTGCTTAAATTGACAGTATTTCAATTCATTACCCTTCTTTCATTCACCCCTCCACCCCCTCTTTGCCTCCCCATGGAGGGGCAGCAAGCAAACTGCTGCGTGTAGCTAAGCTGCCAACTGTACAAACCACAACAGTCCTCATGGGATCCAGGGTGTAGCAAGAATTACAGAATCTGTAGTACAATTGTGGAAGACACCATTTGGTTAGGATCCTGGCAAGACCTGGGCAAAACTGAATTATTACAATACTTCAGCAAGCTAGATCAAGAAACATGCTGGAGATCATAATGATTCTGTAGAAATACAAATATATATATATAAGTACTAATTCAATTTTGATGTTATTGTTAAACTGTAAGTGAAAATTTCCAATTACAAACATTAGAAAGACGCTGAATCTGTCTTGCAGCGACATCAAGATTTCCATTACATTTTTTTGTTTTAAAAGTTCAGTGGCAAGGAATCTGCTGCTTAAATACTGTCCAAATACACTTGCACGTAAAAGAAAATATATTAAATAAATATATCCATTGAACTCCACGGCCTGGGAGAAGGGTAAAGGAAAATATTAGCTTATTTGCCAGTACAATTGAACTGCTACTTTTGAAACAGCCTGTTTTCATTTTTTAAGGTATTTACACAAGACAGCCTCATGAAACAAAGTGAGTAAAAAGACTTTAGGACAATCTTTATAAAAAAGATTAGGCTAATTAATAACTTATTACAATAATCTGAATGAGATCACTAATATTCTGTCTGGATGAGCAGATTCAGATAGTTCAACTGATTTTTCAAATAATAAATTGTTAAACTGTTCACTATTTCTATGAGAAATACAACTAAATTATTAACAATTCTAGTATCTCTCAAAAATACAGAATTTGTTTTGTTTACCTAGAAAGATGGTACTCCTACAAGGAGATGGGGGGAAAATCTCTTCCTGTGTATTTTTTCCCCAGCTCCAGAAGAAATGGTGCTGGCAGAAGCAAATGATGGGGAACACAGAATGGGAAACAGGACTCTTGTTTTCAACAGCAACCTGCTTTACACTGTCTTCAGCTGATGACCAAATTGTACCTTGGTTTTTACCCTTTGTGTCCAGACTCTAACCTGGTAAACCACTTTTTTTAATGCTTATTTCTGTTTCATACAAGATGAAAATCTTTAAATATGAGTAAGTCAGTTCATAAGCTCATTCTAGGAAGAAAAGATGACATGTATATATGTGGACTTTCTCTAAAAGACTGTCTTTCACTCTTGTCTTTTTTAAGTCTTTGAAGTTTTATATTCCCTCTGATAAATTTGGTCTGTGATGAATATATTTTTCATTTTGCCTACAAATAGCAATAAAGAACAAAGCACAAAATAACCAATGTGTAATGGGTGAGATCAAGGGAGTGATTATCTTTGACAAGTGATGTCTCAGATCTGTATAACATCTATCAACATATATGAACATATATTAGGCCATTAGGAACATAATCCACAGGAATTTTCAGAGGAAACAGATACTTAATGCAACTTACATTACGCATAACTTTATAAACCACTATATTATTTGGCAATAAGTTTTTTTTTCAGATGTGGTTACCTTTCTGGAAGAATTCTTCCAATTTCTCCTTGAAGGGCTGGAGATGTTCTTCAGAAGACTCTCTGCAAACTAACTTCATCTGCTTTTCAGAGGCTACAAAAAGATGAGACACATTTATGACAGAAGTAATGTACCAGAAGTAGATTTCAGCAACATAGGAGCCTACATCTAAATTTGTCACCTGAACTTACTTTAAGAATTAAAATTAAGGAAAAAAAAAATCCAAAATCAAGGAAGTTTATATGACATATCAAGATTATTTCTTATGATACGTGCTGCTTACCATTAAAAATTTGAACTTTCTGTAACTGTAACAATACATTGATTGAAATGTGTGTATGCTTAATATTTATGTTTGCAGAATTAGAAAGAAAGGTAATAAATAAGCACTAAGGAATCCAGCAATTACATTAAAATATAAATACAAATACTAGTCTACCTATTATTGCTAGCTATGTATATATATACTAAATAAAAAATTCTGTATGTGTTTAAAGGGTAGAATTTGTCTTTAGTAAGGAATTTGTTCTAAAACTCCTGCCATATGCTAGGGCTTGCTACTAACACAGCCTGCCTCACACACCAATTCTAGATGGTATATTTAAAAAGTCTGTTTCTGTGGTGAGTGGAGGATGCCTTCTATCTGGACTGATTTTAATGAATCAGTGCCAGGCATCTCATACTCAACCACTTTTCCTGAAACAGATGCAGAAACTCAGCATTATTTAAGTATTCCATCCCCAGACCATGATATGAAACAGTTGAAATATATAAGAAAGTTGACTTACATTTAAGTGCAATGTGTTTACTGTTTAACCTATTTGCTGTTTTAAGAACCGATGCCCTGCCAATTTCTGAAAAACTGATTTTTAACAGGCCTAGAACTTCTAGTTAATGTAGTGCATTCCAGTGTTCCACACTAAAGATGATGGGAAGCAGAAATCAAAATGAAATTACTTTCCATTTAGCAACTGAATTTATGAACCACGACAAGATTTTTCTTCCACAACTTTTCATTCCCAAGAAGCTAAATTTAGATGGAAGCTTATTTTGGAGTTAAAACCTAAGACTTAAGAGTTTGGCTGCACGACCTGTATTCACATCATATTGCTACCACCATTAAACAAAAATTGATGTAAAACTGTGGAATCAGAAGTTGAGCCTGTAAATTAAAATGTCACATTATTTAAATTTGCAATGTAGTGTAAAAAACAACGGAAGCTCGGAAATAGATGCATACATTTACTGTGCAAGTAGTATTGTGCTTGTAACACCCCTGGACCATCAGGATGTACTGCAAAGAACCACAGCTTTCCAATTAACTCAGAGCAGAAACACATTGGGACAATTCTTATGGAAAGACACTGAAAAATACCCATTCCCACCTAAGAATAGATTTGAATTTAGCAACCCTCCACGACTCATGCAGCTTGTGTATCATGGCCTTCATGGGCTACAGTCTAAGTGTATCTTTAATCTACAGTCTTGTAACCGGCAGTATATGACAAAACTTTCAAATGATTCAGAGTAAAGTTAATGGGCATCTGTTTGTATGCCAGATAGCAGGCAGAATGGAATAGGGATTTAAACATACTACACTGGGAAAGAAAATTTTTCATTAGCTGCTCAGTTTTGTGTTTTTAATAATTTAATTTAAGCAAAAAAGAAAAATCCAGAATCAGGGAAGTTTGTATGACATCCTAAGATTATTTTCTTACGATACATGTTGCTTACCATTAAAATTTTGAACTTACTGTGACTGGCACAATACATTGATTGAAATGTATGCATGATTAATATTATGTTTGCAGAATTAAAAAGATTTCAATCAAACAAATTGTAACACTACTTTGGAAGACAACAGACATTAGAATAAGTGGACATTTTGTAAGTGGAAAAAATCTAACAAACTTACAGTATTTAAGTTTCTGACTGTAAGTTTGAACAGAGTTAACACACAGGTTTGTGTTCTTTTTTAATTTAAATAAATCTACAGAAAATAATTAGAGTATATTTAGAAATTATTTTGGATAAATAGAAAATGATGAAACTGTGGAACTAATACAGTACACACAATATGTTCAGACATTTGAAACACAGTAAATGCCCATGGTTCTTACAGTCATGTAAAGTTGCAACAACCGCAAACCGCAAAAAGTATTTCTTTTATAATACTGTCACATGAATTTATATAAACCTATACAGAATTAATTTTCTATGAATACGTATTAGATTAATAAGCTTGTAGATACAGCAGTATCCAAACACACTCTAATACATTCTAGAAAGGCATTTTCCAAAACTCGTGGAGATGCTAATGCATCATCTGAAGCACTGAAATCTTCCTGGATGCTTCCTACAAGCTCTAAGAACACAAGATTTAGAAAGGTTACTCAGGGAGATCCCATGTATTTAACTGGCCAAGACTAGGATGAACTGTTCCTGAAGTAAAAAGAAAACACATATAAACTACCTTCAGTAATTTCTTTAATTGAGATTACTAATATCAACCTTAATCAGATGACAAAAAACACAGAAAATTCTGGATAATAAGTACCAACACACAGAGCATATAGAAAAAAAATTGATTTGGATATTGTATTTTTATGAAGTAGCCTAATATCCCTAATAAGGACATCAATATTTGGAATGAGAGAGGAACAGTAAGAAGAAAGGCACAGAAATGAAGAAAACCAAGACAGATTACACAGAATAAGTGAATCAGGATGCCGATTAAAACTAAAAGTTTGAGATGAAGTGAAATGAAATGAGATACCAGTTTCAATTGCTTAAAGTGATCTTGAAACAATCAAATTGAAAGAGGAGAGAGAAGTCAAGTAAATGCTGGCAAATTCACTATTGTAAAGCCCAAAAAAGAGATCTTTTAGGCTGAAGAACCTTAGAACAGGACCAAATTTCCTTGGGGATAGATATGGCAAGGAATGACGGAGTGCATTCAAAGGAATCACAAACCTAAACCACCTAAAACATATTTTGAAAAGGAAAAAGCATTTAATGCTTCACAATTAATGTTTTTGAAGTTTTTTATTAAAATATCAGTTGTAATGACACATATTAAAGTCAGGTGGTCTTTGTCAAGCTACCTTTGTAATGGTGGAAGTTTACCTGTTTGACTTACCTCAGTTCTACACGACCTAATAAAGAAGTTTCTGGTAACTAGCATTCACTGAATTTACAGTTACAGAAGGTTTTTTGTTTAGTTCGTTTTTTGTTTACTTGAAACATAATGTTAAAAATGTCATGCCAAACATATACAAAAAAACCCTGAAACTGTAAAGTCTAGTTCCATAACTTGCTTTGATTTTCTTTGCTAAAAATACTATAACAGGAGGGAATCTTACATCTATTCTTTATACTCCGTTCTCATATTCATTACAGTACAAAACTTTTCCTCTTCGAAAGAAAATTATTTCAGCAAAGTTTTTATAAGAATTATTTGGAGGTAAAGGATCCTATTATGCATTCCTTCTCTTAAATACCTCCTGAAAAGCTGCTTGCTGAAAAAATATATTTCTGAAATTCTGAGGAATCCTAGGGAATTCTGAGGAAGCTGACAGCCATCACACCACACTTACATTTCATCTCTCACCATCTCATTCCAAAATAATCATTTGGGAAAATAAAAAACCTGTTTCAGCATTACTCAGCATACTGAGTTCAAACAGATGCAAATTCTCCACTAATGTAATAAACTTTTGGTTCTTTTCCTTGGTATGAGCTGTATGTTAGTGAAATTGAATGTGATATGCTATTTTGAAAATTGTTTATTTCTAAATGAGCTATTGCAAAAAAAAAAAAAAAAAAGGAAAATACAAGTGTGCAAAAGTATTTGAAAGCCCTTACAAATTGTTGGACATACATCATTCTTCACCCACTACAAATCTTGGCCACAGAAATGGAAAGCATTAGCAAAACATTAAAACAAAGCTGGAAACTGCTGATTATCAGTTTGCCACTGTCTTCAGATTTAATGCAGTACTTGGCTCAAAAAGTTCTTCAAAAATCCCCAATATAAGTGAAAATATTTACAAAATAGAATGTCTCTCACTTAATGCCTATTGGGCAATAGTCTTAAAACTCCACAGACACTTGTAAATCTGTCAAAAGTATCATGGCCCATAAACAAACTTTCACGTAAAGAGCATTTCTGTGTCAATCAGACACGATTTGGAATTTTTTAAGCACCATTTTTAAAGTAAACGCAAACCCAGAAATAGCTTAAAGTTGATAACAGTAAATTACTAACTATTTACTCACCAGAACTCACCAGTAGCATTTACAGGAATCAGCCTGACAGCAAAACCAAGTATCAACACCATGAATTCCTATAAACCTGTCACTGACACTATCCCCTGTGAGTTATGCCTCTGTGAGAGCTGCTAAAACTCCCCCACTCCTGTCTGTTCAGAGCATGGCAGGTTCTACCGCCAGGTTTGCTCTCTTATTTTGTTACAATGCATGCATATCTTTGACAGAATGATTACTAGTTGATAATTCTTTTTTAGAACTCTTATCCTTTCTGATTTGAAGAGCATTTCAAATCATACTGCAAATGAATTCAGTGTAGTGCTAAATAACCCCAGATTTCTGCATGAGAGAATCCATGATCTTTTTACACTGCAGAAACCTGTTATGCTACTTGGACCTACATGCCCAAATAAAAACCTAATAAACGTCCAATAAAATTCATAAATTTATATTATTCAGTAAGTGCTATAAAATTTTCTCATGATTTAGTTCCTTTGGCTTTGCTTTATTAATTTTCTTGCTTGGAAACAACTTTGCAAGCTAAACAAATAGTTACTGGTGGAGATGCATGTTTACCGTTGGACATTGCTGCAGGATCTGGTTGTAGTCTCCTGTTATTACATTCACTTAGGTACCTACTTAGTGGAGCTCTTCACATGATATTAATTGAATGCATTTTGCACTATCTACAGCTTTTGCACTTATGTATAAACTTGAACATAAATTTTCTTTTCAAACAGAATTTTAAATAATGTACAGAAGGGAAGAGATTCATCTTGATTCTGTAGGGAAAGAATTTTAACAAATTCCAAGTGCAGGAGGCTCTGCTGCTACTGATGTATAATTTTTATTATACATCAGAAAAGCTTCAGAGACAGTATTTTATTTGCTCTTTTGGACACATATTGATAATCAGTACATGCCAATAATAGAACGCACAAATGTTGAAGCACTATCATCAAAGCCAGAGCAGGGCTGACTGATATGGAAGCTTTTGAAGAAAGCAGAGATGGAAATGCCATGAAGTGGGGTGGGAAGTTTTCTAAAGACAAAACTATCTGAGAAAAATGTAAAAGGGCATCAGACTGTGGTAGCACTCTTCTCAGGCTTAGTTTTTATTGCCTTATATAAAGGTCAACAATTTAATGCAAAAAAGTGTTAGCACACATAAAACTAAATACACATTCTAACATACTAATTGCTTGTATAGCTACTGTTCTGCGAAAATATTTTCAGCTAAGTCAAAAGAAGAAATGTGCTTCTATATACAGTTATTTTCTTCACACATTAATAATGCCTTTTTCTTAAAATAACAATTTCAGAGGATAGAAGATAGTAAACAAAAAATCGTTGTCTGAAAGATATTTCCTCACGACACACAGATACAAGTATCTGTTTAGGTGCTCTAGCTGTCATGTATAAAGGAGACAGAAAAAACATTTCAGTGATACATCCTAAGATGTGGAAAGTGAAATAATTTAACTAGTGGCATATGAAACACTCTGTAAAGTTCACCTATTCTGAAGGAGTCAGACATCTTGACAATTCTCACAAGCTGGATCAGATATTCTACCTTTGCCTTTTGAGGGGCCTTTGTTTGTTTAATATACGTTCAATAACATTTTAGAACTTTTAGAGCTACTGACAGCATACAGAGGAACTTTCAGGCCTATATTAGTTTCAACTAACCTAAACCAAACTTTTTTAGCTCCTTGTTTGGTGAAAGGGCATCAACATTTTATACAAATCATTTAAAAACCTTCCTGTTAAAATTGTTTCCCAAGAATACATTTAGTAAAATGAACAAAGACTGCTAGAAAAACTAAATATTTTTCACACCATAGCAACGTATCTGTGCCTCTGCTTAATATACTCCTTCTGAAATGGTAGTTTACATTCAGGGCACCCTTCAGCAGAGAAGCACACTGCAAGGGCCTGAGCAGTATGTATAAATTATTATAATGACTACAGCCTCATAATTTTCCCGTCAAGTCTTTGAAAGATTCCTTTAAGTGATTCCAGCACACATGATTAGTAGAAAATTTTTGTTAAGTGTCAAGATCCAAACATACAGAACTCCACACATCATTAAGATCTGTCAAGAGTGTAGAACTGCGCGCTAGCAGAATCTGCTGAGAAACTGGAACATTTCCCTTTGCTCTGAACAGTACAAAATAAAAAGAGTATTTTGAAACTGAAGAGTCTTGTCTGGGTAATTGAGATGGAGACAACATTTTTAAGAAGCAAGAATACTATTTTCATCAGATGAGCTAAGATTTTCACTGCGCTAAGAAAAAAAGGACCTTTCAAACATTCAAACATTTTATCACTTATTGTACTGAATGAGGGATCAGACATAAGAGAATTGGGCAATGGCTGAAACACTTTATGAGCTGAAACTGCACAAGCCAGAGAAGTGATCTGTTGTTTTCCTCTCTATTGCTGTATCTCTGATTTCATATGCAAGACAGATCATAAAGTTGGGCCTAATTAATTCTTCTACTAAGTTGGTAGAAGTTTGGTTTAGCTGGCGCAGTCAGCTTAGATTTAAAATCATGTAAATTCATAAACTACCTACAATATTAGCAGGAACACTTCTCAAAGTGCTAATTAGCCCCACTATTACTAACTTATACCCCACAGTCTGAACTAATGCACTCTCAATCTTTGATATGTGACTGTCTCAGTACTAGCAGGAATCTGTCCTGTCTTTTATTGCATACTTCCGCAAACAGAAAAAGCTGATGAGGTCCATAAATATGAAGTCATGGCTCCTCCTAACACCACCATTTAACACTCTCCAAACCACATAATTCATTATCCATCATACACTGATAGGGACAGTATTCCTCCTGTTCCCAGATGTACACTACCTGCTCCCAGATGTATCTGTCGCAGTTAAGTAACTAATGCTTAACATACACACATGTATGGATTTATTTAAAAGGGCACACAAAAAAGTGCATAGAAAACCTTAAGTGTGGTATTTCCCTAATTCATTTTAGAATCTTAACGTTTGCAGAATGATTTTTAACAAGAAATTTCCGAGAATTCTTTAGCCAAAGGGAAAAAAAAAATTAACAGCATGCCATTGTTTAACCAACTGAAAGCTTTCTCCCTGTGCCTTTGTGCACACATGCAGACATCTGCTTTCAGGGAGTAAACTCTTCAAAAACATAATTGCTTTTCTCCTCTATTATATATCTGAATGTTTAAACCATTTAAACCATTCCACACCATTCCTTTTTATCAAAACCTAAAAAAAATCACTGAAATTTTATGAAATGCTTCATAATACTTAGAAATACTTAGAAAAAATTATACTAAACGTACTCACATATGAACATTACCAGTGGAACACTGTCAAAAGATTAGTTTTATTGCAAAACAAAATCCAATCCAGTACAGAAAATGGGTTTTAAGTGTCTGTGTTGGATCTTTCTAAATCAAAACAAACTGAAATACATCTCATCCTCTTTCAAAAGGTGGTCAGAAAACTCTGAGAATGAAGAGTGCCAACTCTTGCAAAGAAATCCTTTTCGTTTACAAAGCCATCTTTTGCTCATTTCCTTACACCATTTTGCATTGACTCAAAATAGATAACATAAATATTGGACAGTGCAAAAACAGTGACAAAACATGTCATGTGCAAAAACACATACAAAACAACATGCTTCTTTTATGCTATTATCTAGAGAAATAAAACATGCACCTATTTTGCTCCTCATGTTCCACCACCCAGTTCAAATTTCTACTTGCTTGCACTTCCAGAATTTTAAAGAACATATAACTAACATAAAGAAAATGAAAATAAGTATGTCCTTTAAATTATCATAAAACTTCTCCGCTCCTGCTGGGAAGATTTTTGACATGTATGTTAGTCAGACATTTAAGCACCTTTTTTTAAATTGACTTAAAACACTTCATTTAAATTAGACTAAGGCATTGGTTGAAAATATTTTAGAAGAGTGTGTTTGATACTTTTTGGAATACTGTCCGCCTGTAATGAATAAGCAATAATCTTTTATCAAGACATAGCTATTGATCCTACAAATTATTTAGAAAGTTAATACTCAAAATTGATATAATACTTAGAATTTTCTTGATGTGATCCAGTAAACTTCCTGTCTATCAAGCAAATCAAACAAATCAAACAATAGACAAAACCTCTCAACACTGTAATCCTTGCACTATTGATTATTACTGTATCATGATTATACTAAAACTCTAGTCCACAGAACAGACTTTATTGAAGGCTGTATTATGTATGAACTAAATATATAATTCCATCTGAATAAATGATAACCCATCAAATTAATTTCTCAATCTATGTATACATAGAAATCCAACAGAAGCAGAAATTAAATCCATCTATTAACTGAAGTTCATCAATTAATCTCTAGAACAAAACCACGCTATAGTTAATTAGGGGACATTTTGTTGCAAAACTCTTTCACTCAGTTTGAGGACTCTGATGGGAAAAGATATTTAGGAATTTTAAATTAGCTTCTTGGAATAATACCAATTAAACTTTTCTGCCTTTGTATGTTTTCCTATTGATAAATACATTCCCTTCTAATCCTTGATAAATTCAGATTTTTTTTCTGTACTTTAAATTTGGAAAATCAGAGTTTTAGTCTGATTTAGGAAAATCAGCACGAACCGAATATTTTTTATTTTTGCAGATTCCTCCTTGACTCTATTTAAAGTAACAGTTGCTGAAAGCATCGAAAATGAGCAACTCTTTTCAACTTCCATCCATTTCTTATTTCTAAATTCTCTTCCATGCTTTGTAATAGAATGTAGTACACAGCTACCTGAAGATGCACTGAATGAGAGCAGTGCAGATGAAACAGTTTAGTCTGGTCTAATCAGCCATGCTGAGACACAATGTTAAGAGAGTGACATGACTGGCATGGTATTTGCTAGTCACATCCTGTCCACTGGACTTGTTTCTGTGAACAAGAATATATTTTATTATATATAAATATATATTCATATCTGAAAAAAACTATTTATATCGTAATGACATTTAGGAATGAAAATTAAATGAAGAAGAGGCAGGAGAAGCCAGGTATGTTCAGCCCTGTTAAGAGAAAGTGGGCTGGGGATCTAGATCTTCATGTCAGCTATTGAAAGAATAACTAGAGAGAAGACAGCGCCAGACTTTTTCAGAAATGCAGGTCTAAAGAAAATGGAGCAAAAGTGCAAGTTGCAGCACAAGAAATTCTGACGTGTGATAAAGACAAATATTCAAGACAGCAATTAAGCACTGGAAGAGCTGCCCAGAGAGGTGTTGGGATTTCCATCCTTATTCAAAACTGAGATGACTACAGCCCTGTACAGCCTAATCTAAATATGAAATCACTCTTGCCCAAAGGCTCTGGACCACAGGACCTCCAGATGTACATACCAACCCACCAAACTGCACTTCTCTATCATTTTAAGATATTTGTAATGCTTCTTCATAAAAAACAGTGTGAAAATGGTCAACACAACATTATAATTTCTCAACTTCTCATGCACAGATTTACTTACTTTCCGTTTAATCTAAGGGTTATGCAATTTTACAAAATGGAGTTGTCATAAACTTAAGTTTTGGTCAAGTTCTCCTATTCAAATGGGGAAAAATTGGGGGTCACATACTTATGCAAGATACAGATCTGTCAACACCTAGGTTACAAGGCGCCCAATACGAAACCATGTCTTCTGTCTCCAAATGACAATTGTACAGCAGATCCCCAAAGTCTTTTTATTTTAGATTATTTCTTTCCTGTCACGCATGTGTTTGCAAACACCTACATATATATTCTCTCACACACAGAGTTCGGTTTGTAAAAATTTAAAACTTATGAACAGTACTGAAAAAAAGATCAGTATGAAAATTGTAACCAATATTTCTACTGGTGGCCACAAAAGGAAGGGAAAGTAAAGGGTATGTAGATTTTCAATGAAATCAGAATGTTACAATCTCTCTCATAGTAAATTTAATTAATTATGGGAAACAGAAGTGACTCTTGAAAACATCTAGAACGGACCTATCTTGGCTTCCATTTTTAACAATTCAATAAATATCTTTGCTCTTCCATTTGTTAAGGTCAAGAATACAAAAAAGTTATAATGAATATCACAGTATATTACATGAGGCATCTAATGTTGCTTGCCTTTGAGGAACAGAGCAGCACAAAATTTTAAAATTTTATGTACTGTATTGCAAAGAAGAGGAATGAGTATGACAGATGGAAACAATCTACAGGGCAACTAATTTATTTAAAATTGTTCAACGTTGGACATAGATTAATAAAAGGATTCATGATAAAACTTATACTAGTCTATCAAACTTTGGTAAAGTGGCTTTCTTTCTGAAAATCTTCTTATGATTAGATATTTAAAACATTCTGTGCTTATTCCAGAAGAATACAAATTTCAAGAATACCAAGTGACATTGTCCAAATTAGAAGGGAAATCATGTTTGGTCACATGGAAAGAAAAATGTGGGAATCATTCATTGCTCGAGACAAGGAATATAAAGCAAAGCAAAACCTTTTCTTTCCATAACTCTATAGATTAACTAGCATGTGTTAAATTAATAAATGTATCTGCTTATAATACTGTGTAATATTTGAAAATCTTGGAAATACACCAACAGACCTGCAGTGAAAACCTGAGTTAACAGAAATTTCTTTCTAGTGGGATGTTAAGAGTGGAACCAGATTTCATCCTAAAATTTTCATCTTACCATCTAATATTAAATTTTTTCCCCTTAAAAACCTATATTAAATGCATATTTTTGTTTCTCATTCTTTTTAACCTAAAACACTCATGACTAAAAGGTTTGTTCTGGAATATGTTTTAAAAACCTGTTGCATTAAGGTTTTCCAAAAACCTTTTGAATTCTTGAGTCTAACTTCAGTCTAATCCCTTCAGAGTAAAGTTAGCCTGCACCTTTAAAATCTAATCTGAAAGATGTAAAAATAGCAAATTGTATGGAACTCAATCTGTTTATCTGAAAAGGGTGAAAGGGTTTGTACTCCATCTAGATTTGAACTTTTGGTTCCACATTGTCTAGGTATTTCAAACCAGAAGTTTATACTATGAGGTTTATAAGACATGACACTCATGATAACTCCATCTTTCCTATCTTAATATCCATGTTAGAAACATAAATGAATGCCTTGATAAACTAGTCAAATATATTTCCAAATAGTAAATGACATCTCATATGAAAAGTAACTATCAAAATTGCCATTTCAGTTGCAAGAAGTGATGTTTCCTTTTTTTAATCATTCCCTAAAAATCTCAGGAAAAAGGGAAGTCACTAACAGGAATATATATTAGTTCATTCCCTAATGACACAATGAAAAACTCTCTTCCATTTTTTATTTTTGTCTCATCCCACTCTCAAGGTACTCTGCTCAAGACTACCTTAGCCAACAAACTGTGAAACAAATCCAATGTACCCTACAACACAGGCAGCCCCAGTTAATATTGTTCAAATTATTTACATCTGAAGGGCCGCGCCTGTCTGGATAGCTGGGCCCGACGCTTCTCTGGACTTGGTTTCTGCTACTCACATCTGTTTCAGCTTTAGACTTTCACTGGTATTCTGCCAGCAGCCACAACTTTTTAATGGCTACAATAAACTACAGAGACTCATCAAATCTTTGTTGTACGTGTTAAAATTATAACTTCTTCAATTAAAATTCTGATTTAAAAATTAACTAGAGCATTAACCAAGAAAAACATTTGAAAGGGAATCTTTGAAAAAAGGTAAGTTTTTATATAAGTGATTGTTTCTTTGTTTAAATGTAAGAGAAATAATCACAGGAATGCTTCCTAGAATCTGTTGCATATTTCTAAGAGATAAAATACCAACATCTGAAATCATTTCCACAACCTTTTTGGTTTCACATCTTTGCTGTCATTAATTTTGCACGTTAATTGCTTTGGCTGGCTTTAACATACACCTTTACAAAGAATTACAAAAACAACCTCAAGACAACAATTTTTCTAGATTTTCTAAAAATACCAACAAAAAATTGGTTCAGCAAACAGAAATCAGTGATTACAAGAAAGCGTGAGTTTTTATTTTAGAAGGCTTTAGCTTTTCCTATTTGCTGTTCGTGCCTTTGCAATGTAGAACAAATATGATGCGCATGCCCTAGCCCCAATGCAGATCCCGCACGACTAAGATGTATGACAGCAGGACTACATGCTGAAAAAGTACAAGATCAAACACAGATCATGTTTCTGCAAAAACGAGTCCAAAAGAGGGCAGGCCAAGGGGCTTACAGGGCCAAGCGATGAGAGGAGATAGAGCACTCACTTATGCCCGGGTCGAACAAACAACAACTGATACTTTCCTACCACTATTAACCTTTGAAATTATCCTAAGGATGGCAGTGACCTAAACCAGCAATCCCTAGCTGTAAGGATAAACTATTTTGTAACGCTTTTCAGCGCCTTACATTGAAAAAATTTGAAAACCATTATCTTGTTCAACTCTTGTTACAAAAGGATTCTTCCATTCTGGTGCAAACATGTAAAGCAAAATGTAAAAGTTTTTACATGTTTTTATGCAGATTCTCTTCCTAAACACCCGAACAGAACTCCCTTAATAAAGTACAAACTTTTCTATAACAAGAAAAAGGCTTAAAATATTCAGTCATCGTTTGCTGAATTCATTTTAGAAAATTGCATGTAGCAGAAAATAAAAAAGAAACTGCTTGGAATACTTAAGAGAACAACCCTTCCTACTTTATTTCCACTCAGTACCTTGATTGATAGATGAGTTGGGTTTCTGAGCCTCTTTTATAATAAACATTTTTAAATGTTTATTTTATGTCCCAGGGTGAAAATATTTTGTACTGGAGCTTTCAATTTCCCTTTGCTCTGCCTTGGCAAGCTGTGTTTTATTTCTACATTAATAGTATCCAACTCTTTCTTGTAGTTTTTAAATTGTTGTTATACAAGTACTGAAGAAAGTATTTATGTTATGGAGCTAACAGATATCTACAGTTAAACACACAGTTCTGGAGAAGCCAGAGAAAAATTCACACATAACTAAAGAAACATTCAGAAAGATTTCTTTAGGGGCCTTTTGATTGTAAAAGGGAAAATTACTTTTCAGGATCTCTACTTTCATTTTTATTAAGTCATGAGTTAAATTTTTTTTCTTTCTAATTTATGTGAGTAATTTGTGCCACAGTGTAAAAACTCTAAATGAATCAACACTATAAACCTAATTAGCAATAAGAAAACCTCATAAAGATCACATTTTAAATGGCACTTTGTTGTTAGTAGAACAAATGTGAAAGTTCCCACTTACCTTCTAGATCTCTCTTCAGTTTCCTTAAGTCTTTTATTAGGTCTTCAAATTTAACTTGGGAGGCCTGGAAAAAATCCTGTGGTTCTGGTAAAGGAAAAATACTCTTGTCTGTTCCTGCTTCCTAAACAAACAAACAAACAAATAGGTCACTATGAAAATTGAATGCATTTCCAGTGAAATAAATAGCTTTTGGAAAAAAATTTTCATCTATGAGACAGTTTTAAAATTACAAGAAATAACACATTTTAAATCATTCTTGCTAAAACAACATCTCATTCAAGATTAAAAACTGACCATTCTGAGTACTGAAACTTCCTTTTAGATATTGTAAAGCAAACTGTGCTCAATTTAAACTTTGAAACAACATTAAGTGCACAACATTTCAGTTAATTTTATGTTAATAAAGGTTTAGATAAGGGATTAGAAGTTTCTTAAAAGAAGATAAAAGGAATGCCCATTTTAATGCAAGAAGGGATCTCTATGCCAAAAGTTTGTGGTTTCACTCTTTCACAATTCATTAAAAACACACACTTCATAGGCATAAATCGAAAACCCTATTCATATATTTCCTAAAGCAGTTTACACAGATTAAAATACACAGCTGAATGCTTATGTGGCAAAATAAATGACAGGGGTTAAAGTCTGTATAGAACCCCTAAGTATATACCTTATTTTTAGCACAGAAAGAAAAAAGAATCAGAAGTAAAACAAATAAACAAACAAAAGCAACAGACACCCCCCACAAACAAAATGAAACAAAACATAAAAAGCCAGCAACCAACTAACAAAAAACTTTTACAAGGTTCAACAACGTAGTATCTCCAGTGGAATTTTAAGAACTAAAGTATGTACAAATGATACTAATATGACACTGCTGTATATAAGCATATGTTACTGAGTTTGAAATATGCATATACCTGCATGGATTTCAGTCTGTAATATAGGAAAACTCATAGGTTGGAGAACTAGTTGTTTTGTGAATGGGGAAAGAATAATTTTATGATTATAAAGACACAAACATTTTGGTGGAGAAAGTGCAATGGATGTTAATTACACTGTGCTTATTTTCTTCCAAGGAAGATATGCTGTGTTGTTCCACAAAATTCCCTTAGGTAAGACTACAGTATAGTAGGAAGTTTGCAGAACTATTTAAATAAATTAAATATTTTAATAAATTAATTAAAAAGCATAAAAAATTCCAATCCCTCCCCAAAAATACCAAGCCAACAAAACCACCACCAACAGAAAACACAAGAAAAAAGAAAGAGAAACAAACAAACCCAAAAACCTTAAAGAATACTGATATAGATCTACATATCTCAGGACTACTAATTCATCAATTTAACAACCTTATGTAAGAATTAAAAAAAAGAAGAAAAAAAAGAAAAAAAGAAAATTAATTAAAATCGTTGAAAATCAGTGTGAAAATCAATTAATAGCAACATTTTCATGGAAAATATAATAGTTCAAAATTTTCACTCAAAAAGATTGGCTATTGCTAATACAAAATATATATATATTTAATACATGAATGTATATAATATATAAAAATGCATATACAAATGAGTATCACATAAAACAGAATGTAACTCACAGCAGCATTTCAACACCTAACTTCACTCACATCAGTTGATTCACCTATCTTAAATGCCAAACTGTCCTCATATTTTTTGTCCTAAGAGAGAAATCATGCTTCTGCCTTCCAGTACGATGACATCAAAAGAAATTTTACAATGTTACAGCCACCCAGATAGAATAAGGCAGGGGTGGAGTGACCACCTGTCTAGTCTGAAGCAGCCACAGCTAACTGCCTGTGGTTCTCTCAACAAAAAATGTAAAATTTTCCAAAGTCTTATCTTGAAACTTACAGCAAATTTCATGCCTATTGAGGTACACAACTATTATAAAAAAGCAAAGAGATGGATTTTATTTTCCCATCAGAGGTACTATGTTCAGATTTCTATAAAGCTGTTACAAACCCTTTTATCATCTCTTAAAGAAACCCAGTTTTGGAGAGGCTGATAGAGGAAATCCTTTACCTTATCACAATGGCGTAGGTAATACATGACGACATAATCCACAAGATTAATACCATTATCCTAGGAGAAATTAAAGATGTGTGATTAACACTGACTCAATGTGTTAGAATGTATTTTATTTAAAATTAAATGAATTATTATTTTATATTGCTGTGAAATGGATTCACATCATTTTTTAGCCTTAGCATTACTGATCAAAAAAATTGATCTTTTATAACATAGACTTCATCATACCACTAATAGATTCAGAGTTTATTTTGGTTTTAAGTACCAGGCAAGAATACATGCAGAGAAAAATAGATGGGAGAAGTTGTCCCCACATTTTATGTAGTAATAGAAGGCACTACAGAAAAATAATATTAACTCAAATAGCAATATTATTCAATAATATTACTCTTAAGCATAATATCAACTAAATATTACAGCCACCTCAGATACATTAATGTGAACAGAATTTCTTGATTCCTATAGTCTCAATCATCTATAAGGAAGATCTGAAAAAGGCATAGATACTTTATATATTTTATTCTAAATATTAAATCAGATGGCATTCAACTAAGAAGTATATTTCATGCCCTGTTACCATATAAATATGAATTTTACTTCTCACTTTATGGACTCACCATTTCCATATTCCTGCACACAACTGTAAACAGTATTTTATTTTGTTACATGTCATTGAGTCAGCATGGGCCAGATGAACTAAGGAAAAGTTATACATTACATTCAGCAATATAAAAGAACCACGATATAGGGAATTATATGTGGAATGCCTTTGAAGTTTTTTGGATGTGTTTTCATATTTTATATTGACAGGTATCAGAACAAACATTTGTATGTGAACGATGTCTGACTTCCTGTACAGAGCTGCCTTGACTATATGTGAGTCTGCAGCACATTATATTTTATTAGTATCATACACCAGCAAAATTCTTAACTAAGTAAGTCACTGCTGTCATGCAGAAAAAGCCACCCTGAATGTTTAAGAGTTTTAGAAGCCATTACTGGCAGGTCAAAAAATCTCTGTAAAAACTAACTTTCTAAGCTTATGTGACAAAAAATGACTTTTATGTGAAATAAGAGGTATTTACCATTGGCTCTTTACCTTAGCTCATGGAATTCAGCTCAGTTAAGATGTATTTCCTGGCAATTCATGAAAAGGGAGTAATGGGACAAAGGAAGAATACCCTAATGTTCAAATGTACAAGATCCTGCATTCTTCTCCTTTGCAATTACAGTCTGTCTTTTAGCTCTGAGGTTTCATGTCTGCCTTTAGCAACTGGAACCTTTGAGGTTTTACACATTTTGAAGACCCATCTAAGCAAGTAACATATTTATTCTGGCTACTGGGAAACTAAATAATATTATTTTTTAACTTGTTTCGCTAAGGAACAAGTCTTACACAGTCATATTTTATATCAGTTACTCCTTTTCATAATGCATAATTTTGGAACATACTTGCTAAATTCAGCCACACTGGAAAGTCCCAGAGGTTATTATATTCTATGAAGTTTATAAGATAGATAAAGGAGTGACAAGAAACCTCTCAGTTCTGCTGAAAAAAGTCAGGCAAAGCTGAGTTTTACATTTTTCTTCAAGGCGGCTAGCCAGCCAACAAACGCTTGAGTAATGGGAAACTTGGCCTGGTTCTAGTTAAGCTGCTGTTTGTGCTGTGTCTTGTCCATGCAGCAAGACTGGGAAAAAAGTGGTTATATGGAACAGCTGAACCATCACAGTGAAGACAAAAGAATTAGAATCACAGAATCATTTTGTTTGGAAAATACCTTCAAGATCATTGAGTCCAACTGACAATCCAGCACCGCCAAGTCCATCACTAAACTATATTCCAAGCGACTCCAGGGTCACTGATTCCACCACATCTCTGGGCAGCCTGTTTCAATGCCCTCTAATCCTTTCAGTGAAGAATTTTTTCCTAATATTCAAGCTAAACTTCCCTTGAAAAAACTTGAGGTTGCTTCCTCTCATCCTACCAAGTTTGTTACTTGGGAGATGACACCAACCCCCACGTGGTACAGCCTCCTTTCAGGCAGTTGTAGAGAGTTATAAGGTTTCACCTGAACATCCTTTCCTTCTTGCTAAACTAC
This sequence comes from Cisticola juncidis, assembly GCA_013400215.1. Lineage (NCBI taxonomy): Eukaryota > Metazoa > Chordata > Aves > Passeriformes > Cisticolidae > Cisticola > Cisticola juncidis. The sequence goes on along the minus strand of VXBR01005532.1, from coordinate 2,811,354 downwards.
CCCAGCTTCCTCAGCAGCTCCCTGTAAGACTTGTTCTCCATACTCTTTACCAGTTTTGTTGATCTCTGGACATGCTCTAGCACCTCAACGTCTTTAGGAAACAAAGGACTCAAATCTTTTGGAAAAAGTTTTCATTAAAAGAATTGTTCACTGAACAATTCATTAAATGTGTTTCCACACTTTGTTAATGATGATATACACAAGTAAAAAAAAATGCTCCACAGATACACTGTTTTGCTGGCAGTGCCTGTCTCACAAATGCATTCTTGTGTACCTGAAGTATAATGGGGAACAAAAGCTTAAAATCTACATCTCTTGTAGATAAGAAAGCACTTCACATAAGAAAAGTAAAAGAGGATGAAAACTGTTTTTTTTTCACACTCCAAGTCTACACCAACATCAGCAGAAAGTTATCTCCCATTCTTTGCTGCTTCCTACATCCATGTAGGATATGTGTCTAGGTACGTCCTGGCCAAGAACTACTTTGAGCAGTGTTTCCATTGACTACATTACCTAACACCTCCTCATCCGCCCTACTGAAATAAGGAACAAAGTAATCTCATCTCAGAAGGTGTCTAGTCTTTGAGCCTGACTTTGATCCTAGCATGACTAATCAAAAGCCAGCTAGTGGTTCTCAGTTTTTGACAAAATAATTTACTGCCATCTGTGAGCCTTTTCTTGTGTATGCCACTCAAACTTCATGTCCTACATCCATTTAACTGACAATTTAAAAAAAAGACTGAAAGTATCTTTTTGGTTGTGAAATCTCTTTGATCTCTTATACATAATTTCTTAGTGTATCCACTACAATGAACAATTCCTGACATTTTGTTTTTAAACCTGATTTTTAAAGAGTTTTTATTCACACAGAGCGACTTTCATATAAGAGCATGAAAAAAGAATGGGGACATTTACTGGAGAAGACTTGAACAGTCTGTGCTTTTTCACCTCTTTCTACCCTACTGTTACTAAGTCCCTGCTAATAAAAGAGACACACAGAAGTTCTCATGTAAGGTAATTATCCTAGTAGTACTGAACAGGAGAAATTACATATTAAGGAAACATACACGTGCAGGAGAGGGAGGTGAAAAGCTAGGAGAAAAAAGAACGAAAACTATACAAAGCACCTTGTTTTTTCAAGTAAGAATAATAAGAAATAAAAGAATAACTTCTGACATATGAAGGAACAGTAAAGAAAGTCCCTTCAGAAAAATCATCTTGAACCAAACATTAGTACTTACTCTGCTTTTGACATCCTTCAGTTTGGGGAGTATTTCCAAACCAAACCCATCAGCTTGACCTCGGGTCCTATTTCCTCCATTCATATAATTGCCAAAAGCCAGAATCAGACCCAAAATTTCCTTTACACTTTTCATGCTCAGCAAAGCCTGGAAAATAGAAATTTGGTTGGTACAAAAATCTAATTGTTAATACACAATATTTTATTCATTTTTCTTTTTGCTAAAGTTTTTTTCTTCTCTCTTTTTTTGCCTTGGTAGGTAAGGGAAGGTGAAGCTGATATAATAATCAAAACTTCAAGAGAAACTTTTTGTAGACTGTATCTCCTTAAGATACTATGTTTAATACAATCCATAGGAAGCAAATTGTATGGCATCAAAGACTACGTCAATAACAAAAAGATTAATGGAAGATTTCAGAAGTCTTACATACATGGAGGTGGTTTATTAGGGGTTTGTATAATGCACAAGTCAAATGGACATGTTTGCTGCCACCAGGTTACACACAGCCTTCTTCTCATGGGTTTGAAAATTCATGTTCCTGGATCCATACTTAATCCAGATATAAGAGGGCTAAGGACTAACTAATTACATGCCTCAGAACAGAAAACAGTTCTAGAAACAGTGCAGAACTAGTAAATTATTTTGAGTTACATATAAAGACATCTGTCAGTTGACAATCTGAGGCCACAGGCATAATTCTTAACTATGTAGCCTTACACACTGGATAAATCAGTTTCAGTGTGAACTCCTCATAAGTGAACTGAAGGCAATATTGTTTTCCCCATCTCAAATAACACTGATTCTCTATTTATGCCTCCTTTGGAAAGCAAAAAACAAGCAACTATTTCTGTTGCAAAGAAATCCAAAGGGGTAGAGCACAGGTACTCTGTGAAAGGAAAACAAATCAAAAATTAATCTTCAAATTAGGAAAAAAAAAATTAACTAATTTTCTGGTTAGGATGTTAGACCTTTAGGCCACTATTTAATTTCTCTCCTAACTTTCACCTTGTTCTACTTTTCATAATTTATTCGTTATAATTTAAAAATCTTCTCCTTAGTCTTTCATAGTATGGAAATAATAGGTAGAGCTTTGTCCTCTACTAAAAATTCTGCTCTATCAGGGTTACAGAAATTAATAGGTGCCATGGAAAAGTAAAAAGGTAATGAACATGACAAGCATCTATTGGCATCAACAGTGATATGTAAATAAAACAGAGCTTGCAAGGCCCTATACTAAGCATGTCTTATATTTAACTTTTATTTTACGAAGATTATCTATTACACTACTTAAGAGACAAAGTAATATAAATCTAACATTTGAATACAAATAAATTTCTATGTACTCGATGGCATCACACTCAATTCACTTTCCCGCTCCCCTCTTTCTTTTGTTCTTCTCAGCAGCTAAAAATTTACTACAGCTCAAGTTCCTAAAAAGCCAGTAAAGGCAGGATTAAGGTTCCTCACCTATGGTAAAAAAGAAGCATAAATACTCTAAAATATATTCAAGTTTTAATCTGACTTTCATTAGGACTTACCTTGGAAACACGAGTCACGATATCTACCTTCCGGTGCACTGAGGTTATCCCTTCTGAGAAAACTGACTGGAAGATAATGCACTGAGCTCGTTCTGCAAAGTTGGGGATCTGAGACAACTCATAGAGAAATCTGTGGGGAAAAAAGAATATTCATGAGTCGTTATCATTCTTCTTGGTGGGGCACATAATGGATCAAAGCCTGCAGTATCATAAAATATACATGAACTCTTTCCTATTGGAATCAAATCTGACAGAATTTATAATTGTTATATTCTTTATGCTAAGAATGCATTAAAAATCCTATTAATGTCAAGAAAAAGGCAAGACATTAATCATTATCATATCAATCCATTAAGGAGCATAGCTACACAGTAATAAACAGAATTTTTATTTATTTAATTTTTTATTATTTTATTTTTAAGAATCTCTATCCAAAATCATTCACTGAAAAAAAAGGAAAATCGACGTAGCACTACCTACATCTAACTTAGAGAGTTTTGTTTCCCTTAAAAATGTGTTCACAAATACAGAACTCCATATATTTCTACAAATTTATTTCATATTATACAATGTCTGCCGACAGCTTTCTTCTGATTCTCAGCATCAATTTTCTTTTTCTAATTTGCACCACACTTTCAATCATTTAGCAGCATGTTTTATGGGAATACACCTAGCTGTGTATTTAGCTCTAGAATACCTGCAGAGTATATCTGCCTTTAGTCACTGTTCAGCAAAATTATTAAGTCTTCAACTGCTCTATATCTGTCCTCACAGGTACATACTCCTCATGACTCCTTTTGTCTTTTAACTCATTGGTAAATAAAAATAAATAGAGGCACATTCAACAACTGTAGTTCAGACCTCACAAAATGAAAGCATCCCAAAGGTGTGAGTAATTCCTTTCATCAATTTGTAAGAGCCTGGCTAATAATACAAGAAGCTTTAACATTTCTTAGAATGACAATATATAATAACAATAATTTGCTCTTGGGTTTTGAATTCAAGATTTCAGAGATATACAAGCTTTCTTAAAGTCCAGAAGCAAGCTTGTCTTTTGCTCCAGTATCACTTTAGCATCATTCTTCTAATCTCCTGTCTACAGATATCCTTGGATTCCCCTTAATGCAATGCGACAGAGATTTCTTCTACCACACTGAATATAGGACATGCAGTATTAAATTTATTAGCTTGAATTCTTCTTAACTTTAATTATTTAAGCCAATATACCCAATGTTTCCAAGTTATTTCTTTTTTACAATAAATAATACCAGTATGTTTAAATCTGCTTTATACACTTCTCATGCATGCTAGGCTTTGCTGAGTACATAGTAACTTTAACAAATCAGCAGAATTCACCTGTGGCTGGTGTGAAATACTATGTTTTAATTGGAATACCTTTTTTTTTTCTTTTTCTTTCTCACCCAATGAAAAAACCTTTTGTGACAGAAGTATCAGGGAGGCCCAGCTTGGCTCTTAGACTTAAGAAGTGGGAAAAAAGAAAAGCCGAGCTGGTATTAATAAAAATGCTTCCTATTGGGAATGAATGGTATTGCCAGGAAAAAAAAAGAGGGTATTTTGCACTTTGTGTGAGAGAAACAAAGGAAAGAAAAACCAAACTGCTTCATTAAAGTTCTAACATACATACAATTAAAAAGTTCAAATTTATAAAGCCAAATGACACATATTCTTGCCTTCCTGTGAAAAGAGAACTATTCCCCACATGGCTGACTATCGAATACAATGTCATTGTGCTGAGAGTTAAAAGAGCATCAGCATAAAAAGAAGATGTCTCCAGACACTGGAATTCAGAGTATCCAAAGTAAATATCCAGACAGAACATTTATAACTGAAATCTGTCACAAAAAAGAATTTTAGTGACTACAAATGTAGCTACTAAACAAAAAGTCATAGCATGAAACTATGGCTGTCACAGATAAACCACCAACTCAGATGGACAAAACTGGAAAAAAAAAATAAAATCTTATTTCAATTTTACTCTGAAAAAGTATGATTTCTACTTAAAATAATGATGATGTGGCTGTGACATAGCTGTTGGACGGGTTTCTCATTAGTACAATACTGGTGACCTAAAATAAACATGGAAAATATGCTGTTCATCTCCATGAGGTACATCGTATTCCTCTCTTTCAGAAACCCGTAAATAAAAATGCATTTACTTGAAAACTCCTTTAGCCTACCAGAATCTTGTAGGTAAAGACTTGAGAGAACTTTCAAGCCAGGCATATCGTTACGGTTTTAGTGTAAGAGAGCATTCTTGCAGAAGAGGACAAGGAAGGCTGGTTCTAAGGAGGTAAAGTAATTTTCAGAACACATTTATCTGCCTTTGAAGAATATAAAATTTAGAATTTTTTTTTTTTTTTTTGGGAAAAAGGTGTATCTGCTCCTGCAAGCTTCTAAGTATGACAGCAGAATTCAAACTGAAATCCAAGCAGAGTTGTCTTGAAAGAGAAGCAAGTGGCACTGGGAACTGGGAAACAACTGGGACAGCAATTATAAATTGCTCCCTACTTCCTGAATCAAACTACATTCCAAGCAGTACCATATTTTGTTACTCTTTCCTAGATTAGTACTTATTTCACAGTGGAGAGGCCTACACAGACAATATACTACAAGTAAATGTGCTATCTTGGAAACTAGTTATAGCTACTGTATCCTGCTAGCAAAGCCCCAAACTGTGGCAAAATTTGCATATAAATCTTTATCATGGCAATTAATATTAGCCTTTTAACAGCTATTATCATGAAGCATAATGTAGGAGAGTATTGTTATGTTGCTGTCATAATTACAGTTTTTTATTTAACATACAAGCAAGACAAATAAAAACCATGTGTGCAGAAGAACATCAGTGATACCACTTTATTTGTCTGGTAATCCAAGTACATAACGGTCTCCTTTAGACTTCGGTGAACTCAAATCTAAGGTTTCACTACATGAATGACTGCTGTTAGTATGTGCAGCCAGTTGATAAATTATTTCATTTACAATTTGTTCTGATCCTCATTAAAGACAATACATGAGGCTTATGCCCCACAGCAAGTATTTTTAATCACTCATACAAATTTAGCACTTCTCTGTCTTTAACCTTTTATGGAGCTAATAAGTAAAGCACAGCTCCAACAAATCTCCATTTCTGCAGTCAGGTTGACTTAGAGGCTGACTTAGACAACAAAGCCAGGGGCATATGATGTGCTGAGTTTTCAGAAAGCATATTATTTTGAAGGTCCAACAAAATTTACAGAAGTGCATAAAGCAAATTGTTTTCCCCTTAAGCTACCTTTTAAAAAGCCAGTTTTCTTAACCTATGTAATTTAATTATAGGGTAAAATGGGATACTTAAGACTTGCAGAAAGAGCATTGGGTAATAATTGATAAAAAATAGCTTTTGTCTTTGATCCTATTAATTCCCTCTGTACCACCAGGCATAACTGCTTTATTTATGGTTTTTAATTATGGAACAATGATAGTATAAATCCAATTTTGTATTTAATTAAGATTAACCTCTCTCCACTATAAGTTACAAAAAAGACAAACTCCTATATCCCTAGAGTTCTACAAGATTTGTATTCTCCAGAAGACAAAATGCATTCATATTTATTTAACTTGGACATACAACAAACAGACTGCCAAAGATTCAAGCTCTGGAAAACATCAGCTAGCCACACAATGTATCCTTACGCCCCAAGCCAAGGCAATGAAAGCCATGAATATGGGATGCAGAAGTAAGCTAGTATGTAAACTTTACAGATATTTTTCTTCTTAAGACTTACTAAAGAACAATAGCTTCTCTTCATCAAGAGTAAGATAATAGCCTTATCTCCTAATATGAGCTTATACCTTAGTGTGCAGACAAAAAAGAGTGTTTAGCTGCCTCATGTAAGGAGAAAAAGAAAAAACAATCTGTTCTTCAGTACTAACATTCTAATGGGAAAAAAGACACAAAAATCCAGTCATTCTGACATTAACCAATGTCTATTATCTCTGCTTCAGTTCTTCCTCCCCCTACCCTTTATTACACCAGACAAGTTCTACTGTTCTACTTACAGCAGAAAAGACAAGAAAAAACAAGATGGAAAAGGAAGCAAGATGAAAGAGAGGCCTCTGGGAAGGAAGAATTGAAGAGGATAAGAGTACAAAAGGAAAAAGCAGTGAAGTAGCAGAAGACAAAAAACACTGGTAGGCCAACATCTGAAGTCAAATGTATACACAGAAATAAAATTCAGGATTACCGTTCTGTTAATAAAGTCTTGAGGATTCTTTCACATTGGTCTAAGCTGTGTTACAACAGAAGGAGCAGTTTTTCATCCTAACAGTTGCCACTGGCCACAACAGTTGCAGGAGAGGAACTGTGCCATCAGTCTTTGAGGTCTTCAGGGAACTTGACCAGTGTGTACAAGGTGTCTTTGCCCATAGGATCAGCCCATACCCAATGTTCATGCAGTTCTTTCAAATAATTAACAACCAAAATCAGTCTGGCCCTGATTTATGTAATGTTAATTTAGCCAGAAATGCTCTAAGGGAAGGATAAGTCTTTTACAAAAGTGAGAATAGGAACAAAAATTCTTACTGATTCAAGGTTATGTACTTTATCAGTTCTGGTAGTCAAAGTTGATGTAGTAAACTCTGTCATGTCTGAAAAAAGTTCGTGATAAGGGCAAATTTTTCATCGTGCCTTGAAATACACGGAGTTTGTAATTTTAGAAAAGCTCATAATTACCAAGAATTATGTATCAAAACTGCTTTCAACATATAATCAAAGGACTACATTTTATAATTACAAGCTATTAAAAAAAATAATCTTACTGTTCTGGTTTATCCAGAAGCTTCAGTTCCTCCTCTTTTGAAGTCTGATAATATTGCTTGATTTTCTCCAGTTCATCCTTTTGTGCTCTCTGAGTGAATTGATATAAACTAATTAGTTACTAATTAATAAGAAATTATTAAACTACTACTTTACCTGTTTGCCTGAAAGCAGCAATTATGTTTTTCTCACTGAGAAACATTTAAACTATGCAAACGAGCGATGCTTAAAGATTTATGATAAATTCCATCAGTGCCTTATATGCCATTTACCACACAGGACCAATCCAAGAGTCACATTATGTGCCCAAGAATATTGTTGAAATACTTCTTGAACTCTGTCAGGCTGATTCTGTGACCACTTCTCCAGGAAGCCTGTTCCAGTGCCCAAACACCCTCTGGGTGAAGAACCTTTCCCTAGTACCTAACCTAAATGTGCCCTGACACGAGTTCAGGCCATTCCCTCAGGTCCTACCACTGTCACCATAAAGAGAAGATCTTCCCCTCATGGAGAAGCTGCAGGCAACTATGAGGTCTTCCCTCAGTCTTTTCCAGTTTGACAGGCCAAGTGACCTCAGCTGCTCCTTGTATGTCCTCCCCTCAAGGTCTTTCACAATCTTCATAGCTCTCTTTTGGATGCTCTCTAATACTTTATGTCTTTCTTACACTGTGGCTCTCAGAACTGCCCCCAGCACTCAAGGTGAGGTCGCCCCAGTGCAGAGCAGAGCGGGACAATCCCCTCCTTTGCCTTGCTGGTCAAGCTGTGCCTGATGAACCCCAGGACAGGCTTGCCCCCCTGGCTGCCAGGGCACTGCTGGCTCATGTTCATCTTGCCATTGACCAGAATCACCAGGTCCCTTTCCACAGAGTTTTCCTCCAGTGTTTCATTCCCCAAAGTTGCCCCATCCCAGATGCAGAATTTGTCACTTGTCTTTTTTAAACTTCATGTGGTTAGTGATTGCACAACCCTTAGATTTGCCAAGGCCTCTCTGCCTTCAAGGATGTCAGTGGCTCCTCTCAATTTAGGATCATCAGACCTACCCAGTACATATTCCAGTCCTGTGTCCAAGTCGTTAATGAAGATGCTGAAGAGCACAGGGCCTAGGACAGAGCCCTGCAGAACCCCACTAGTGACAGGTCACCAGTCTGATGTCCCCCCCCTTCACTAGGACCCTTTGCACCTGACCTGTGTGTCAGCTGCTCACTCACCACAGGATGTGTTTATCCAGCTGTGTGCTGGACTTTTTATCCAACAGGATACTATGAGAGACAGCATCAACATCTTTACTGGAATCCAAACAGATTACATCAACTGGCTTCCTTTGGTCATAGAATCACCAAATATATTCATTTGAAAGGGACTCATCAGGATCATTGAGTCCAACTCCTGCCCCTGCACAGGACACCCCAAGAATCACACCATATGCCTGAGACTATTGTCTAAACACTTCCCATGGAATGGAACCTCTCTAGATCCCCAAGAGCATTTAAAAATCATCATGGAAAGGTCTCATATTGAGATCACCTAGCTCTTTGGATATTCTTGGATGAACATATAGGGATATATGGAGCAGCACATTCCACACAAGTTCAGAGTTGACTGGGAGCTGATCAATCTCACAACCATGGTCATCCAACTCAGGGCACTGGGAGCTCTTCAGCCCATCATCGGTGTTGAAGACAGAGGCAAAGAAACCATTTGTCTATGTTTGTCTATGTCCCTGTTTGTGAAGTGGCCATCCTCATCCTGTAACCAGCTGATATTATTTTTACACTGCCTTTTGCCATTAACATATTTAAAAAAACTCTTTTATTGTCCCCCACAGGTCTGTCCAGCTTCAACTCCAACTGAGCTTTGGCTGCACAAATTCTCTCCCTAGAGTGGCAAGCAGCATCTCTGTATTCCTCTCACATCAGCTGACCTTGCTTCCACAGGGCATACACCTTCTTTTTTTTGCCTTGGCTCCAAAAGAAGATTCCAGCCAAGCCAGATTTCTGCTTCATCTGCTTGAGTTCTGACATTTAAGAACTGCCTGCTCCTGTGCCCTTCATGAGGTGGTATTTGAAAAATAATCTGCACTGATGGACTCCAGAATCTTCATAAGGATTTTCTCAGGGGACCTTACTCACTAGTTCCCTGAGCAGCCTAAAGTCTGTGCCCAAAATACTTTTTTAAGCACATTTTTACCCCACCTTTACTTACATTTTCATATAGGGCTTCCAGTGTCTCCAGATCTACTACGGAGTCATCAACACACAATATAGCTGTATAGAATGCAAACACAAGTTAGACACTGGAAAACATAAATTAAGACTTCAATTCTTCTTCCTGAGAAATGTACTAAAGGGTTCCAACCTAGACATAGAACATATATGTACCCAGTTAATATTATTTTTTATTTTCAGTAATTTATTTTTGTTCTGATGTCAAATCACAGCACTCCTGCAAGAATGTTTTATAAACTCTGTTTCAGGAGAATAGAGTTCTACTTTTTCTCTCCAATATAATCAGCAGTCAAAGATGTGACCAGTCAAGTGGCCAGTTGATTGTCTAGCTGGCCAGGCAGGAGAACGTGAAGACAACGGATACCAGATAACGGTATCCAGATTTCACATTAGCTTAGAAGGCTGGATAGGAAGGAATTGAGAGTGAGGATATTTAAGTAGACAAGTAGACAAGCTTTCAAAGCTTGCAAATTATAAATTTGCAAGCACAAAAGATTGTCCTACAGTTCTTAAGTTATCTTCAACAAGTTCATATTTAAGTTAGATTTATCTAATAGAAAACTAACCACACGACAATTTACAGATAAACACTTTTCAATACCACACAGACACACACGAAGTATACTCTTCAGTGATTAATTATGCTTCATTACTAAAAATGAGATGTCTCAAAATGTTTCCTGTCTTAGTTCCAAATATTGCTGTGTTTGGAATATATGACACAGGTGCTTCCAACATTTGCAAATCCTTTTACAATTCAGGCAATGTACCAGAACTCCTCTGAAAACTAAATGGGATTGCTTCATGGTGCTTTCTAACACTCTCTAATGTTTAATTCCAGTAAGCTCAGAGATGTGCAATGGAATGGAAGTATCTACAGATGTTTAAATCTCTTGAAAGCAGCTTTTCTTCAAGATTCATAAGGGGACTAGGCACAATTTTCGAACTCATGACTTTTGCTTATATATTACTGAGAACATTAATCCCAAAAGAATCTAGCACATAACCAGTGAGATGTCATTAGCTACCATCTGATAACTTTTAATTCAACTGTATTATATTTCCTTAAATGATCCTTGACTGCTTATGAATTTAGAGGATTTTAAAAGCTCCTGCTGCACTTGCAATCCACGTTCAAAAGGGGCAAGGCACACATCTTTAAATAATTATTTAAATGTAATAAGCTTTCGCCTGCTCTACCACCTACCCCATGATTTTACATTGTGAAATTAACCAGCAGGCTAGTAAATTTTCTCTGTGGCAGGATAATTAATTTTATTAAAAGGTCCAGTGACATTTAGAATGCTTTAAAATTCTGCCTGTCAATTATGATTCCATCTGTTGACATTACATCTAGGTTAGAAGTAAAGAATTACACAGAAGACAGTATCAATGAATAAAACACTATTTCCAACCATTTTTGTCTTACTGGAAAGATTCAAAAGCCTCCAGACTGTAACCAAATGTAAAGCCTGAACAGTTGAGACTGATAAAAATCTTCGTTTAAAGAAAAATCCATAGGGTTTGAATTTATGAGATTATCTCTTATCGCCTGCAAGACAGTTCCAAGAGTTGCACCATCTTCTGTATCATCTAATAAAATTTCAAAAGAACCTAGGAGATGGAAAATCTCTTGGCAAATTGGTTTCACAGTCAAACATATTTAATTTTTAAGATCAGCAATATGCATACTGAGTTCAGAAACTTCCCCTTGTGGTTTAACTTTTATCCTATTTTAGCATATTCTGAATCTGCTTACAAAGAGAAATTTACTTGTCCAGAGCTATTTAGAAAAAACAACTTATTGAAGGCAATTTAAACTTCTATTAGAAATGCAAAGCATGTAACTGATAGTCAAATTTTTATGTACAGATCTATTATGATGACAGGAAGTAGTTGGCTAAAAACCCACTTTAATGAGAATATCAAGTTACACATCTAGCTGAATATTTTAGCCAGATACTTGTCACTAAAATGGCCCCAGAATCACAAAGTGGTTTTTAATGCTCTATTATGCTATCTATGTTTCTGTACTCAACATCAGATCTAACAAATCAGCATTGCTGAAGTGACATGATAAAAGAAAAAGTGTTTGTGAAAAAACTAATGAAATACAATCTGCCAAACCACATTTTTATAGAATTAATAATAATCAATTTTAAGAGATATTGACATGAGTTATTCTCTCTCTTGGAAAGAACATGTGATTGTATACAAGTACTCAGAAAATATTTTCTGATTTACTTGCTATAGAACCTGTACTGCTATTATTGGCAATGCACAGACAGACAATTGCAGTTAAAAATCAAGCCATACAGCTGTATGGATGTCAGTGTATGTGGAGACACATTCCCAGTAAGTCAGAAGTACTGCCAAAATACACATAACCTGCTTTATTTCATCTTTATACATTTTAATGTCTTAGTCTTTTTTTTTCATTCAAACTGATTGAACTGAATCCTATGCACATTTGAAGCAGAAGACAAAAATGAAAACATGCAAATTTATGAAGATCAGGCCATTTTTTTAAATAATTTTGAAAAGCTGGAAGAAATCTCCAAATTCACAGGTGTCTTCATATTCTTCTTATTCTTAAAATATGGTACATGCAATAAATTCACAGTATTTTGTGTAAATTAGCTTGAATTGGGGCAGCTTAAAACCCATTGCACTACATCAAAGAAAGTAATTGTTTTGATCTTCACTTAAAGTAACAAAAGCTTTTAAATTTTTATATGAAAAACAAAACCAACTTTTAATCATATGTATATTAATTTAATCAAAATTCATACAAACCTTGGTAGGTTTTCCAAAATGCTCTTCCTGATACAGTGAATTTAACCATGATACTTTATTGCTTTAAGTCTCATTATATCTGGCCTATGTAAGTGTAAGTAATATAGGTGAAGCATAATAAATCTACAAAAGAGGCTCCAAAACAATTAATAGCTATTACGATATCAATCATCATCGGTGGTTTTTACTTTCATCTTGCTTTCTAGTTAGCTGTCTTCCTTACACTGTCAGTTCAGTTAGAATATTTCACCTACACCTCACAATATGTCAAAAGGAAGTAGAGTCATGCTGTGAAAAGCTGGTAATTTTATTGGGTTCCTCTACCTTTAAAAAATCTGTTACTTGGCCAAGTCTGGTTTCTGAGATCCTTTTTTGCAGGGAAATTGAGGCAAACATTTTTATGTTGCCTATGGTGTCTGCTCACAAGAAGAAGAATTTATATACACAAGGATCATTAGTGCAGGGTTGCACCCATTAGGATATAATAACCGTCAGCTAGGACAAAAAACAGATCAGCATCACGCATTCAAACAGGCACACATAAAAATACTAGCCAGCTACATTTCACATACTGAGAGCATTGCTTCGAATATAAACTTATACCAAAGGTTTTTAACGTACTAACTTCTAAAAAATGAACGTAACAGATTCCCTGCTGCAGAGATTTTTCACATATTCTGATCAACTAAAAATGTAAAGCAAAAAAGCTGAGAATTTAAAGCATACTGTGTGCAGTCTACACACAACTTTAGAATTTAGATCTTAAATATGAAAAATATACTCACCTCCTCTAAATCAGTTTAAATACCAACAGTCTTAAGGCTGAATCTGATATACAGAGTCACTCCTACTAAACACATTTTGGTTAAATCAGGATTTAAGTCCTGCTGACAGAGCTTACATATACTTATCAGTATCAAACCATTTAACGTGACAATTAGACTATGAAATATGAAGAAATCACCTTAGCTGCTCCCAAATGATAAAAAAAAAATACATTATTTAAATAAAAGAAGCTTGCCAAAGCTACATTTATTTGACCTGGAAGTACTTAGTTGTTTTATGTACTGTGTTCTGTTGAGTAAGGCTTGATTTCATGGGAACGTGCAGCCCGTCATTGGGAAATTTAAAGGAAATTGTGACTGACCAGGTCAATTAGACAATGACTGTTAAATACTTGGCAAAACTGCCTGTAATATCAAAATATCTCTGTTTACTTCTGACAAACTGATATGTTACCAACTTACTTAAAGATTTTCTCCAGTATCAACTGCCATGCAACACAAAAAATATATATAATAAAGAAGCACCGTGGGTATAATGGAGGTTTAGAAGACTAGCAAAGCTTGAATCCTGCAAGAAGTCATGAACAAAAGATTCTGGCACTAATAGAAACCTACCCACACACAGTGGATGCCCAAAACAGATTCATAAAAATGTATGTTGTGCATTTTCCCAAAAAAAAACCATTTAATTTTAAATAAAATCATTTCCCAACTTCTGAGATGGGTATGCAGCTATCTTTATACTTCATGCATAGTATAGAGAATATACACAATATATACATGTAATATTTTGGATAGGTGGGAAAGTTACAAAACTTTGGAAAAACAGTTTAGATGTGCCATAAGGCGTAACTTGCACTGAAATAATGCAAACCTATTGATATACCTTCTGTGGGCTCTAATTAGAGCAATCCCAGGATGATTAGAAATATAATACTGAATCAGAATGGTTATTAGACCGATCATCAGTCTGGCTGGATTAATCTACAGCTCACATTCTTCCAACTTTTTTCTCCCGTATGCTGACAAGGAAGGGGAAATCACTGAATGAAAGAAACCAATCAGACACTTCACTTTTAGCATTAGAAATAATCTCTATGCTAAGGATAAATGTTAAGTTCTCCCCTTTTTCATATATTCTGTCAGCACTGTAGTGCTACAGCACAGCTACTAGGGCTTTGGTCAACGCAGCAGCAAAGTTCTGTTCTCCCAGCTGTTCTGCAGGGAGCCATACTGCACTTTACCACCACAGAGAGTACAATAAGCTATTAACTGTGCATCTGATGTCATCTACCATATCTCAAAGGTGTAGTCCCACGGAAAATATACCAGCATGTATACCAGCAGGCTGTCTAATTAATGTGCTCTGACAGCAATCAGGCATATTTGACAGTGAAATATTTCCCCAGTGTACAAAAGCAGAACTGCTGGTGCCCTACAATTTTAGTGGCAAAATGCAGGTACTGTGAAGGTAGGGAGGGATTTGGGAGAATCACTGTTTCGAACATAGACATCTACATTTTATCTGCATCCCATTTTCTGTAACTAAAAGGTTTTCATCTGGGCTGCCCCACAATTTTGTCAGTTAACTCTTGAACAAGGATGTCAGCAGCTCATGGAAAGTCAGCACTTTCCGTCGGCAAACACTGCAGAAAGGAGTATTATGTGTGTTCCAGTGCACTGCTATTGCCAGCTACTATTTTGGAGCTGTCTCAGTGAGTGGAATGTTGCCCTTTAAAAAGTTGGGACAAGGACCCACACAGTGTTTTCACACAGACATATAATCAGCATTTCCCATTACAAACAAAACTGAAACACCGCACTGTGGAGCGAGTTGTAGGATTTTAACAGCAAAGCCACACAAATAGTGTTGATTTACAAGATTGTCTCTGAAGTTGTATTTCAGCTGAACAATAATAGGAAAAGACAGAAATGGACTGATATGAAATGGAGATTACTTCTTTAAGTGTGGACACTTACAGCTTATAAAAAGTGATCCTCATTTCTTTTTATAAAGGTTTAAAAAAATGCAGAGAAGCAGACTTAAAAATAATCTCAAACCTGTGCACAATTTGATTATTGCTATTTGTCTTTTCAATATACAATGATATATAGCATACTGAGTCAGACAGATTTTCTGCCTGCTTCTTCTGCTCAGGAAATGAGTAATATTAATAGTGGTCTAACAAAAAACTTTATTACCCTCACCACTACCAGATTCACCTGTGTTCTCAGAACACTGAAGTACCTAGGATTCTTCTCTCCCACTGAACAAAAACCTGAGTATTAGGACAGGTGCAGCACGACAATGTCAACTTTCCCTGTGCATCATATAACACCAACACTACTCAAAATGCTAATTTAGTTTTATGTTGTCTTCTCAGCCTGTACTCAGAAGCAGTATGGATATAAACATATCTGCAAAGGATGAACCTCATTCTCATAAATGAACATGTGTGGGAGATCCCCCTCCTGAAGTGTGATGGCTGGCACATTATCAAATGCAAACTCAAACATCTGGATGCCAGATATGGCCACTTGCTTGTTTTGCACTGCTGAGTTATCTACAGAATATGCTGTGAAGCTATGTACTTTGGAGAGGATAATCCTAAGGATGTGGAAATCTCACACTATTTTAAAGGAAGATGTGATTTTTCTTGTGTTTGTGTTACTCTTGTTTTGTCTTCTCTATAATTTTGCATGAATCTGTAATGCACAGGGCAGCTCATTTGAGAATTTCTCTACCTGTATTCTATAACTGCTACCTAAGGTAGACTAACAAAGTACACCCTATATTGACAGTACATTCCTTTGTATATGACTTTACATCAAACATGGCCATAAAAAATTGAAATAAAAGTTGGATTTTTTTCACTTTTGACTTTCTTTTGCTTCAGGTTTTTACATTCTCTGTTCTAAGTGGTCAAAGGCTATTTACTTTTCCCTGTTTTTCATGTACTGAATTATGCCATGGAAATTGGCATGGAAAAAGAAACGAGTGCTTAATTTGTATGTTCTTAGAGGTAGTTCTTTGCAACTTTGCTTTAAAAAAAATGAAAATCCCCCCCAACAACTCGGCACTCATGACCCAATGATTACATGCTTTTTGTGCTTAGGTGTTGCCATGCGCCATTTAGCCTATTATGAATTTTTTTCATCCAGTGCATTGATTACAGCAGACTTCAAATAATTTGTCTACTGACAGCAGGAGTGCCCACAGATTTAAACTACACAAAATACTATGGAGTAAACAGACATTAAAAGAGAAACAAGCATAATTCTACTGTTGTCTTCAGAGTAATTTATATTTCTAAAGTTCCTGTCTACAGAAAAATGTTTTCCCTGAATTTTGTGAACTGGTTTTTCACCCTAGATGGTCTCTGAACTCTGTTTTTTCACCCTAGATGGTCTTTGATTAGAATCAGTCAGACTGCCTTGCTAGTATGTTTTTTAAGAAGTTCCACTAATGGTATTCCCAAATCCTGATGGTAGCTCTAGCTGTTTCCATATGCAAGAGGCAGCATATCCTATTGCTGCCTTGAGCAACACATGTGGTGACAGGCCAGTCATTTGCTACCTCAGACAAGAAAGGGCGATGAGTTCTAAACTTTTCCTCAGTGACAGCACTTGTTTTGGTGTCTTTCTTCTACCAACACTCTAATTTTTATTAAACTTGTAGGACTACATTAGCTATGTCCACAACTGCAAGTAGTGTAGTCTTTAGAAATGGATTTGCAGACAGCAACAGTTCACATTAGACATGTTTCGGGGAGTTTTAACTATCTCTGATCTGATCCTGGGGGATTTAGGGACTGCTATACATGGAGACTGATGGAACACTCCTAAAGCATATCTTCTCATTTAATCTGATTCTGAAGGATGTTTGTGCACTCTGAGACTGCTCTGAATTGCTCTGCAAGGCAAACACAGCAAACGGGACAACTGGTACATGTGACTCAAAAGTGCGCTGTTGACTCAGGCTAAAAATGCTATTGTATATATACCCAAATATTTGGGTCATTATGTTCTCTTAGACATGATATAAATTGGCCAGAAGATTTCAAAAGCTACACAAGCACAACAAACAACTGAGAGAGATAGAGATGCTCTATTTTAGTAGAACATCATGGCATAGAAAATAAAAAGAAAACCCATCTCTGAAGATCCTTTAGAATATTACCCAGTTTTTGTAATAAAGCTGCTATCCTATCCCTATGCTGCTGACACTTCTGCCAGCAAATTATTCAGACCTTTAGTAATAGCAGGTTTTTTCCATCTCATTCTGATACCTTTCACACAATACTGGCAGACACAAAGTTATTCCTTCTTTTCCTTATTCCTCTGCATCCCAAGAGACATCTGTAAGCCCTTGTGCTTTTAAAGTGCTAGATGTTCAAAGGCTCTTTTGAAATTAATAATAATCAATGCCAGCAGCATCTCAACACCCTACCCAGTATTTGCATGTGATGGAGGGAAAACAATAGCAAAAAAGGAGACATCAACTTGAGTTATTCCAGCAGTTGTTTTAAATGGTGAATATTTTCCTTTCCTTAATGTGAAAAAGAAATAAACAATATCCTTAAACAATATCTTTTTAAATCCAGAACATAAGCAGACTCTCAATTACCCCAGTGTTCTGCAAAATCTGTACTTCTCTACAGTTGTATTGGCAAACTCAAGTAATTTCTACCAGTAATGGAATTTACAACTGACTAGCCCCACACTTTGTAAAATGCCATCCAGTAATTCTCTTGCTGATTCTTACGTGGTAAGATCAGTTTGGGATATACTTCTTATACTGTTAATGAAGCAAAAAGTAAATATTAAAAAACACTGACTGTATGCTTGAAGCCCAAAAGATTTATATGTAAGCCCTCCGTTTAATTCCTGCCTTAGAAAGAGCAGGGGACGGCAGGGGAGAATATAAAAACACTGTACTGAAAGCATTATGCTAACTGTAAAAGTACAGAGGGAGTTGTATCTCAATTCAGTTCTAGCTTTTAGGTGAAACTTTTAAATATACTGCAATATACTGGAAGAGCGATTCTTCTGGTAGTTTAGGAGACTATATTCAAAACACATTCTGCACTGTTAGAAATTATCTGAGGGCTATGATAAAATATTCATGCAAGTACAATACACAAAAAGTGTAAGAAACAATTACCTTGTTGAATATCCTTCATCTCCAAGTGCAAACTCGATATTAAAATTCCTACAGTTTGAGATCGTTTTCCATCCAGCAACTTGATGATCTAGAAAAATGATACAAAATTATCTGAGATCAAGAGAACATTATACAATGGATTCAGTCACTTTTATAACAGAAACTAATTTGTGAACTGAATTCAGTATTTCTCCTAACATCAAACCCTTTTATTAACTAAATGTGGTAGTAAGACCTTCATCTTATCTTTGTGCTCTGCACCTTAACAAATGAATTGCAAGACTGAATTCTCACCAGGTCTTCTAAAGAACATCACCTCTTACTTGTAGGATGCTATTAAGCAGGAAAAGAAAAAGGCACATCCAATATTTATTGTGGAATATGGTTTTCCCCCCCTTTTTCTTTAAATGATATTTAAGAACTATTACAGACACTGAGTACATCACAAGTTCCTTAGTTTGCCTGGCAGTTTACATTTCAGTATGAACAGACTTATGTCTATTTTTTTCAGTAAAGAATCAATTCCTGACCAAGAAGGAATTCTTCACTTAGGTTCTTTTTTATGCCCTCTCAACACTACTTCTGGAACACTAGGCACCAGTCAAAGTATTTCTTTTGCCCATGTCTGAATGTGCTTATTCCACACTGTTGACACTCCACAGAGATTTCAGGATTTTTTTCATATTTAGGTAGAGATATTTGATAGTGTAATATATTGACATTCAGACTATAATACTTTCTGATGTTAATTTAGGGGAGAAGAAGAAAGAGAAGGAAGGGAAACCTTATTGTTATTTTGGCTGGTTGAAATTAGTTATAAAGGGGATCAGTGTAGCTCAGATGTTAGAAATGTAAAAAAGAAAATTCCCAAATATCTGGGCTATTGGTATTTGTGATTTTGATTTATTTCATAAGGAAGATATAACAGGAGCACATCACAAAATGCAATACAGACACAACTTCTTCAAAAATACAGAATGTTCAGATCCAAGTAGATGGCTTACTTCATAGTGTTGATGGACAAAAACTATTAAAAATACTAACTCCTACACAAAAGTAAAATGAATAGCTATGTTTTCCCTGAATTTATATTCTTAGTATTTGAACAATATTTAATCTATATTTCTCCAACTTTAATTTTAATATTTAAACTAAGGTGGCACTTATACTTGGATATTTAATAACAGTAAAACTTGAAGCAATTTTTATCCCTTATTCCTGGAATACTTTTATTGATGCTCACATTAGAAACAGTTAACTGACAAAACTTACACTAACTCATAAAAATGTTTCCTACCTGTGTTTTATGTGATTTAAAAATATTTAAATATGAAAATACCTACTCGGTCATCTATACAAAACTGATTTTTTTGACTAAATGGAGGAAAAAGAGAAATGATACTGACATTTTCATGTGAAAACGCAAAGTTAGTTCTTATTTAGAGTACTGAGATTGGAAAATGCACACACAAGTTGGAATGCATGCTCTCTTCAACAAATAGCTGGCAGATAGTTTAGGTCCCTCTTGTAGGTACTCAAACTTATGTTAAAGTAGATAGTGCATATTTTCTGTTGAAATTTGAAAAAAATATATCCTGGGAGTATTTTCTGCCTGTATTCATAGCACATTTGATGGATATTAAGAAATTAATACTATGGGAAATGTTTTGTTCAAATGGTACAGAATTCAGGCTCTTTATCTCCTGAGTACACAAGCAGACAAGATGATTTTGCTCCAATTTCCCTTAAATGAACGCTGTGGAAGCATCACATCCTACTGAGTGATTCTTCTGAGCAAGCGCAAGTAACTGCTTGGTTTACCATGGTCACTTCTGAAGCTTTACATGAATTTGCTGAACTCCACAGCACATTAACTTCTTACAGGGATAATTACAGGTTTGAGCAGTATGCAATTTGTATAGCATTCACTGACCTCCAAGTCGACCTTGTTCAGGGCAAATTCAGAGGTTGTCATAAACCCCATTAGACACGCCTAGTTTGAGGCAAAACCTTTCCAGACATTAACTGCTGTAAATGATATGACATCTGAAATCCTTCCACTGAAGTATTTGTAAGTGCTAATATATTCTCCAGATATGATCAAACTAGCTCACATCACTAAGCAAGACCTCCATCTCCAACGAATTGTGAAAAAACCCCTTCAAGACAGCCCTATACAATTTTAAAGGTTTACCCAGAGATAAATGATTTAAAACGGCAACTGACTGTATGTTGGCATGGATTTTAGACAAATGTACACATGGTCACAATTACCAGGCATCAAACTAGATGCAGACTACCTGAAATAGCTTCAACCAAGTAACTGAGGGCTAATACTTTATTCATTAGGGAGCAAAAATGGAGGACCATGACAACAGAATAGCTTAAATTGAGCACAAAACTATTTCAAATCCATAGTCATAATGTTAAGTATTATACTGGAATTTTGTAGTGGATTTTTAGAATCAATGTGGAACTTGAAACATTTTGCAGTTAAAAGATATAATCAGTGGTAAAACAGAGAATTCATTTTCAAAGACACTGATTTTGTCCCAAATGATGGCTATTCTGACAAAGTCACTAAGGGGGAATTACATATGTGTGTGAGTTCCAAACAGGAAAGAGACACAAAAAAACCCAAGCACTTTTTCAGTTCAGTAAAAACATAAGGCAAATAAAAGGAAAGTTTGTAAAGTCTGTGTTGAACTATTTAGTCTATGCTTTTAAAAGACAAATCACTGATCACCTCCCAGTATATTGGGACTTTCTTGTAGCTGGCAGTGACAGGCAAGCAGCTACAACCCAGCTGACACCAGCTGATGCTGCTATGCCAGCTGGTGGGGTTTGCCAGCTGCCTGTTGCTTCTCCAGATTGGGAATGTATTGTTGTGACAGATACAGCATCTTCTGGTTTACTGACAAAATTGTGACTGCTGGTGATAATTCATTTACTTCACTGATCCATAACATTATTTGTTTTTTGTGGGTTTTTTTCCCCCTGTTTTTTAATGTTATTAAGTTAGCTGATTTGCTGCACACAAGTGGTCTCATCTACATCTTTCAAATCTTTAAAATCTAATTAAAAAGTGAAGATATACCAAAGCTTGAATACACTAATAAATTACTCTGCTGTTCCCATTAGAGAGTATTTCTCTAATGTAGCCAGAAATGTATTTCATTAAATACTATACAACAGACTTTACTGTTTTGTCTAACTGCAATGTCTACATTCTGTCCAGGACACTTACTGGTGCTGAAATGTGTAGAGATTCCGTTTACTTTGGTGATTAAAAGCTAATCCTTCCTCCTGATGGTGCATGGATTCTTTCCATAATATTGAAATGTACTGAGAAAAGCCATAAGCTAAAAAGCTGTCCTGCATATTACAGCATTTCCCTCCTTTCCACTCACTAACTTTTACAGCAAATCAACAGCCTGGACCCATGAGTAGATTGCTGAAACCCTGTTCAAACAGAGGGAGAATATCCTGCACAAGAAGTCCAACTATGCCCCTCAAGCCATTCTGCATAAACACTCCAAGAGTTACCAATGAAATTTCAGAAGCTTAAGACTAGACATTATCACTCCTATTCCCACTCAAGGGAGAGCCAAATTTGACTATGTTTTCCTTGACATGGATGAACCATAGCTTTATATTTTTGAAGTCTACTTACAATTTTGTTAGCTTGAAAACACCACTACTTTTAGCCTTTTTCTAAAGTACAATACAAATGGCAATTTATCAGATTCATATAGGAGATATGAAATAAGCTAGTAAGAAACTTATTTCAATATCTTTACTCCTATCACAACTGCAAAAATAAAGAGAAAACACAAAATAGATATTCACCCTGTGGATAATTTCTATATTCTGCATGACTTCAGGCTTTGTGATAAACACTCTGGAATGCCAGTTATTTTTCTCAGCCCAGCATAAAATATAAAAAGAAAGTGAGAGTGCCTCAGAAGAGCACGCACTAGCATTTTACTACTTCTGCTAAAGATTGAACACTGTTTATTATCTTATGCAGACAGCTGAAGACATTCATTGTATTTCAACCCTGCAAAGCTTCCAACAGTTTCTGCAATATCTGCCCTTCTTGCGGAAACACAAAATTTATTAATTGTAATTCCTCGTTTAGTTAGATGGACAAGAAACTTGCTGACAGGCATATCCCTTTCAGTTAGAAAAATGCAATTCACTCAAAATATTGACACTCTTCGAAAACGAGAACACATGTTAATAATTATGTGAAGTCTTTTAGAGATAATAGACAACAGAAAAGCCATTATCTTTAATGTCCTCCTGCGTCTTTGAAATTATAATCATTGCACTAAAGGGCCAAAAATGATTGATGGACTTTCATTTGGAGCATACACCTGACACAAATTACTTGACATTTACTCATTTTTTTTGGTAAGATGAAGACAGAGTGGCATCACAAATATCCAACTATCCTGTTTCTTGAAAAAGCATAGAAAATACTTGAGTTTTTGAGGATAAATTACTAACAAGTGCTCAAATAGATTGGAAAAACTAATAAAACTTCAGTTTATGTGCTAAATCTACCAATGGAGCTGCAAAATGCACATGGAAAAATACTGCAGCAAAGAAATCTTTTTTAGATATCTCTTTTTCAAGATTACAGGGTATCATAGATTAACACCTAATGAATAATGTCTTTTATTTATTTGATTCATATTCAGGTGCTAAGGGACTTTTGTTTTCTTCCCGTAATTTGAATTTTCCTGCTGCAGGTTCAACCGCTTCAGAATCATAAAAAAACTATGAAATAAATCCCACTCCTTCTATACATTATCTATCCACCTACAGTCTTTGGGAAAGTCAGCAATCATCTCCACTTCGTGGACATCAACTCCAAACATATATTGCATTACAGTACTTCACACAAGATTATAATGCATCTGTTCTTAATTCAAAAACATTTTTATGAGAGAAGAATTATATTTTAAATGTTTAAGTATATTGCATAGTATTTCACTCTAATATTGGGACACAACGAATATATTCATCTAGCCAGTAAATTCTCCCAAGCAGAAAAAAAGGAATTCTATTCTTAAGTCCTAATATCAAAACCTCAGAATATTAAATTTTTATCATTATCTACATAATACAGTAGAACATTAAATAAAAGACTGCATACATGCAGAGAAGATAAATATACAAGAACAAGAGTTTCCTGAATTATTTCAGAGGGTGTACAGCTGGAAAAAAATTTAAAGTTCTTCCAAAGGTGCTATATTTTCCAAAGGGGAGCATGATCAAAGAAGCATGAGCACCCATACAGTTTGCAGAGCTTCTAAACCCAGATAAGCATTACCATAACAAACTTCAAGTCTTCAAGTGTACTGGGAAGGTACACCTGACCTTTACTTAACCTGTATTATTTTTACGTTGTATCAGTATCAGGTGAGTGTTCTATACTTTTCCAAAATAGGTTATTATATTTCTAAAAATAAGTAAAATCACCTTCTATGCATGCAGTCCTTTAAGTTATTTTACTACTGTTGCTTAGATTCTTAATTTCCCTTCCTTTCTTCCCCCACGTACTTGTCCGAAGCCTCTAGAAATCAGTTTACCCAAGAAGGCATTTCTGTCTGGCATGAATGCAATAAATTTAGGAATCATGAAAGTGCCTCCATTGTTGAAAAAAGTATAGCCAGCCATTTCAATCCCTAAGACAATGGACAGAAAGTGGACTTTATGTCTTTTAACTGTTTAACAGTGTTACGACACTGAAAAAGCACTCAAAATGTCATTCACTTTGCATTCTGCACTTCAAGACAGTTATCAATTATATGTGTACCATTATAAACAAACTTTCCAAAAGATCTCCAAACACAGAAACACAATTTCTCTAGCCAAAATTTTTCTGCATTCCTTTGGTATTCTTGCTCTTAGAAAGCTTTTCATAATTTTTCTTTGCAGCAGCTGCATGCACTTGATTACCCTTATACTGTGTGTCCCAATCAACCTTCTCCTTTCTAGACTAAACAATCATAATTTGATTCTTTCCTTAGAGACTACTTCACTTTTCATCATTCTCCCTCTTCTTGACTCTACAGTTAACAAATTTTCAATGAAAGGGTTGTAGTGCCTAAATCTAGATGCAGTTCTTAACTGAGATGTGGCTGACTAGTCTGTCTTGCAAGCAATACTTCTTGATCAGAGCTCTGCTTTTCAATTTTAGTAGTACCATGATTTGTTCCTCTTGTGAGCCACTGTAATGCCAAGACTCCTGCTGAACTATTATCAGTCAGTTACCCAGCTGCACCCCATCTTATTTTTTAGGTAGCTGAATATCCTTAATTATATTAAGGATAATGGAGTTAATTGCATTAGCATTGTGCTTATCTTTGTCTGTCAGACCAGATCTCAGATACATGAAAGCCTTCTGAAGGATCTACTTCAGTACACTTGAAGGCTCTCACAAACAGGTGGTGGCTGCAGAGTTAGTATTCTGCTATCCAAGAAATAAGTGAAAATACCAAGGTAACTACAACCAGCAAAGAAGTGCGGAGAGTCCTCAGTGTATCTTCCTATTTTGACAATGAGTATATATATGTATGAATAGAAATATTATTGATGATATATTGGAATATTAATGATATAAGCATTCATTTTATAAAATATATATTATATTGTAATATTATATATATGAGTATAAATACATACATATAATACAAATATAAACTCAGAACTTCCCTTTCTGAGCATAACTTGCCAAAATGGCACTGGAAAATAGACCAGTCATTCAATTTATCTTAATCACACAATCAATCAGGTTGAAAAAAAACTCTGCCAAGTCCAACCTATGGTGTCTGGTTGACACCACCATGTCAACCAGACCATGGCACTGAGTACCACAGTCTTTCCTAAAACACCTCCAGGGACGGTGACTCTGCCACCTCCCTGGAAAGTCCAATCCAATGGCTAATCATCCTTCTGTGAAGAAATTCTTCCTAATGTCCAACCTAAACCTCCCCTGGTGCAGCTTATGTAGGACATTTGAACATTTCTGGCTGAAAATGGCAGGTGTCTTTCAGCTGTTAGTACAAAAAAAAAAAAAAAAGCACAGCATACAGCAAATTTTTTGATTTGTGTTGCCATGTGGGGTCTACTACCTGGAAAAATGGGTAAGAACAGAACAAATTGAAATTTCTGTAGGTCTTCCACAGAAGCATTCATTTCATAGCCTAAGCATACAAATTATTCCAATTTTGTTCCACAAAACTAGTAATTCTGGGAATAAACTGAATAATATAATTTTATTTGGACCTGCAAAAGAGTTAAATGAGAAATGCTTATCCTCAAATTCAAAAGATAAAATCTTACTTCCAATTGAAAAAGGAACTTGACTGTGAGGCACTGATGTAATTCTCATTCAAGGAGCAAAGTATCGAATAATCATGTTTTAATAAGCCATCCTGCCCCATCTATTGGTCTGTCATTTCCCTAAATACCGAAGAGGCTGGACTTAGTTTGTACAAGATGCTGTGAAATAGGGCAGTTTGTGCAGAGAAGATGAAGGGGTCACTCTTAACAGGTATCATTTAATACAAAAGCTTAACTATTTCAAACACAACTGCAACTTTATCACTGTACCTACATCTTGCTCTGGAAGGTTCTTTTAGAGAACATGAAAAAAGAATCTATAAGTAAGTACAAAAGGACATGGCATCAGCTAAATCTGTAATATATGATGAGCCTCATAAGATTTGTGTTTCTTAATGTCTACAGAAAGCATCTTTAACCAGACTATACAATTGCCTATAATGTGATACTGGTGCCATTTTTAAGACCAGAAAAGCTGAAATTTATGTACTGAAGCAAAGAAAAAGATTCTTGATAAAACCCTAGTAGATACAATTGTTAGGAAAAAGTCAAGAAACTTGGAGAGCCAAAAAAACCGTAAGAAACCAGAAATGAAACCAGCCAAACTGACAGCTTTATATTGATCTACAGGAGCTCTCTGTTATTATCTACTAATACACCCTCCTGTAAGTTAATAAAACACCTTTCATTCACTTTATCATTTGCAGCCCACCAAGACTGATCCACTGGAGCCAGCCTGTAGATATCTGGGCTTTCAGAGAGACAAAGGAACACACAGGACCATCTAAGAGGGACAACTGTCTGTAAAAACATTCAGCTCCTACTATGAGTCATTTAACTCAGAAAGGTGAAAAAATGGGATATACTAAAAGAAAATGCTTCTATACTCAAAATCTTCTTTGATTTCTAAAAGCGGATTTATTTCTAATTTTTAAATTGACCAAATGATGGACTGTTTCACAATACTGACCATGAGTTTTGTAAATTCTCACAGAAAAACCTACAGTTCCCATGGTTTGTAACGTCATCATCACAATCCCATTGGTTTTCCATACTAAAAACATGGCAATACATATAATTCTGAATTTATTTCTTAAGGAATTTATTTTTGTATTTTGTCACAGTACTTTAAAATACTTTCTCATGTCATTAATTTCATTAAAATATCCATTGTCTTAAAATAGTATGTTTACTTTTAATAACAAAGCAGAATAATTAAAATGTTGATAGAAATAAAAAAGATGTCTTTGTATGAAAATGCTCTGGTTGTTCACAAGAAATAATCCATATTATTATACCAATATGTTCTGTGCATATTATCCAATTCAATTTTGGGTAAGCCAAGAGAGATCACTAACAAACGATGCTGCTCAAATAAATAAGTTACTTTACAAAGCAGCAAGAAAAAGAAAAAACACAATTTCATCTTTCAGTATGCCTAATTCTGTACCTCGTTTGCTGTCACCCCCTTGGAGAAGTAGATATACTCCCCTAATTACTGAGATTTTGAAATAAAAAGGCAACTATTTGTGCATATTAATTCTCCATTAAAGTTACAGAGATTAAATTCTTCAAAGTTCTTTAGAAACCTTTTCTATTACATGTATTTTTCTATTACATGTATATTACATTACATGTATTTTCTATTACATAATTACTTCTGAAAAAGGTAAATTAATGAAATGTAAAAATAAATATTAGAAGGAAGCCATAAGATATGTG
Organism: Cisticola juncidis; assembly: GCA_013400215.1. Taxonomy (NCBI): domain Eukaryota; kingdom Metazoa; phylum Chordata; class Aves; order Passeriformes; family Cisticolidae; genus Cisticola; species Cisticola juncidis. Next base: position 2,783,708 of record VXBR01005532.1, on the reverse strand, counting down.
AACTTTTGGAATTTATGGATACAGCTGCTGCTACATATCACATTCACTTCAAGCATTTGTCAAGTAAAATATCTTAAAATATTTTTCTCAGAGATAGTCATGCCCAACTTCAGTCTAATATTTGAAGGACTGTAACAATTATTTCTTTGGTGTGTATTTGCAAATGCCAGCATGTCCCCATCCAGGCCTCATTTTAAATTATTTGCTTTTTGCATCACATGAATTTGAGTTCTATAACTTCTACAGCCTTACTGATACTTCTCATTAGCTGTTGCATTAAGACACAACATAGGGAATTTGTGGTCAAAGATGTTCTGAAAGTCTGAGAGCACCAACATGTATACGTGTTTCACGTTCTATTTATTAAAAATTCAAGGTAGCAAGCACAGCTCATATGCAAAGTGCCCTCTTGTGGTTCCAGGCAGGTAAACTCAGAGAGATTTAAAACATAATACATGTTTCCATAGTTTCTGATGTGTAATCACACTGTTTTAGGAAAACAGTATGGATTATTATTCAGTCTAGAATTTTTCTGGCAGCAAATACCACTAATGGCATTCCTTTCTCCTATCTGAAAATCCCAATTGGCAAGTTCCAGCTGTCTGTAACAGATCATGTCTGAAGCAGACGGTATCTGCACTACAGCAGTGACACAGCTACTGCGTGTAGCTTTGGCCATTAAAGACATGATTATCCTGACCCTTCCTGACACACCTTAGCTATACTGACAAAAAAAAAATGGCATTCTTTATTCTAAATGTTACTATAAATTTCACTTTTCCAATAAAATTAATCTCAGTGGAAGAGAGGTTTGCTGGAGTAACTAATGATAGGCATTAATTATAGGTTAATTATTGCTCAAGGGCAAATAATGGCCTGAGTAACTGGCACTTTCAAATACGAATTAGAACTTTAATTCTGTTCTACTATACTGTATTTTTTCTGCCTCACAGGGATGTGGAACTTTCATTATCAAAAGCAAAAAATCTTCCAAGGTAAATAACAGCCCTGAATTCTCAAGCAAGAGAATTGAGATTGAATCAGCAGTCCAGAGTCTTCTTTCTTGCTCATTCACAAATCCCCAAATATTAAAAGGGAGTTTTCTCAAAATGAAAGACTAAACAGTAACAAACAACAAAAAAAGACAAACAAAGGAACAATAAATACCTTTTTGGCCTTGGTTTTTTTTTCGTAAGTTTCTGATAATGGTTTTCTTTTTTCCTGAGTGGTGTCTTTGGAGAATAAATATTCAAACTCAGTAGTGTCAAGTATATCAGGTTCTTCCAGTGATTCCCATAATGTTGGCATAGCAGTTTTCCTATAAAGGGAAAGGTAATAATAAAATTTCAAATGTTATAAGAAACCGTAATAGATCTAACCATAATAGATGAAAATCCATGATAGATTTAAACTCAAAGCAACACAAAAAGCATTCCTTTCCCATACTTTTCTCTTGTAAGGAATCAAAAAGTTTTCCTGTTAGTTTTAGTTATTAATTTCAGCCATTTAGTCCATGCCTGCTAGGCTATTGAAATGCATCATTGTTATTGTACCGTTCTCTATGCAACAACAGCAGCTTGTGCAAATACATGTCAAGAGATTTCTGCCACTTCAACTAGGATTAGAAGTACTTCAATGTCAGCTTTTTTGAGGAATACCCAGTAATCTATTTAGACCTATAAAAATAAACAATAGCAACAAATAGTGAACAAACTTTATTCATGAATATTTTAAGAGCATTTGGGGCAATCTGTATAGGACTTGATTTACTTTATGTTATCCACAGATGTTGTATACTCATATTTATCCTTGTTGCAATTCTGAGAAACTAGAGTAATTATGTGCCTTATATTTTGGGAGACTAGCCAGTATTCTTCTCCATTCAACCAACTGCAAATTTAAATGTGGATTATCTTTCCTTCTTTTTCTGCCTTCCAAGACCAGATTTACTTTTGGATAAGCTGGGAGCTTGTTTACACAATCCTCTAGTTTCATCTGGATTAGGGGAAAATAGTATGTATTGCTACAAACACTGTACATCAATTCTGAAAGGGCTTTGTTTCAAACTTTCAATGTGTCAGGAAAACACGAGGGACAATATGTCTGAGTATTCTTGTCTTATTATCAGTGGAAGGTGGGACCAGGACCAATTCTTCCAGCAGATGTCACTAAAAGGCAGTGAAATTATTTGCAATTAAAAAAATTGATGAAAACCACTATAACATACAAATAGCTGATGTCATTAAACACAGATCTAATATGCAACAAAATGGAATAGCTACCAATTCAAAAGAAACCTTTTTTTTTTTTCAAATTTAGGATTTTTTTTCTACTTAATATTTAACTATCTACTGTCATGTATGTCTGAGGAGCTTTTAATCTTTTTCTGTTAGCATCTGCTGATGCAGCATATTCTCTGCCACAGGACATGCTTAGAGCTCCACAGCTTTGCTTTTCCTGAAATTAGCTGCCATGTTAGCAATACTGAAGAATGAAGGGTTCTTTTGGCTCTGCAAGAAGTCCTGGACAGCTTCTGATCTTGAAAGACCAGAAAACCCTTGAAGAAATTTCCAGTGCTAATACAGACTGTGAAAATGCTGGACCATTACATCTGGTGACCAGTAGTTCATCAGAATGCTATGAATTATACCTTACCTTGCAAAAGCTTGGTGAACCAGCACTATTTCAGAAAGAAACCTTTTATTCTATTGATTCAATGGGGAGAATTACAATAAAGTTTGTTTATGAACCAACTATTTATTCACTATGAAAAAATTATGCTGAAGAAATACTGGGAAAGTAAAACCAAAATGTTCAGGCTTCCTGCTCCAAAATACTTCAGTTCTGAAAAATTCAGTTTTTCATAAAATTTTAATAAAATTTTAATTCTGAAAAACTAAGAATGTACAACTGACATTTTACTAATTTCTTTGTTCCTGTCAAATATTTTATATAAAATATCAACACTTTACAATGTCTTATTACACCAGAATAATGGTACTTTCTCATCAAATTAAATTCAGAGCTGTAAAGTAAAATAAAACTCATATTTAAATCCCCTTAACTGCATTTATTTACTTCAAAAGTATTTTAATATAGTAAAGAAACCTGAAAATAAAATATTATTATAATATTAAATAATTAAAATACATAATTTATAAAATACAATTATTACAGGATAAATAAACTATAATAGATAATTTATAAAAATTCACAGTGTATTACAATATATAATATAATCACACTATATAACACTGTATGTAATATACTGTGTGTATATATTGTATAGCAATGTAATAATATGATGTGTTATGACTGTAAGCCATAAATAACAATATAATTTATAATTTATAATTTTATTAAAATGTTACATTTATCATCTTGGTAACTGCTGCTAGGCTAATGTAATTTTGATCATATAATAATAACTTGGATTTCAAGATCTAAATAACAATGTAATTTCATTACTTGCATTAATGCAGGACCTGAATTAATGAACGGTTCATGAAAATAAAATAGTCTGTGTCACTTAAGCATCCCCCAAAAATCCTTTTTGAGCCATCCCTCCTAATGAGCTCTGTATTACAGTAATAAACACAAGAAGGAAAGTCAGAATCAGTGAAATCCAAAAGAGCAGCTGAGTAGCTGTGGCGGTAAGGTATTAATGCTGGTTCAGAAAGCGTAATTGGGCGACCTGCTTTTTTCCTGTCAGCTAAATAAACAGGTAGCATAAACAAAGATTGTGGGACCATTTCAAAAAAACTGGCCAGAAATTGTTTATTTATGCCTGTACACCAAATGACCACCTACAAACTAGTCAACAAAACAATGTATTTCATAGTATTTTGGATTTGCTACAACAGAATACACAACTAGAATACTGTTATAGAACCATAGAATGACCTGGCTTGAAAGAACCTTAAAGATCCTCTCATTCCAACCCCTTGCCATGGTCAGAGACACCTTCCACTAGACCACACTGCACAGGGCTCTATCTAATCTGGCCTTGGACACTTCCAGGAACTCTGCAGCTCTTCCTGGAAACCTTTCAGTGCCTCACCACTATCACAGTAAAAAATTTCTTCCTTTCATTCCATGTAAATCTACCTCCTCTATTCCGTAGATACTACTGATACTGGGAGTTGCCCCAGTTCAGGTGCAGACCTTGTTTGCCTTGTTTGCAGTCCCACTACTCAAGCTTATCAAGGTGCCTCTGGATGGCATCCCTACCTCACACACATCTAGGATTCCATTCCTGCACTAAATCACAGTAAGGGGAGTATTTTTTTTTTAATTATGTGTCTATTTTTTAAAGCTGTAGAGGTCTCCGTGAGTACTGAGACTTGTCCATAATGGACACTTCATGCTACAGGTTGCTGAGCTGCCTATGTCTATACATATGCTTTACTCTTCCTGCTCCAACAGAAATACACAGAGATTAGGTTCCAGTTTAACTGTTTTGAATTTCTAGAACTGGAATCATAGAGGACGACACAACATAGTTCTCTGGAGATACGACCACATGAAGAGACTGGAATGCAAAAATGCAACTAAATTCTCCCCTGACCAAACTTTAACATTTCATTTTTAATTCTAATGCAGACTTAATTTTAAGAAAAAAAAATCTTTCTAATCTCTTGGCTGTACTTTTACCTAAATCTTGAATGCACCCTGTCACTATAGTTATCCATGCAGTAAATTATTGGGAAAAAAAGCAAAATAAAACATATTTTTGCTAAGCTACAAAAAAGTTTTCATTTATAATACATATATTTTTAATTTAAATATGATATTTTAAAACAACTTATTTTTTCAGACTTCTAGAATTGATTCAGTTTTTTTTTCTAGAATTATGTAAATTTCATGTCTATACAAATGTATTTTACCTGTTGTCTTGCAGTTGTATTCGTGTCCAGTACAAAGGCTTCATGGGACGGCCAGGTTCAATGGCAGGTTTTCGAGGACCTCGGTTTGAAGATAAAGTGCTATTAAAAAAGAATCCAGGCCCAGGAGGTGGAGGGGGTGGAGGTAACCCAGGTCCAGGCAGTGGAGGAGGAACAGGAGGTCCCAGCCCTGGAAGCGGTGGTGGTGGTGGTGGTGCTTGAAGATTCCTACAGCCTTCAGAAAGTGGAGGTGGCAGTGGTGGCCCAGATCCAAACTGGTGTGACAGGGAAGTCGGACCCGCTGGCAAAGGTGGCGGTGGAGGAACTACAGAGGACAATGAAGACTCAGGAAGGGGAGGAGGTGGCGGTGGAGGAGGAGGAGGCAGCATTTGCTTTGGTTGACAAGACAAGACACTTTCTGATGACTGTACATTATAATTGTCCTTATTTTCACTTTGGGCAGATATACTATGTGTCAAAGAAGAAATATTAAGCTTTTTGGGTACTATTTGGTTATTTTTCACTGCTCTGTTTTCTTCTTCACTAGGCTTTATGAAAGTTTCTCTGTCAGTCTGTATACATACATTTCGGTATGCTTTTGGTGGGTTATCATCTTCAGTAGAAACACCAATATCCTTTGCTTTTTCATTTCTTCTGTTTAATTTATTATCAAGTTCATTCTTCAGATGTGCAATGGTTTCCTCAAGCTGAGCAGTTGAGACAGCATGTTCTCCACGAATATGGAATACCCTGAGTTCAAACTGAGACTGCAAAGCAACAAGAAAAAAACCCTTAGTGCAAATATTTTTCTGAAGTGTTTATTTTGTAGTCTATTAAAAATCTCCACATTTAAACTATGTTCTTGCATTAAGCAAAGTGGGAAACACTTCCTTTTCTCAGTTCTAAATGGTTTTATTGCAAGCTATTACATAATTGGACAATTACTAATCTTTAAAGAAATGTATGCAGGGTGCATTTCAACAAAATATATTTTGTAAGTAAAAATCAAGAATATCAATTTGGGCAAATTCTAAGTTGTGCATTATCTCTAAGCAGACTTACCGGTTTTCAACTGAATGCAATAATTAATGGTATATGATGGAAAAAAGGTACCTTTTTCAAATGTTATTCTACTTAATGTCATGAGTTCATTGCTTATTTCATTTCATTTCATCAATATGTCATATATACATATATATATAAGATAACATGTTAGGAAATTAAAAATAGATTAACAGATCACAACAGAGGTTGAAATTAATTACAGATAAAACATTAAATAAACTAATATCTCACTCTGTTAAGTGTTATCATCAATAAAATTCAAAGAGGTACACATAAATTCTTCAAGTTTATCTCTACTGTTAGATTAAAATTTCATTTCTTTCAGATATATTTTAATCTAGAGTTCAAGAAAATAAACAGAACCAAGGGAATCAAGAGGATTTCCTTGGATAAGTAAGGAAGGAAGGAAAAAACTCCCACTTTTCTTACCATATGTCAGAAAGATACAAACATTGGCCCCAAACATTTTGGCTCCTTTAAAAAATGCACTACAATCCAATACTGCTATTCCAGGTTATTAGGTCCCTACAAGTTATGTTCTGTTATGCCATGACACTATCAGGCAGCTGGCTGATATTACCATGATTCTTTGCAAGGCAATGACTCCTGAAATTGAGTTTTTCATGGTTCTGTCAAAATCCTGCTACAAAAGGGAAACCAACCTTTTTAATAGAAACACCTAATGAGCTGTGATTTTCCCAAATTCCTACAGGCATAGGAATTTACACTTAAAATTCCCATGCAGTGCTTGTCAGAAGTGGCAACATAGCACTCCCTACTTACCATTCCAACTTGAGTATTAGAGCTACTAAGTTACAGCATTAATTTATATGCATCCAAGTCATACATGTGTAACTCAGCATGTAACTCAGCAAATACAATGTGATAGTTGTGATTTTAGATTATAAAATGAAGCTTGATATGCAAACAAGATACTCACAAGATACTCACTCAATTCACTACTTACAGCAGTATGATCAGCTTGAATTCTAATCAAGTTTGTAATATAAAATCCAAAGTAAGCAATCTGAAAACACTGGGTATAACATGCTCCTTTACACTGGCAAGTGTAAAGGTGGGAAATCAAGTTTAAAGTCTTACAGAGAGAATCAAATAGGTTTGCACTGGAAACAACCCAATGTCTGTTAGTCTTATAGACTACTCAGAACAAATATATAAAACAGAAGATATTTACTTAGCTTCCTATCATTAGTCTATTGGCACTCATCTTCATTATTAGTTCAACTATCACAAGATTTTCTGCCATTTGAATTGCTCCAAAGAAACTGCCTCTCTTTTTATACTCAGCTTACTGATCCATAAATGAGGTAATGAAGCAAGTTTGCCTAAAGGAATTTAACTGTTGCAATTTTTTTAAATCATAGTACTTTGCTCCTATAGGACATCAAACCTCCCTCACAGAACAATCTACTTTGAACGTAAAAGATTTTCCCAGCAGTAAATCTGAAGCCACCTTAAAAACACACTGTAAAACAAGAACAGTATCTAACAAAACTATTTATTACATTTAAATGGGCACAAAAGCAACGGTGTTAGTATTATAAGCCTTTCCAAATACACATCTCCAGTTTTAATTTACAACATAAAATTGGAACTTTAAAGTCAAAATTATATTTGAGGTGAAAGAATGAAAAGCAAGAAAAAACATAAAACTTTCACATTTTTAGATTTATTTTCTGTAACTTGAAAAAAAAACCCCACACAAGAATTAAAGCTAAAATTACTAAGCATTAGTAATTACAAAAAAATAAGTAATACTTCCATTTAGTAATATGTAATAAACTAAATTTTCTATTTTCATTACTTTTCATCTCAAAGTAAGTCTTATTTACCCAAGTGAGATTACCTTATATACCTATGATAATACTTTCAAGGAAAGTGTCAAGAACATGAATATTAATATGTACTATTTTAAATATTAATATGTACTATTTTATGCATAAATAATACATGCATATTCTTAATAAAGGCCTCCTTCCTGGAATGTATTTCTTAAAATTAGATTAAATGATGTGAAGTCATATGATGAATCAAAGGGAGAGCAAACATCATCAGATTCTAACAGTTTGGTCACAACTATTTTAGGCAAGATGAAATGGAAAAGTATTTCAGCAGGAAACAAGATATTTGATGGAGGACAGGTATGGGAAGAAGGCTGGAGGAGCAGATGTTAGAAGGCAGCTGAAACGAAAGCTTAGAAAGCGATCCTTTGCATGAATGAACATGATTTATTTCTGAAGAAGGGTATAGAATTTTGGAACCTCTCAAAGAAAATTTCTGTAATAGTTGCTGTATAAAATGAAAGCAAGACACTACAAAGAACAACATAGGAGATGTTGATCAGCAAGCTCTGGATATAAATATTTAGATATAATTTTTTTTCATTTGAAAACTGCACTTGCCACTTTGCTGACTGGTAGAGAAGCCTATTTGCTTGCTTCCCAGCAGCACTCATTTAAGAAATCTGGATTGTATAGCTACATTCAATACCAAATTAATTATTGCAAGGAACATATTTCTATTGTTCTGACCATTTCATTTTCTTGCAGCAATAATCTGCTTTTTCAAAGAGTATCAAATTAAGCTCTCAAGCCTTGGTCTGTGGAGGTTCTCTGGCTTTCCACAGCACCAGTGACTCTTGCCAGTCAGCCAGTGACATATTACATCCTCTCCTGTACATTCACACACACAAAATTGATACAGCTGCCTAAATTTCCATGACAGTAGAGGTATACTTTTTCCAGGTTATTGCTACAAATACCATGTTTGAGGCACGAATATTTCAATAAGCCTTATTACTATTTTCTCTTCATACTGAAAGCTTCAAAGAAAAAGCCCTAATGTGTTGAAATCGGATTTCAATCATCAATTTGAAAGTACCCTTTGAGTATCTTAAGCCTAATCCTACAGCAGTGAAATCCATACAGCTACTGAAAAAGTTGCCTTACTTTGGTACAATCTTTCTTGCATTAATTGTCAATATTAAATAGGCAAACAATACTATGCTATTAAGCTGAAATACACCATTAAAATTCAGAATTCACAATAATTCTATCAGACAAGGAAACAGTCTGAAAATACATGCTACAAGAAAGAGCATGGCAGTGTACACAGCCACAGAAGGGATTGATCAGTGGTATGGTAATTCTAAGGGCAAAGGATCTGTGAAGGACAGCACATCACAGACTGATTGAGTCAGCCCTGTATTAGGATAAAAAGAATTGTCATATGCAAAAAAGTAATCTTTGTGCTTTATTGAGTACTAAAAGCTAAGTGTTTCTTCAGTTTAAGAGAAATTCTGTCCCTGTGTTCATAATCACTGCTATTGAAATTTGGGGCAGCTCATTTGGTCTTAATTTTCTAGGTTCAATCAACAATGCCTTTTGTCTCCACCTCACTCTTACTGGATAATGCTCCCCTTGTTTCCTTAGTTTCTTTTTGTTTCCATTGCTGGAAAATACTTTCAGTGAACCCTTAAATTTCCTTTGCAAGACGTGATTCAGCTTGAGTGTTGTCAAATGCCCTTTTGTATTCTGAATTCTAAAAGTAGCCTTCCTGGCTAATGTACCTCTTCTTCCTTTCTTCTACAGCTCTCTGCTTCCACCCAGTACTTTTGAAGAGGTTGAATGAACAGGCAGTTCTGTCTATCCATCTTGATAAAATGTCTTTTGCTTCCAAATCTGTTCTTGCTTGGCATGCAGGCTTTTTTTCACCTCTGATTCTGACTAAAGAAAAAGGTTCTTGCCTATTTTGCTTTTCCAGCCTCAGTAGTGCAGTTGTATTAAAAAATTAGTTTCTTGAATTTGTCAAGATCTGTCTGGTATCTGCCATTGAAATGGACATGATCCACTTTCCTTGCGTAAAATCAATTCACCAAGCAAGTGACCCAGCTGACTCTCAGATCCCTTGAACACAGACATTTATATTTAAGCTTAGAAGGCCTGTGTTACCCTCTTCCTAAAAAATGACTTCTGTTAAAGAGTAAAATAAAAGCCACCCCTGAAGAAAAAAAAACAAAACTCCTCTTTATTACAATACATTATATCAGAGGATTATGCAAATACCCATAACTACTAATACACTGTAACCTGGAAAACAAGAGGAGTGTTTGGATTTGCTTTCCAGTGTCTTCCTGTTCTCTCCCTTTACACCCGTATCTCTGGTGTATTTCCAGTGATCTCCTTTGGGCACCTGCTAAGCAACTTGACACAACACAGAGAAAAAAGGCAAAAGGTATTTTCTGACAGTGCCAGCAAACTCAGCCTTGGTCAAACTCAGCCAGGAAATGATGATGCATATGCTCATGGAGGAAAAATTCCAAATATTGAATCAATGTACAATACTGCCATTAACCATTAAAGTATCAGATCATAAATCATATGATCAAATTAATCACAAAAGCAAAGACTAAATCCTATCATTCATGTAACCAACAGGCTGTCTAAATGTCTTTGAGATGGTAATGTGGATTGACATGGAAAAATCTCAATACCAATGTGACAGCTTTTCTCTGTGCTGTGATATGTGAGAGAAAGATTACAGTCTCATTTAATATAGTCAGTATAGTCAATTGCAGTCAATTAAATGCAATCAAATGAAGTATATTTGTTGTTGTTTCACTTCTTTATATAATGTGTTTTTATGTGAACAAAACCTTTTTAACTATGACACAGAACTGCTCTGTTATGAAAAGCTGTAGAACAATTTGTATGTATGAACACAAGGAAAGTATAAAATTCTACAGCAATCTACATTCAAAAAACAGTCGCTAGCTTATTAGTCAAGACTTATTTGCACCATAAATGTTTAAAAATCTTGAGAATTTTAACAGTAAAACACATTAAAAAAGTTCTCTAAAACACTGTTCAGAGCAAGCAATATGCAGAACTTCTGCTTTGAAACTAGCAAGTTCATGCTCCACTATCAATGCCTAAAACTTTTTCACTAGCATTTACAGTGTAATTCTACTCTGAGAAGTGACTGTGTAAAAATGACACATATTTAATGAACAAAGCTGTTGTAGGTATATCAGAGACAGACCTCTTTTTTAACTGAGAAACACACACTTTTACAAGTTTTTACTCTAATTAGAGTGGAAAAATAACATATTAGGGAGAAAGTGAGCTCGATTTTATTCCCTTCTCTGACTTTTACACAGTGATTGTTATGTCTAATTAGTTACTTATGCCAAGCCACGAAAATAAAAACAAGTGGGAACAAAGAAGACACAAAGTATCCAAGGAGGTAGTTAGTAGATGTGGCTGTGTTCCAGCAAGGAGGACATTAAAAGCAGAAAAAGAAAAAGATAACAATTACTGAGTTGCCAGTGAAAAGCTTTTTTTAATATACTTTACAGCTTTTTTTCTTAACATTATTTTGGCCATGAAAGTAGTGTGCACAGACAAGAGAGGAAAAACAAACTCTCAGAGAGAGCCTCTAACTTGGTTTTGTTCATTCTAAGTAATTTAATCTTCAGTTTTTGGAAGAGTTCACACTTTTTTATTCTTCTATTGTGTAGACAAAAGAAAAGAAGCTTTTGTTTGTTGAATCTCTGTCCTTGAAAAAACATACATTTGTTTTAAATTTTAACAACAATCAGAGGTTTAGCAAAGGATTTATCCACAGGGAAAAAAAAGTTGAACCCATGCCAGTTCACATAAAAATAAACATCCCTCTCTAACGAACACCTCAACAAACATAACAATTACATATGGTATATCATCTCCAAGGACACATAGTGAGGATTCTACACCTCACAGTAAAAAAGTAATGACTGACCATTCTCAAACACTCCCAGATCTCTAAATATTCATGTAGGCAGTGCATACAGAGTCCAATTCTATTTCCAATTTAAAAATTATGAATACATAGCTTTATAGAGAAAATGTAGCAAAAGTAGTTGGGACAAAAGACAAACAACCCCCCCCCCAGCTATTTCCTATTCATTGTCCTTATAGAGCCACTAGACTCTATATGTACAAATAAACTGGCCAAAGGCTGACAGTAGAATACAGTGGGAACAGGAATTGAATCAGACACATGGAGTGATCCTTGGGTGTCCTAGGCAGGGCCAGGAGCTGGACTTGATGACCCTCCTGGGTCCCTGAAACTCAGAATATTCTATGACTCTGGGATTCTGATTTTTTCACACTCGTGATAAGCTTCCAATGACCTCCTAACTCTAAGGTAACAAACATACTTCCATTTTGATCACTATCAGAAGAGTATGAACAGCCATGCCAAGCAGATCTATGAGACAAGGACACTGCAGATGTTTTCTGACCAGGACTATGTATTTTAAGAGACTATTTTGTGTGAGATACAAACCACCCCTTGCACTATGGGCTGCACACAGTCCTATATTCTTTTAAGCTCCATCATCTTCTCTTGCTGCTCTTTGTGGACCTTCCATTATCTCTTAATGTTTTGAGCTTTTTTCCATGCTCTTCACAGAGTGGTCTCCAAGTTGCCTTACAGTCTGCTTTCCTCATCCTGATTGCCTTGCTTCTGCTCTGTAAACATTTCTGTCAAGTAACATTAATCTAGGTATTGTTTCCTGCTCATACACACATCGTTCCTTCAGTCCTTCCATGGTTAAGAACAACCATCCAATCATTTCAGATTACACAAATTAACTCACTTGGAAATTTTTGTTATACAATACATAGCTCACAATAGCTCATCTCTAGTTCTTTTTCTACAGCTGTCCTACATACATGACACTTTACTCAGATCAACCCACTTAAAAAGGGTAAATAACTTCTCCGTAACTTCTAATGAAATAATAATTGATTAGATAGAACCCTTGATGTGCCCTTGGCATTTCTTGGCAATTTTTCAAGATTCTGCAAGCATTATGAATCCAAATATATGGAAAAATATCCACTTCATTACCCAGTAAGTGATGTACTACTGTGGAATCTCTGTGCCTACAGAGAAATCTCTCTGGAATCTAAATTCTTCTTGTATCTGATTTATATCAAAAAGAAAATTATTAACGCCTTGGATTCACTAACTTCTTACCACAGCCATGTTTGCTAAACAACGTCATTCCTTGAGACAAATGATAACTCTAAAAAGCTAGATTAAATAATACTTATTAAAGCCAACTATTAACAATATGTGCTTAAAGGGGTAAATTTCAGGTATTAATAAACATTAACAATAGATAATTTAACATTTTATGTAGATTTTAAATGTTTGGTAGGTAACTTATAAAATTCCGAGCAATACTAAAGTTTCTCATTTGAATTAATGTTTGTAAAAATAATAAACCCATGAAAATATTCAATAGAAAAAAAACAGTTTAAGCCTGCACATTTCTCAGGCAGCAGTGAATTCCCAGAAAATGGAATACCACACACACTAGAATTTGCCAAAAACCAATGTACAGCAGCTACCTGTCATGCCATGCAAAAGGGAACAACTCTTGCAGAAAGTGACTGTGTGTTGATTCTTCCTAAATGTATGATAGCTTATGCTAGGAAAAAGAAATCCTACATAATATGTAAAAAATAAGTATCCAGCTAAATTGAGACTAACCTATAGATTTCTAGGAAAACATAATTTTGTTGACAATTTAATTGGTAAAATATCTAAATATTGTTAAATTCTGCTAAACATTTAAATTCTGCAGAATGGACTGAGGTGACTCAGCATGCAACACAGCAATAAATGTAAATGATATATTGCGTGCAATTTCTCTGAGGCTAAGCTAATGAAAGAATGAAACCACAGCATAAGCAAAGAACTGATTTCAAACTTCTGTTCAACTAGGACCCTGAACAGTTAACATGCAAAATGCAAACATTCCTCTCCTATCACACATTTTGTAGTTACTATCCTACTCTGCTTCTCACTTGCAGCTGCTGCCTTAGTCTTAGGGCAGCCTCAGTTACCATGGGTGTACAGATAGAAAAATACTCATACCTATTCCTGGCGGTGTTCAGATCACATGCAAGGAGGAAAAAAATCCCTGAATAATGCCAATAAAGTACTTTAAAATACAATATGTAGAAATATAGACTGACAATTAAAATTCTATATGAATAATTTGTTTAGATGATACACTTGAGATAAGTTGCAGTATTTCTCAACTGCCAGGGAAATTACATGAATCATTATGTGGCATATTTTATATCTGGCACATAAAATGTGAAAACAATGCAAAAAAATGGCTGCAAACAAGTTGAAGTTTCAGTGACAAAAACTACAGAGGCAGTATGGATCCAATAAGAAAACCAATTGTAGTAGAAAGCAAGTTGTCTCTGATCTTGGGAGAATGTTTTTGGACACCTAACAGCTTTTTTATTACTGTGGCTGATTAAAATGAAAAGCCCTACTACTAAAATGTTCTTTTTGATGAGGTTTTTTGCCATGAACTATAGACCTTGCAGTCCAGTGGGATACAAATCCTTTGATCCTGTGCAGTCACATAAATTCAAAGTCGTAAACCAACATTGAATTTGATTTTATTAGTGTGGCTGATGTTGCCAGAATTGTAATGCAACCTTGTTTTTCTTCTCTTTTCTTCCTTTTCTTTTGGGGAGGGGATGGAAAGGAGAGTTTACTGTCAACATTGCTTCACCATATAAAGAACTAATTTTTTGGCAACCAGGCTACAAGATCAGGCATTATAACAAAGCTTTGTAACTATATTGGAAAGCAATGATACATGTTGCTAAGTTACAACCTATATAACCAATAAGCAATTATTTGGATTAAGTAAAAGCTAATGCAAAAAGCATTATTAGTAAAGCACATGGAAAACAGTAACCAAAGATAAGGTTACATATCTATAGAAGGATAATAAGCAGCAATAAATACTTCTCAACGGGAGTTATTCAGGCAAATAGAGCCACGAGAATTAAAAAAATTAACTCTACACTTTTAGAAACTGACAATTTTCATTCTTCATAATGAACATCATTTTTGTCTAAAAGTTCTAAGAATTCAGAGAATTCTTAAGAATTGGAGATGATTACCCTCTCCACCAAAATAGTGTTCTCATGTGCAATCAAAACAACAAAAAGAGATTTTACATGGATAAACAGACGTATAGCATCAACTATGGAAATGACTCTGTGTAAACAACCCACCTACTTTGAACTGACATAAACTACACACTAATTATGCATCACCACACTACTCTATACATTCCCATTATAGAATTTGAAAAGAAAACTGTACATGAAAATATCTTAGAATAACCAGCTTTGATCAAGAAGGGAGCAATCACAACACTCATAACTTTATCTCTTTGCATCAATGCTTCCATGTGGTGCAGCTATGCAGAAACTTTCTCTTCTACCGAACTGGAATCTCATTCAGTGAACATGATAGGAGATATTCCCGACGAAAGTTAAAAATTGAATAATGAAAAAGCAACAAGCTTTTAAGACTTCTGCATTGTGTGCTGAAGGTAAAAGGTATGTAAGAGCAAAGCTTGGACCCTCAGAAAGAGACACAACACCAGTATAGTAAAGGCATGTTAATGCTGACCTGGAAAAACAGATTCTACACTTGCCCAAACTGCAGAATTCCTGCAACGTGAGTCACAAGTCATTTTAGTCAGTTTTCCTCAAGTAGTCGCCAATGATACATCTTCTTTTACAAAAAACTATCTTGAGATTCTGGGATCCAATGCATAGTTACAAAGTAACTATAAATTAACTGTGAACATATATACAAATGTAAGCATCCCAACAAATCTGTTTTACCTCAGGTATGTGAATAGTAAGATTACATACACATATTGTAAAGTCCAGTTTGAATTAAAACATCCTGACAAATAACTACTTACGACAGTAGAAAAAAACATAATGACACAAGATCAAATCTTGACTAATAAAGCAAGGGGAGGGCCTTGCTCACTGACCAAAATAAAATCAAATACTGAATGGACCATATTCATTCCAGGATACGTATCTGGAGAAAATTGCCCACATATAAGTAAGCATTGTGATGCCCAGACCAAAATCTTTGCAATCTCTCTCCTACTGTTTTCTGTCCTAATTTCCAGGCTATCTCTTTTGTCCTTCATCTTGCCAGTGTAGTGCCTCAAGACTGAGTGCCACAAGGACTGCCAGTCCTATTATTTCTTCACTATTTTTTACCTGAAATTGTACCTGTCATATCTCCATACAAATGTCCAGTTCTCAGTGTCTCCTTTGCTTTACAGTGGGTTTCTTTCACATTGCCTAACCATCAATGTAAGCAGGGGGATTTTCAGCAGACGGATTTTCATTTTGAAAGCATCCTCTGAAGGGTGATCCCAACCTAGTCAGGAGTAACTTGTGGAAACCATTAATCAATCAGTGGAACTTAGTTTTGATCCAGTGTTATTTTATAACAACTTTGGCTGCTTTGTGGAAATGGCAATTGAAAGTTTGTTCAACAGCAGAAGATGTAATCAATGATCACTAGATTTGCAAAGTCAAAAGCTGCTAAAATCTGATCTTTACTGAACATGAGAAAAAATAGCTTTATTTTAAAAATTTTAACTTCCAATTTCAGACAGTTTTTCCTTTTATCAGCAAAATGCTCATCCTTGACAAATTTGGCCCTGTTCTAAAACCAGGAATAATAGAGCCAGAATTTTTAAACAACAGAATATTATGTATTTAATTCAGAAAAAATGCCTTACAACTACTAGATTTAAACTAACACCTGGTGTAGTAAATTTCAAAGTGCAGATAATTTTGAAAGAAAGCATGGAGTACATATTTTCAAAATCAAAATGCTAACTTTGATACTACTTATTTTTTAATGGCTTTTATAATTCAGTGATGACACTTCAATTAATTTCTCTTGTACACAATTGTTTCCGGTGTTACAGAAGTCTTCAGTATCTGTGAAAATAAAATGTCATCTTGTTCAAAGTGTGTGCTCTACTTCACTGTCCTGATTGCATAACATATTTACTTGAGAAAAGGTGATGGGATAAATTAACTTCCATAAACTACGAAAAATGCAATAGGCTATAATGAATTTTAAGAGTTTTGTTTTAGCCGTAAAAGTAAGTAAGGTGTCTAAATTTGAGAAGGAACTCAGTCTTGCTGAAGTTTTAATACTATAAATTGTCCTGCTCTGTGCACATTTTAACTATGTACTACCATTCCATGTGCTGAAATTGAGTTAAAGAGATTTTCACTGTTTTCAATACAGGGAATATGGTCTGTGGTAACTTTTTAAATAAACAGGAGAATTCTTGGATCAACATGTGGAATTAACAGCATTCTGCAGTTGACATGAAGTTTAAACAATCCAAATCTCAGTGAAATTGCACTGAAAATAACAGAATGGCAATATGGCAAGTGGCCATATTGAAAAAAACCCACAACAAAATGAAGGAAGAATCTTCCAGGATATTCACACTATCTGATAAGAAAATATTAACAGTGTAAACATATTGTTAAAGGAAATTAAGGATGAAAAGCATACATTACATCAAAAGTATGACAAACAGGAAGTCAATGGAGAAGAAGATGGGGGAGAATTTTGCTTATTGTAAGTAACAGAGCACAGCAAGGATGCTTAAAACATCATTAAAAATTTGATTATAGAGTATGATTGGAATACAGTTAATGTTTTTAAAACATTAACTAAGCACTGAACTGGGGAATATCTTCACACAACATGAAGAATCATTCCAAGCTTCCTTTCTGAATGAAGATGAAATTGTCAAGTGGTTCCAAAGAGATTAATGCTGCTTGCTGTAGAGAGTTACTGTTTTATTGCTCCTGTCCTTTGTTCCCTAGTCTGCTACTTTACCTTCTCTAGCACTGGCTATGTAAAAATTTTCAGTACAGGAATATTTTTTTTCCTGCTGGGACTTTACTATTTTAGGAAATGCAAACTTTTAAGATAATGTTGCTGCCATTGTCTGGGAGCTTCAGGAGTGCTGAAATTGGTATTTTAATACAATTCAGTCTCTTTTTTCTCATAACTTCTATGCTTTTTTCAGTCTTTACATTTTTTCCTCTCTTGCATTGCAGAGAGGCGCTGCAGTGAACAGGGAGAATTCCTTCAAGAGAACCAAGTAACCAAGGAGATTCCTAAAGGCACCCGGTACACACACAGTGGTGTAAGCATACATTTAGCAGCTGAAAGACTGAAACATTTCAAGTTAGGCAAGATTAGTATCAATAATTAACCACAAGCTGGGAGACCTTCATCAGTTCACCACATGGAAATGCTGAAAAGCCTGAACAGCTCATTAGGAAAGACTGACTAATAAACCTTTGCTGACCTTGGCTCTCCTTTGAGCTGCAGCTCCATCAGAGGGAGAAGCATACATGATACAGATTTTCTTCTATATGTGCAGGCCGGAATACGAAAATACAACAGGGAACACGCAAAGCAGCCAGCCCCCTCATGGATGCATTTCATCTTGTAAAAGTTAAAACAATCTCAGCATCCTGAAGCAAAATCTTATTACCAAAAGTCAGCATTTATCCACATATATTCAAAAGTTTTTTGGGTTTTATAAGTTGTGTGGCATATCAAAGCCTTCAACACTGTCCATCATTGGACCCCATATCTTAAAAGTAGATTTCAAAATATAGTGACTTCTGACAAATCATGATATTCTTATCCCATGCAAGAATTCACATATGCACACAAAAAACTGACACGAGGAAAAAAATCTTTTTCTCCAGAAAGGTATAATAAAAATCCTTAAGAGCATACAGGTCAGATTTCTTTCAATTTAATCTGCTCAAAAGTATTCCAGTTTATTGTAATAGACTACCTAAAAAAAAAAAAGATTATTTAAGCAAATTTAAAAATTAAAATACTGTAAAATGTTTTGATTTGGTGTTAAAACATCCAATTTGTAATGTATGCTCTGAAGCAGAAATGAAATTTTATTTTACATCTAAATAAAAGACATTTAAAATTAGCAAAATAAAACTGAAATCACCCACTTCTACAAAGAGGTATTTTTGATAAGCATCCTGGCATACAAGAGCTTTCAACACTATTCACCATGGCCTCCCACAGCTGAATTAAAAATTCCAAAATGTTGCAGACAGAAGCAGCACCTTTTGTTACACTCATGTTATAACTAAAGAGCAATGGAAGCACACATAAATGGAGGCATACTGACCATGAGGCAAAATAAATGGGAAGGTGAAAAGACAAAGAGACAAGGAAGGACTTAATAAGGATGAGACATGAAAAAACAGATTTGTAAAAGAATGAAATGGTCATCATAGACCTAGAGCTTTATTACTTAATAAAACCTTAAATGTTTTTATGCCTTTGAGGTCTCAGTACAAAATAAAAAAAAATTATCTTTTAATTATCAGATAATTTTGACTGGTGCTATGACTTTTCCTTTCACATTCCTTTTTCTTCCACATTTTTCAGTGTTTTCTGGGGCACTTTGAGGCACTGGTCTTTAATCTCAATTTATGCTATGAAATAGTTTTCAAAGTTAAGGAAGTTCTTCTGTGAAAAGGAAATTACTTTGTAGCCATGTCTACATTTCAGCTCTTGGAACCTTCACAAAAAAAGCAAAAATGCAAACATTACCAAGGAGGCCACAAAGGTCACTATGAACACCTCATGATGCATTCTTCTCTAAATGAGGCCAGCTTGCTCTTTCGTCATGTCATGGGCAGCTTTATACCAACTGCATTACCAGTCACTACTCCTTAAGTTTCAATAGTATGCTTCAAACTGTGATAGATCCCACTATACACGCATTTCTTTGTAAAATTTTCCATGAGATATTTAAAGAGATGTAAAAATAGGATTTTATTATATAGTATTTATTTAATAATTGATAAGGTAGCTATAGTTATTTTTTATCAAATACTTATTAATATTTCTTACATTATATTACATGCATTATGTAATACTACTATGTAATATAAAAACCTGAAGATACTAATATTCTCAGTTTGGAAAGATATGTAAGATTTAGTGAGCTGGTGGAAGCCTAACTACCTGGATAAGAGAAAAACACCCATGCATAGGGTACAGGGCTCTAGGACAGTCAAGGACTTTCCCCCCATCTTTAAAAAGCAGTATAAACTCCCACGTAAATAAAGATTAAGGGACATTTAGTACCTTTGTTCTAAAGGGAACAAGGAAATATTAGGGAAAAACTTATATTTTTACTCATTTTATCAGTTTAACTTACAGGAAAAAAATAATATGGTGCACCCTTGTGCAGCTATGTGTTGGGTTAAATATTAAGCACTGCAGACAGAATATTGCCTTCGAGTAAATTCCTTTCAGAAGTCAGGAGTCCATTTACATTATTTTGATTTATGTTGTTGTCATCTACTTAGTTGGCTATTAGATACTGAAGATTTGGTTCTGGATGAACACTATGAAGGTGTTGACAGCTACAACTTATCAATCGAGCAACTTCAATTCTAGTTTCATAACGTGCAAGATAATTTCTGACCT
This sequence comes from Cisticola juncidis, assembly GCA_013400215.1. Lineage (NCBI taxonomy): Eukaryota > Metazoa > Chordata > Aves > Passeriformes > Cisticolidae > Cisticola > Cisticola juncidis. Next base: position 2,763,318 of record VXBR01005532.1, on the reverse strand, counting down.
GAAACTAAAACAGCTACACAAACAGCGGGCAGGATGTCACCACGCTCAGTTTAGAAGAAAGTGTGAAATGTGCACACGGTTTTGGGAACTTTTTCTGAAAGGCTCAGCTGACATCTAGTGGCAAGAGCAGGGAAAGCAAAACACTTAACAGTACAGAACAGAAATCGTTCCATATCTTTAAAATATATTCAGCGTTTTGTGGATATTAAGTGAAAAATTCAAGAAATCCTTTGAATGCAGGAACAGCACTACCCTTCTTAGACATTACTGTTATGTGGATGATTCAGCTGTATATAATTCAATAATTATATACATGAATTAACCCTTCAAGAATCGTGTTTAGCAGGTTGTTATACAGCAAGAGATGGTACAGATTCATCAGTAATTGACTTGGTGTAATAAATGTTGTAATTTTAGTAAGTATACACACCACATGACAAAAGCTGATTTCAAGTGACATCAAAAAAGGACCAAAGCTTCAAGGTGATAACACATAGGTGATAAAATAAAATACAGGACAGTCATTCGCCCTCCTTACCCAGTGATTGTTGTGCATCTTTCAAGAATGCTACACTCACTGCAACTTCAGCCTCACAGATTCAGCACCAACCCCTACAAATCAGTGGTATGAGTAAAGCCCTGGCTGCACTCTGAATGAAGTTTATAGGAAATTAAAACAGTGATAACAAGTATTGAAAAATTAAAAACAATCTGGAATTCCTATTCACACGCTCAAGAAAAAAATATAAAAACAAACAGTACAAAAGTGTATGGCACTTGCTAATGCTAAAGAATAAACATATTACTCACTTATAAGCCACTATATATAGGTTTCAAGAGACAGAACCTAGATAATGTTGCTTACTTTCACCTTCAGAGGACAGTTGAATAATATTTTGAGAACTTTCCCATACATACACCTTCCAGAACTTCTTAACATCTTTCTAGGCCTTTTAGGAGTAACAAAGACTCCTAACCTTTTGCAGAGAAAATACGATAATCAAACCTCCTTCATAAACACCAGATACTGAATTTACATCAGTCTGCAAAAGAGCTGGTTGAGAGAAATTCCTGTCTGTTGGTTCCTTCACTGCATAGTACAAAATCAGATTTAACCCAAGAATAGTTGGGATATCTACCATCATATTTTTCTGTTATACCCTTAAAGAATAAAATGCAACAAAGTATTATATTAAACCATGACACAACTTTACTGCTCCATTATATGTTCCCACTGAAATTTCACAATGCAAATTTCAATACTTCATTTTATACAATGTGATCTGCCCAATAAAACAGTTAATGTATCAATGTACCGGATTATCAGAATTCCTGTATTAGTAAATCTGTTTATTTTCCATTCTATTTGCCTTAATGATGACCAATAAATATTGAATGTTTTGCAATTGATGATCTGTATACTAACAATTTAGCATATGAACTTCTATTAGAACACAGTGCAGCTATACCTAAGAATATATCACAACTGGTGAGAAAAGGAAGACGCTGTTAATTTTAACTAGGGGTGATCACCAAATTCAGCCATTTGACGTCCCCATACTGCCATTTAAGTTGCTGTTTTTATGATAAAAACACTTTCTCGTAATATTTCACTTTACTTACCACAGCCAAGGGAAAGTGAACTTCAATACTAAACTGTGTTATTTGATTTTGATAACTAGTTGGTCAAGTTTACACTTTAAAAGTGGAGACATCAATACAGAGTGCTCAATAATAATTTCAGAAAATCTCACACATGCTTATTTTCCTGTTAAAATCACAGAAAACAGCTTCTACAGAAGTATGTTTCACTGAGATGGGGTAAGTAGTTTAACACCAGCACCGAGGCAAAAATACTGCACTGCTGTGTTAGCAGGAAGAATTTAATAGAACAACAATAAGGAGAACTACAAAGAGGAAACAAATAATCTGCTTTTGGACATCATTTATGAGTGCAGGTATAGATTTTAAACAAATTGATTTTAGCTGAGCTGACACTCAAAACAACTTCTAGAAAGAAAGAATCAAATTCTTAACATTTGATAGAAAGTGTACGTTTGCACCACTTAAATCTGTAAAATGCACTGACTGGGGAAAGAAAGTAAATAATTACAAAAGTATACCTTTAATGTTTCGATTTCTTCTTTATGTTCCCTCTTTAAATGCAGAATGGCAGCTTGGTACTCTGTAGAAATAAAAAAGTACATTCCCTTAGAATCAGAAAACAATGTGCCATCTTCAGCATGGAATATTTCATGCAACACCACTGGGTCCAGAATGCAGGTATAGGCTCTCAAATGAATGACCTTTTACAGGGGTGATGGAAAAGAAAATTTGAACTCAGCCACTTGTCGCGGTGCCCACTCTGAAGCCCCCTGGCTTCACCCCGTGCTAGCCCAGGCACCGGAGCAAGCGTGGGATTGAGCTGCCCCTGCACACTCGGTGAGGAGTCAGCCCGTGTGAGTCCTTTTCCCTGGGAGAAGGCTTACAGGGACACGATGTATCAATTGACAGCGTGGAGAAGAGGAAAGGAGGATCCAGCCAGCCAGAAGGGTTAAACTGTAACTTTAATCTCTAACAACCTTGGCAACCTGGGCCGGTCTGGACCCAGAACAAAGGAAACATCAGCTTTTAAAGGTTCGGGTAAGGGGAGGAGAAATGGGAGTTCCTCTTTGTGGCACCCAATGGAAACTCATTGCTAGGGAGACAGAGGGAGGGGTTACAGACCTTGGACCAATTAGGGAGAAGGGGAGGGAAAGCCTAGTGGCGGGAAAAAGGGAAATGTTACATGTAACAGAAGTGGGCTAAAGTTAGAAGCTGTAGGGAGGATGTATCAACTTATGAATTTAAATGAAGGGGGGTAGGCACATAGAACTTATAGAACAGCATTTAACAGAACTGATTAGGACCCACTATCTTTTTAACTTTTTCCTTTCAAGCCAAATCCACTCCACTTGGTAAACCACCCATAAGTCTTTCAATCCTTTTCCTGTCTCAAAAGATCCCCTCTTGATAGTCCTTCTTTCGGCTCCCTCTCTCTCTTCCTTAAGTCTTTCTTCGAGAATCTTCTCCCTCATCTGACCTTCTGCTACTTGTCACAGTCCTTCAGCTCACATACTTTTTCCTTCTTATACTGTCCAGCAATTCCAGGAGGGTCTGAACAGGGTTTTAACCTAACAAATACACAAAGTCCAACAGTCCACACCACCACATCAATTAGCATTTTTTTCTGAGACCACATGACCAGATTTTCCATGGTATTTCTGAGAGAAGAGGATAAAGCAGGAGTCTTCCATGCTGAGAAGGGAACACAGGGGAAAAGATATGATAGACTGAAATAACAAAAGGAATAACATTATTTTTGCCTAATTTTGCAGATAAATGCAGAACTGATAGGATATTATGACATGCATGCGTACAAACCTCCTCACCTGAATTCTAAAACATGCATCAAATACAGTGATTTAAATGGAACTTCAAACATACAATCACTATACACAGTCAAAATAGATAAAATAGCAATCACAAATACAAATGAAGACCGCAGAAGGTACCAAACAGTTGTGAGATACAAAGAATTCTTTCTCTTAATTCTATCGTAGGAAGATTAGTTAGACAGTTTAAGTACAGAGTACTGTGCATGAGATACAGGATAGCTCTGCCATTTAGCAAGAATATAACAAATTCCAAAGGCTGAAAACCAGAGAAATACAAATCAACAGTGAAAAAAGGAGGAGGCCAGGCCATTGATCACACAGGTTTAGTGACGGCATCGATTCACCAAACACTAGGACCACTAATACTATAGGTTCCCCTCAATCTGTACCATGACTGCATTTGGCCAGATGAAGAAAGAGAAACCCCTTCAAAACACTCATGTAAGGCTTTAAGAGACCTTAAGAGAGTCTTTTGTAAGATACTGGCCCAGAAGCTACAGCCCTCCTAAACAAGCGACTGGAGTTTGTTCTTAGATGATCAAAGTCTCACTTCTATCTGCTTTCAAATAAAAATCCATTTAAAAGTGTGTTTCCAGTTTCCTGGCTTGGCTTCTGTCCCCTCAATTAAATCCTGATTTAAACAAGGTTTGAAAATAGCCTGAAGAATTTAAATTTGACTGTCAATGGTCTGTAAGACTAAGGAACTTGTATGATCCATTCACCAGAAGAACTAACAAAATAGCATTAAAGTATCAAAGTATGGACCAAAGTACCAGATCAGTAAAATATTCCTTTGCTTAGCTGCTCTTTTAATTTTTTTTTTCCTTTTTCCCTTCAGATCACATAAAGGAAAGAGGAAAGAACAGGTAACTTGATCATCACCCTGAAACCTGTGTGACATGGAAGTTTTTAATGTAAAGCTATTTTTTTCCAAACACGGGTGAAGTTATATTCAAGGAGCTGAACTGACACATAAAATCAAAAGGAAAAGTGATCAATATTTTACAAAGCATAAAATAAAAATTTTGGTGATTCCAGCTTATATCTGTCTAAACTTCTCCTTGCCCTCTAACAGGTCTCTGCTTAGAACTTTCAGCGTGGGAAAACAGTCTGACTGCTCTGCTGGAATCACAACCGGTTAGGTCGACAACTTTTAGATTTTCTGCTGTTAATTCCTTTGCCTGGTTGATATTCCCTCTGGATACAGGCTCTGCATATCCATTCACCTAAACAGGACTTAGAAGAGTTGCCTCAGGTCCCCAGAAAAAGTTGTGACCCTTCTCGCACCTCAGCCCCTTAAGCATTCAGTTTGCAGGGCATGAACTTATGAATGTCCCGACTTGTAGTTTAGCTCTTTAAGGTCACATGATAACTGAAGCAAATAACAGGCTTTGAAAATGCTCCTAACAATCAGTTCTTAGTTTGGCTAACAGCAGGATACAGATCTATCTTAACAAAAGATCTACTTTCTATGTAGGGTTGCCCAATGATTAAAAGTTTTTCAGATTTGGGTAAGAGAGTCATAATTCACCTATGCTGACACAGACCTGTACCAGCACCAGAAGCAGATATTTCACCATTCCCATTCCTAACCCTCTGTTGCTTATTATTTTATCTTGGCACAAATGTTTGTGCGATTACGGAATGATGGAAGAACCTCCATGAATGAAATCTAACACATCATAAGAATTTAAAACTTTTTTTAACAATTAAGTGTATGTCATCATTTGCACATTTCTCACTGCTTCTAGCTGAAAGCTCTGAAACAAGTTCTAGAGATTGTTTTGTTTAAGCTTTGTTCTAAAGCAGAAGTAAAATAGAGAGTAGTAATTCCTTTACTATTTACTTACTCCTTAAAAATATGCTTTAAAAGTACTAAGTTGTAAGAATTAATAATCAAAACCTATTTCTTAAAATACTGCTAACTGCATCAAAGTACATCATAAACTGATATACTGTAACAGATTTATAGATTGTCTACTATCTGTTTATGATATAAACTGACATTCAATAGCATAAGCTTCTTTTTGTTCTTTCTACCATTATATTATTTTTAACTAGAAGAAACTATCCATTGGGTAGAAGCTGACACCCAACAAAGTATTTTAGTTCTTGAGCAAATGTTTATTTTTCTGTACAAAATATTATTACGAAAATCACATCACAATTATATTGTCTTGCATAATATAAAGTAACTCATGCCCATTCCTTTACTATGTTTTGTGAGGTCACCTTAATTTATTATAATTGTACTTGTGATAGTTAACATTTTAAGAAAATAACCTGATGATACAGAGATGGCAATCAGAATTATGAAAATGCTGAAGAGTTTGACTAGAAAAAATAATTGCATTCATGTAATTCCAAAAATCAGTTCCTTAACGTACTGGCAACAGAATAATGGAGTTTAATTATGAAGAGTCTTCAAATTTTGCTTAGACTAGTAAAAATCAAAACAGCAAAGTAAAAAACAATGACATTTTAACAGAAGGAACTATACCGGAAACAAAACATAAGTCAGGCATCAGGCTTTATAAGCTACTGAATTCTTAAATTCCATTTAACTAAAAAAAAAAAAAAATCATGCAGACTACACATAAAATCTAGAAATACCCACGTATCACTGAGTGTTTTCTCTAGATTAAAAATTAACACTGGCAGAGTTTAAGAAATCTGATATGGCTCTGTGTAGCCATCCTGATTCTCACCTGATCACTGTAACTCACTGGGCCTGGTTACTCAGGACACACCAACACCTGAGGGCAGCGCTCAGCGCCAGCCCAGATCCAAGGCTGCAGATGAACTGCAGGACCCCCCACCTCCTATTGCTGCCATACCTTAAGGACCCCTCAGACTAACACAGAAAAAAGCTTCTAATCACAGACCACAGCATGTCTGAGACTGGAAGGGATCTCTGGAGGCCATCTGGGCTGCACCCCCACCTCTCCCAGAGCTGGTTGCCCAGGACCATGTCCAAATGGCTTTCAAAATCTTCTAGGTATCTCCATCCTCATCTTCTCTGGGTAACCTGTGCCAGTTTCTCAGTCACCTCCACAGTGAGAAATCTTTTCCTGATGTGTAGCTAGACCTTTCTGTGTTTCAGTGTGTGCTCACACTGATCCTGGTTCCATGCACCACCTGGCTCCCTCCTTTTTACATCCTACATTATAGGTCCAAGCTGATCTTCGTGTAACAAGGTGACTTTTTACCTTGTTTGTGCAATGTCAGGGGGGTTGCATTTTCATAAAATCACAGAATCATTAAGGTTGGAAAAGACCTCCAAGATCAAGTCCAATCTTCAATCAAGTGTCTCCATGATCATTAAACCGTATCAAGAAGTGCCACATCTACTTATTTTTTGAATACTTCGAGGGATGGTGAATTGTTTCAATGCTTAACCACTCCTTCCTAGTATCCAAACTGAACCTCCCCTGGTGCAACTTGAGGCCATTTCACCTTATCCTATCACCAGCTGGCTGGGAAAAGAAACCCCTGGCCACTACCTTCTTTCAGGTAATGAGCAATAAGGTCTCCCCTGAGCCTTCTTTTCCTCGGACTAAACAATCCCAGCTCTATTGGCTGCTTCTCATAGGACTTTCATTCCATATCCTTCACCAGCTTTGCTGCCCTGGACACACTCAAACACCTCAATGGCAATTTTCTGAAGCTCTAAATTCTTTTATTATGGCACATAACAAAAGCCTGATTGTAAAAGTATCCTGTTGTACTTGCCTGGTCTCCAATCTGCCTGCAAGAAGACAGTGGCTGTAGGGCATAAACTTAGCTTCCCCTTAAGCAGATACTACTCTTAAGGACTTTTGAGACAAATTAGATAAAAATCAGATTGCAAGTGCTAAGTGCTCCTATCCTGAAAAATGACCACATGCAAATTAGGATTTTGTTACTGAGAAAATAATTTAAAGTGTCAATCCTTTACAAAGAGCATTCAAGCAAAAAAGTAAAATCACATTGCACAGATTACACTTCAAACAGCTTGGAGTCTCAGTTTTCATTTATTACTTGTAATTTACTCCTTTTTCCTTTGTTTTGAGAGTATGCTATCCCAAGAAAAATTTAAGAGATCATGTCAGCTGCTGCCCACATAGGCATATTCTTTACTTTTGCAACGTGATGCGTCCTGCAATCAATAAAAGCTAAAGCAAACTTTCATAAAAATGAACATTTCTTCTAAGATAGTGAGAGAAAGCAGAAACATTAAGAAGACTTAAACAAGTATTTCTCATATTTGATGCTAGTTAGCAAACATGTCATTGTAAAATGTTTCACTAAAACATTTCTTCAAAGTAATCTGAAAGTTGGTGAAGTACACAGGAAGCGGTATAGAGGCCTCAGTGAAGACTAAAGATACACAGTGTCATGACAACACAAAATTTCCTTTTTCTATGTTGCTGTTGGAAAAATAAATCAATTATACATTATGAAAAAAAATCTACTTACTTTGAAACTTAAATTCCCTTTTACTCTCATGTTTTGCCATAGCCAGCAGATAACATTCTAATGAGAGAATGTTGAATTTGCGTTCAGGTCTTTCCTACTTATACTAACTTTGTAAGGGCTGAAAATTCTCAAGTCTTACTTTTCCAGTTCAATGCTATTATTTTATTCTAGGTATGAACTTGTTCTCTCAGTTTTTAATATAATTTTTTATTTTAACAGTTTTTTGTCTTGCCTTTTTCCTAACGAATAGCTTGCTAAATGGTTTTTGACAGTAACATATATGTTTCACATTTCCTTGTTAAGCTGTACGTTCTTATAAGGTGCTTGGGAAAAAATAAAAGACAGAGCCAGAGCAAACAGGATAACCTTCCTCCCCTAACTGTCATGTTTGGTATCAGTCTGCTTCATGATTTTCAAGTATGTTGTCAATATGGATTATATAAAGATAACATTGACTAAAACGATACCAGTCCCTCAGGAAAAGAAATATATAATTTTCCTTATCATTAGGTACTACAACTTTTGAAATACTCCAGTTAAAGCCTGGAATTTACATCTACCCAAGTAATGGGCCGCAAGAAGGAAATAAAATTGTGTTTTAACCAACTACCAAGTGCAAGGAGGAAGTAACTCTGTGTCCTGTAATTTCATCAAACATAGTATACAAACAGAATAAAGAATTGTTGTTGAAGCACAATGGAAAAGCTGAAGCAGCAACCCCAAACAATTAAAAATGGGTGAATAAGGAAGATGGACACGATGCGAACAAAGAGCTTAAAATGCTGTACAGCATCAGACATAGAATTTTTTATAGAATCACAAACATCTGTGAAATGTGTGAAACAACAGAGTATCAGACATTGTGAAACAATGGACAAATGCCTATTACCTTTTAGAGATCAACATCTGCTAGAGCAAATACATATAGAACATTAGGGGGTATATAGGCATGACACCAGAAAGTTTTATTCATGGTCTCTTGAATAGCAATTTTTGAATTAAAAAGTACCAGGAACTCAGAAAGTTGACAGATACCAAAACTTACATATGGGAGAAAAGTAATGCAATACAGAAAAGCTGCTTATCTTGATTGTTATACAAAAAGCACAATCTTTTCAATTGTTATTGTACTTCGTGAGTTTTAAATTTAAACACAAAGTTACTTGAAACAACGGAAGATATATTCAATATATAGGGCTAATTTTTAAAGCAGTGCATGGCTTCCCCTCTCCTGTCATGCTTTGTTGACTGGAAGCCAGAGTCTCTTTCTCCCCACCCCTAACAATGATGTAAGGTGGTATCAAATAACATTAGGGTCCTGGGTGAAACTAGGACATGAGGGAAATAGGAAATGCTTGCAATTGAATTGTGAGGGAGAAGGGTGTCTCAGACCAGACTGCCCAGAAGTCCACTTAATGGCAGCCTATACAGACAATATAACTTTCCTAACCTAAGATCACTCATGGCATGCGCAGGGAAATTCTAACAAGTTCCAATATAAGTTACTTTAATTAATTCAGAATTGTCTTAACACTGTCTTATTTCCTAAGAAGTATCCATGCAGCTGTGACAAACATGATTGGACTGTCATTATGAAACTTCAAAGGGAACAGGAGGGCTTCAAAGTACTTTGGATTTATTTCTTCTAATATGATGTCTACTCACCTCATCATCATCTAAATGGTGTTTCGTGGTAGAATTAAGGAATAGTTCTTCAGCAACATAATGTAAGAAGAGTTTATCCTGGTCATAAGGTTTATTTTTAAATCTTACAAGATAATCACACTGAATCCTCACCAACATCTAGTATTCCTAAACCAACTACAGAAAAGAATAAAAAAAAAGCAAACTCAAAACAATGAATCTCTATCATTACAAAGTTTTAAGTCAGTAAATTGCTATTCTGTAATTCCATGAAAAGCACAACAACAGGAAATTACCTAATGAATAAACATACACAGAAGAATATAAATGTTTTGAAACATGCTTTATTCAGTTTTGTCAGTTACTTCATCAATTGCAGAAATGATAAGTTTACTGTAGAAAGAAGAGGAATGCTATCAGAAACTCCTTTTTTAAAATGAGTTCTAACTCAGCTTCATTTATTTATTACATATTTTGACAATAACTGTCCATCCCTGGCAGCATTCAAGGCCTAGTTGAATGAGATATTGAGCTACCTGGTCTAGTGGGAAGTGTCCCTGGCCCTGACAGGAGAGCTGGGACTAGATGAACTTTAAGGTCCCTTCCAACCCGAACTATTCTATGATTCTATAATTTGATAATTCAAAAGAGCTGCTTAAAAGGAGCTTCTGAGTCATGAGCATTTGATCAAAACGTCTTTCTTAAGCTTCACTTAAAATCCAAAAAAAGCATGTCCTGCTCTTGGTAGGTACAAAACTGAGCAGACAAAGACACAGCAGGGGTTGCAAGTGAAATAAACTTCCAAAAATCAGGTTAACATAGTTAATTTTTTTTCTTAAAGGACAATTAAACCTCCTTTTCTTTCAAAAGCATCCCTACTGATTCATTACTGGGAGACGTCCCTGCCCATGGCAAGGATGCTGGTACTAGATGATCTTTAAGGTCCATTCCAATCCCTTAATATTCTATGATTCTATGATTACTAATGTTATTACCATCTAGTATTTAATTAACCCCCACACTGGTTGTCAATGGGACTTGACTGTATTTCTTTGTCAGCCTTACATGTGCTCTTGTTTTGAATAAGGATCAGTATGTCCAAAAAGTTTTCCATAACTCTAATGTTAAAATCTATCATCACTTTAATTTGCATTATCATCTTTGCTACAAAGACTTTAGAAAAGAAAAAAAAACCACTGCCGCCTTATAACATGTCTAACATGAGATTAAAAAGAAATTAACCTAAATTTTGCTCACTTTAGTGGGATGGCAGCCATTGAAACTGAAGTACCACAAGCTAGAATTCTGAAACAGCTCCTGACCTATTATAGAACTTCTCTAGCCTTACCAAACTTTCAGTTCTAAACAGTGGTAGATACAGCAGACTCAGCCTTTACCATTTCTACTCCATCAAGGAAAGATAAATACTACCTTTATGGTAACAAAAGAGACCAAAGACTAGACACAGACAGACAACATTACACTGTTCCACCCACCTGGTGGTCCCTCCTTGTAAAGCTTTAGGTGAGCTAGAGACAAAAGCATAAGTGAGATTGTATTTAAGCTTCACTCAGGGAATTGGTATTTTACACTCATTAGCTACATATTCTAGCAGGGACACCACACCCCCTGCTTTTCATTCATTACTAAAAATATATAACTCAGTCGGTATTTTCAGCTTCCCCTTATATTATTTTATCTTGCAAAAAATTATCAATTGCTTTTGAACTGCCTAATTCTGCCTAATTTCTGAAGTGTTGCTAAACATTAGCACTGCCTATCAAATCAAACCAAAATCAAATAGCAAGTACTTAAATAAATTTCTACCATGTAAAAATATCCCATGGCCTTAACTAGACTTTAGAAAAGACATATGTTCCTTGGTTCCGTGGCCCATATACAGTAACACTACGAAAACAAAGCCACCTCTGTAGTGCCCCACTAGCAAAAACAGGCCAAGCAAAGCAAATACACTTGGAAATATTTCTATAAAGCTCTCAGCTTGATATACACACAGAATATCATATGCTGATTTTATTCTTTCCTCAAGACTTACAATTGGAAATAACAATCATGCTCACTCATTACTGTATTTTCATGTGGTGTGGTAGGGGAAAGAGACCAAAGCAGATCAGAAAGCTTAGACTTTTCTAAGAGATTAATTCCATATAATCTGATTAGAAGACAGAAGTTTGAGGTGGGAACACTTTCAAGAATTCCTCATTTTGCTTTTCATTTCCAAAACAAGAATTTAAAAAAGAAAGTTTTAGACTGGGCAATAGCTGTGACTGATACTGCTGACATATGTGACGCACAAAATATGCCACCAGGTGGCAGAAATAAAACATAAAACAAAAAGATATTGTTGACGATTGGTAAAGTATGAGGCATGCTTCACTGTTTTGCAAAGAAAATACAAACTAAAGCATGCATGATTTTCCTGCTGCATAGAAAACTGAACACGAAATAAAATTTGGGTATTTTGGACAACCTACATAATCAAAATGTTTAACGTATGCTCAATTCTATCATCACACAGAACTTGTCTGAACACAAAGAAGAAACAATGTTCACAAATACACTCAATAGGTGCTCATGAAATCTTATAATACTGAGCGTGCTGCACTCTTTACCAACATTTCTAAAAGAAAAGATACAAAGAAAAGATACAACCATTCACTTGTCAATCTAGTGACCTGAAAATTCAACCTACAACCCCAGAAAGACTGGACAGGGTGGGTCACAATGTTTCAAAGGGAAATTTGCATTCTTCAGAATTGTTGCAAAAAGTAAGTATACACATTCAAATATTACTCAGTATTATTCTACTGTGTTTGCAACTGTGCTATGCAAGAATTACCTTTTCTTCTTTGGTAATAAAACAACTTACCTACTTAAATAATTTTAAATAAAATCTTACATGAAACCTTTCCCACAGAAATCTCCATAACTCACATTTCAAGTAGACAGGTTACTCCTCAAACTTTACAGAGCACTTTAGGAAACTTCTCTGCCATAATCGCAAAACTTAATGTAGAAAGCAGAAGCTTTGAAGTTAAATGACCTATATACCACTTCTGGTCAGTACACTCATTTTTGTAAAAAGCCATACATACTAAACTCAGTGAGTGGAAACATGCAAAATAATGTTAACACAATTTAAAAGTAATTAGAGAACAAAAACTGGAAAACTTGAGTGCAATCTACCTTTCTTGAGATGTACCACACCCTGTAGTATAAAGAAAACCATTCACTTATAATTACATTGATTCATTAAATTTCAGAATAGTGAGTGTTTCCTAATGTTTTGTCCCTGTGTGGTACCCCTTGGTCCCATTTTCAATATTCCCCTTTACTACAGCGTTTGTTTCCTCCTCTATTTCCCTATGTAGTTCTCATCTTTAACCACCGGGTGTCAGAAGGGAACCTACTCACCACAGCTACTCTTTTATAATTACTTCTTATTTCTTTTTACAGATGTATTGACATCACCTTCCAGGCTTTCTCAAGCTACAGTCATAAACCAGCAGAACATTTTCAGGCTTTTCTTTCAACAAAAATACACACAAGCAACTTTCAAAATCCATTTTGTTCAGTCTTGGATTGTTTTTTATAAAGCATACTGCATTTAAGCATCCTTTTATAACTAGGAAATTAGAATCTATTTATGCTCAAAGAAATTCACAAAATTACCTATTTTTTAGGGATAAGGGGATTGGATAAAACAATACTGCATGTTCTTTTAAAACATGATTCTAATCCTCCTTCCCTCAACCCCATTCCATCTATTCCTATTTGTCCTCTGTTTTTTACTTCCCACTGAACTTGAACTCTTACAGAGGCATAATTCATTACATGTAATGTCAAATCCACAGGCTGGGAAATGAGCAGGCATCCTTCACTTCAGCTTAATTTTTGGTTTGGGTTTTTTTGGGGGGTTGTTGTTGTTGTTTTTAAGATAAGGAAGAACCCTCCAATTCTAAAATTTCAAACACTGTCAGCACCTTAAAGATGCAAGTACAGTGAAAATATGGCAGATGTGAGAACAGGAGACAAATGAAGAGGGACTTGTGGAAAACAAACAGCCCAAAACAAGCCCATAGTCCAGTATCCAAATACAGTCCATATATTTCAATAATACAGAGGACAACAGAGTAAACCTACTACAGGACATGAAGTACATTCACAACAGCCACTGAATTCCCCAAGAATAATAGAACTGTATTCACAAAACAACAGCTTCCTATGGAAAAAACAGCACTCACCTTGATGGTCTGTTATGGAAATGAGGAAAGTAAGTTACTCCTCTTTCTGATTGCAAAGCAGTATAAAGCACTATTCAACAGCAGTAACCTGAGTAACTTATCTGCCTGACCATTCCTCAGCTGAGAGGGGTTACAGTTACAGTTCACTTACCTGATAGCACAAATGAATAGTTTCACTTGTCATTTCACCCTCCCACAAAGGCAACACTAGAGGTACTCCTGCTGGGGACATTCAACACGAATTCTTTCTCAAGAAACTCCTACTTCATATTTACAGAACTAATCTATTACAGGATCATGTTCACCAATCCAATATGGTCATCAACAAGCAACTCTTTAACAGCCAACATGAGGAACAGATTTATTACAGAGTACATGTCTGTGCCATCGCATAGGGAGCAAACTTGGAAGGACTGATACTGAATTTACCTAAAAGAAATCCAAAAAGTGGTTCTATCTGCAGGTGCAAGACTTCAGAAAGCATCATAACAAGTGAACAGCGTGTTCTTCTTTGCTGAAGAACACGAAAGGCAATTCAATAAAACTCAGAGGCATTTCTGTTAGGGCTTCATATGTTTTGAAATAGAACCACGGAAATTAAATACAAAGTCATTCTTCTTGTGTACACAATTGCTCTTTTGTACACAATTGTTTCAATTATATAACAAGAATCATCTCGTAAAACCCTGTGACTGTTTCGGGTCTTGGCAAAATTGGATTGCTCAGGTCCACAGTGCAGTCTATATTTCAAAACTAAAACTACAGTAAAAGAAATAATGCACACAATTTGCCTTCATTATATTCAGGCAACAGATTAATCTTCTCACTAGGAAAACATCAAACTTAGGAACCACCTTTCTACTTTGAGTGGACTAAAGTTGCTCTGCATGTGACTCTTAAGTGCTCTGGTATCCATAGCTGCAATATGTGTGTATCCAGAATGCCTTTGGATACTGTAAAACCTGTCCTTGTCAGGCACCTGCTGCAAAACCTGTACCCAGACTCAAAAACAATAGGTTTCCTAAAATTACTACATTTCTAGAGAAAGTATGCATAACAAAAATAAAGCAACCATTTTTAATGAAAAACTGGAGCATAACTCTTCTTCTCTGTCACCTTGCAAAAATAAAATCCTCAGAGTATGGGAAGGCATGGAAATTTTATCCCATGGCCTTAGGTACAGTTACCATTCTGTAACTGTGGGATTTGTTTTGTTAGTTTTGTTTTTTAAGATTGAAGTTTAAAAAGTCAATATTCTTTCCTATTCTGTGTCTCTATCTAATGCTACGAGCTTGTAAACAGAAAGGGAATTTCATTTGACTTGAAAAATAGGTCAGAATTCTTATCCTAATTTTACAGATGGATAAACTGAAACTTGGAAAGGTTCCCAAAACTTTCCTGAAGCCATTTCAGAAAGTAGCAAAAGGGCTGAAAATGGAACACAAACATCTTCACAACAAATATTAATTATCCACAGGTGCCTATCTTTTTGCTCCTGTTTCAAGAGGCATAGTATGAATGACAGTGTCAGCTGAGGTGGAGAGGGAAAAGCAAACAATATTTTTGTTGCTTGATTATTTTTGAGCATGGTTTTCTTAGAATTTTCAAAGAAAATCTGAGTGCATAATGTTGCAAGATGTTTGGAAAAGCAACTGCTGTAATGATCAGCACATACACAACCTCTCTGTGGTGGTAGAGATTTCTGAGCAGCACTGTACCCAATACCTTCTAAATCCAGAAAATCACACCTTTAGCTATCATAAGTAAGGGGTGAAAATGTCATTGTTACTCTAGAATATAGTATGGCTACCAAAATCTGGCTTGTAATAAACCCCTCAGCTTCTCAAACACACACTAGCGTATCTGTCTGATTATGAAACACCAAATTACATGTACCTGTCATGCTACACAATAAATGCAGTAAAATGTAAAACCATTTACAAAAACTTTATGCACTCTGAGTTCACATCAAATTGATCGGTGATGCAATCACGACAGCACCTTAAAGCAATGCAAAATATCCTCTTTGCTATATCACTGTTTGATCTAATTCACTACAGTAAAATTTATAACAGAATCCCAGAACTAAACCCCAAACATCCCACTGAAATGAAAGAAACCTAAATTACTTTTTTTTTTTTTTTTTTGCTTAGGTGAAACCAACTGTTGGTAGCCACTGTTAGAAAAACTTTCATTAGGACATTAACATCAAGCACTGTCTTTCTTTTAAAGACATAACAAACTTCAAGGCCACAAAGGAAGCTTATGTTAAAGAAAGATAAGAAATCATGCTCTTATCTCTCATCCTTTGGGTCCAACATTTATGTCTCCCTTTCTCTCACATAAGCTGGTTATTCCCTGCATTTATATCATGGACATAAAGTAATTTTATTGCTGGGAACTAAGAGTATAGGGGATCAAGGGGATCAAGGATTTGATATATTTGAGACTTAGCAATAAACCTCTGCTACTATTTTGTATTTCATTCACCATTTACCCAGATATTTTTTGTCTGATAAGACCTTTATCAGACACCTCCTGATTTTCTTATTTACCCTGAAAATTGTGCTTACATCATCACAGACTTTTACAGAAATTTTGGCACCACAGAGACAGCATTACCTCACTGCAGATTTAAAGTTGGTGAGCAGACAGACCGTGAGAAAATGAAGTTTTTAAATGTTAAATACAGACATTTGAATTAAAAAGAAAACACTGAATGAAGAAATGAAAAAACCTCACTAAATGAATTAATTTTGTAAGTGGCTTTTTTAAACGTTTTCTCCCACAGGAATGTCAAATACTTCTCGCTCTCATTACTTTTTACATTTCTGTTTTGCTAAGCAAAAGACTAAACTCTGTTGTATGTAAGAGAACTAGTTTGATCCTGCAGGTTAAAATGGTAATGTTAGTAGGAATAACAGAATCTGTATATCTATATCATCTTAATGTGGAGACTATTCTTCAACCATAAGTAGTTTTATGAGCTGCAGAACCCATGTCTAAAGTCCTTTTCTGGTACATGTGTCTGCAAGTGCTGACCTAATCATACACAGTAGTTGAGACATTCTTTATACGTGGATTCAATGTGATGTAGTATCACAGATGAATTTCTCCAGTATAGCCATGAATTTGTCTCCACTAGCTGGCTAGATATTTTCACCACATGTAATGGCTGACATTTTTACCTTTCTCTCAGAGAAATTAAGTTGTAATGCTTAAAAACATGAGAAGTCTCTCCAAGAATTATGGCACAAAAACAAAAAAAAACCTTAAAATGAAAGCAGAGGAATAGAAATTTAGGACCAAAATATATGCACAGAAATATGTTTGATTCCATGGAAATAATAACTATAAAGTACCCTTTTTCTAGTCTTCCAGGACCTAAGTGTACTATAGACTTTCTGGACTTCAGCTATTTTAGACACACTTCAAAGAAGTTCCAGCTTCTCTAGAGAATCATGCAATAAGCTTGTGCTAATTACAGAGAGCCTGTTGAAAACACAGTCACTTGCTCTATGGAAACACATGCATTAAAGAATTAAGAAAACGTAAGTTAAACCAAAGTGTTGCAACATCATCCATTCAATTCAAAGTTACCAACTCAAGATTCAGACACTGCAGGAGACAACCTCATGACTACACAAGCAGTTATCAAATGCATGAAAAATCTTGGGGCTCAGTTGTATCCCTAACTTCTTTCACTTCTAATGCTCCTGACAGGCCTAGTCAGCCTCACACGTGTTCCTTGTTATGTCCATTTGCTTTTCAGTTGGTTTCCCACACATCAAGCCAGACTGAGCCTAGGGAGGGAGCTTGCTGCTCCTCCAAGCTGCCATGAGTCATTGTGATGTCTGGTGCGTAGGCCAAATTAAGCCTGAATTTCTTGCTTCCACTAGGCAACAAGAACAATGAGGAAAAACATGACAAGGAGGTGAGAAAAGATCAAAAAGACAGGAATACTCTCCCTCAATATCCTTACCTTCCTGTCATAGCTGTCATAGTGCCTGGTGATGAAGAAAGTAAACCAAAGAGACAGTATAGAACTGCAAAAAAAGATTACTGTATTCCAACTTTCAAGTTTTCAGTCTTACTTAAATCCTATTTTATGATGACAAATGAAAAAAAAAACATGCTAGCTCATCTAATATATACAAATTCATGTACTTTTAGAAGTACAAAGATGAATGTTGACAAATTTATCCTTGGATGTGAGCATATATTTTGGCTAAGCCTAAAATAAAGTTGTGCTAAATGAATACTTACCTAATAAATAATCCTCTTATTATTGTCTTTATATAAATCCCTATTGTTTTGGTAGATGAAATCCTTAATCACAGAAATTAAAACACTAACATGAATTATTGACTGAAAGTTAATAAAACAAACCACTTCAGCATTTTCTATTATACAGATATTCATCTATTCAGGAACATCAGTGGAGGAAGACTGGAATCACAATCATCCCTGCCACATACAATTTTCAAACTCTCTTCTGAGATCAAGAATTTTTCATTTGATCTTAGTAATCAGGACAAGACACTGGGGTAAGAAATAGGGGGTTTGGTTTAGACTAGTCGATTTATATAATGCAGATGATTAACCTGCATTATAGCTTATTTTTAATAACCCCACTTCTTAAAAGAGGGTCGAGAAGCTTCTAAAGTATTGGTGGCTGGAAGGGAATTTTGGATGCAAAGGGACATGAGGGGGAAGTGGCAGTATACACATGCACTTCAAAGGTGCCTGCCACTGTCAGAGATTGTGAATTTAGAAGTTCTGCT
Source organism: Cisticola juncidis (assembly GCA_013400215.1). Taxonomy (NCBI): domain Eukaryota; kingdom Metazoa; phylum Chordata; class Aves; order Passeriformes; family Cisticolidae; genus Cisticola; species Cisticola juncidis. The sequence continues at coordinate 2,744,730 of VXBR01005532.1, read as the reverse complement.
GTATTGCCACATTCATATTCATAAAAAAACCCACAAACCCCAGTAATAAAATCAACGTTGAACACAAACCCTATTCTTATAACTGTATCATCACAACTCAGGAACAGTACCTTGCCTCACTTGTAGGAGACTCTATAAATTCATTCCTGTGCATAATGCTTTAAAACAGTCACACAAGTCCTCAGAACAGCCAAGGTAAGTGATCCACCTGAAAAAGTGGCTGAAAGAACAGCTGAAAGAAACAAACCTGCCAATCTCTGAGGCACACCTATAACTTTACGGCAGTCTTAACACACATTGCAAACAGTCTTTGCCTATTTCCTGTAAAGCACTGCTTACATCTTATCCCAGCTGAATCACCAGCGGTTTGTTTTTCATTCAAATCCCTCTGCCAGACGCTGGAGTAACTAATGAACTGCAGAATCTGGTCTATAAAAATTTGACTTAGCAAACAAACCATCAACATGCTGATGACACTGCCACCCAAAATATCACAGTAACAAGAGTAACAATTTACACAGGCTCTAAGCCGGTCTGTCTTTCCTATTCAAATTTTAAGAAAGCATGACCTAATTTCTCTACGAGAGAAATTCTAGTAGAATCTGGAGCTTCTGTTAATTCAGTTTTCTTTCTTTATTTAAGCATATGTTTTGCCACAGATGATTACAGTCATTAGAAGGAAAAATATTTGTTTGGGTGAAATTAAATACAGCAAGCATATAGCCTATAATAAAAATCTAAGATCAACTTGCCAACAGATGAATATCTGTCCTGTCTATCTACATGATATACTCCCAAATCAGACCAATCAGATGCACTATAAATTGAATTCTATATGTTAAATTCAACTCTATATATTAGAGCCATGTTGTTTCTGCCAAAACCAAATTTTCTTAATCTTCCAACAACTTTTACACTTCCAGTATTATTCCCAAAAATTTTATTTACAAAAAAAGTAAGGTTAATGCAGAGAAAACTGAAGAAAGAGGGAGAAAGATTAAACAATAAAAAGCAGTAGATAGAACAAATGGGAGTACTGTTTCTCAAATACAAGGTCAGATGGATATCCAGTGGAATTAGAAAGAACCACACAGGATTACTCTGAACAATTTGTCACAGCAAAGTAGTATAAAAGATTTATTTTAGCTCCACTTAACATTTTCTAGGTGGTATTTTCTAAAATCTCCAGGTATCTGAAGAAGACATGGCCTATTGTCTTCCACTTCAATGTTTCAGACTATTCCTCAGTTTATGGCTAATTTCTGAATATCAAGGACTTCCCATTTTACATTCAAGACTTGAAATTTGAACCAGAGATGTGGTGGCTCAAATAATTACTTTCTCCCTTTTAAGTATGTTATGTAAATATCTAAATAATAACAAGCCCCAAGAAATATTTTTCTGTGGAAAGCTTATCTGATAATTAGAATTGCACTTTGGACATACCCTTTCATATACTTGCACAGGACAATATGTGTGGCTAGCTATAGAAGTGGCCTGACTGGATATGAGCATTCCTCTGCTCATACACATGCCGCAGTAATGGTGTTGTTTTCCTTCTGGACAGTACCTGAAGCAAATCTGCAGCCTGACCACAGTTCAGCAGGGAGCTGCCCCCTGCACAAAGGCATCCCAAAAGGCAGTCATGTTTCCACACATTCACCAATCTGTCACTCACTCCAACAATATCCCACTGGAAATGGATAATCTAATTTATAAAAAAAAATCCCACTTCTTTCGTCATGAATTTGTACAGGCAAGTTTGTAGATTTCAACACGTATTTAGCCATTTACATTTAAAAATCAGATGCAGAATGAACAAGTAGCAGTAAACCACATAAACGAAACAAAAGGTCTGTTTTTCCTAGATAAGAAAATACTGTGACTTATCACCATCTCTGTATAAAACGGGATTAAAAATTAGTCACAAATTAATTTCTGCAAACCTCTTTGTTTTACCTGCTTCTGTGTACTTTAATCCTACTTTTACTTCTTCATGATTTGCTTTTGGTGGTGGCCAGACAGTCTGGAGTCTCCCTGGAGTCTTGTCATCTTGCTCTGAGGGACTCAGGTCAGGCTGTCAAAATTACACAAGAAAAAATTAAAGTCTGCAGTATCAATTGATTCCAAACAGCAACTGTCATGCTCAGCTTTACATATGTGCTCCAGAAAGATTATCTGTCTCATTCTACTGATTGAATGTGCTCAGTTGGTTGGAAAGGAGACAAATAAAGCAATGCAGAAAAAATATTTTTGAGGAGGAAAGGAGCATAATGCATGTGACATGCAGTGATTTGTTGAAACTGTTCACATCACTGTGGAGAGCTGTCTATCCTCTGGTGAGCCACAGAGGTGGTCAGAAATGCTAGGGTAAAAAACCCTGTATCTTTCTTCCGAAGTGAAATATTCCAGAGTGTGCTCCTCTTACAAGTAAACATTAGAGCAATTCGCCTAAGACATCATTTGACAATATAATTTTCTGGAAGCAAAGCTAGTTTATGAAATTCCTGCCCCACCCCCAGCAGATAGCTCTGTCCACATACCAGGTAATACTGCCACATCAAAGTAATGCTGCAGCTGCTAATGGGACTGCATTGTCAAATGGAATGCTAAAAGAACTCTTTAAATGGGGAAGGGGTGGAGGGGAACGCCCCACTAAACATGCACTCTTTTAGAGGGATTTTTTTTTAATATCTCCAGTATTCTGTAATCTGGTTTACAACACATTCCTACAAGTAATTGCATAGACACAACTGCAACAACAGTGCAACCCTATATGAAAATGGCCTTATAAATGGCCCAAGGGAGCAAGGGAAAGGAAAGGCTAGACCCTTGGACTCTGGCCTTGTCCTAAGAAAATACAGATTTGCACTAGACCAGACATTAAGCAGACATTTACAAAAGCCACTCCTGCTGACTCCTGTGCCTCCTCCCTCCCTGTGTGTGATGACAGCTTCCCAAATAGGTTTGCTGTGAGGCACACGAACGCTGACGCCAGCACAGCGACTGGTGTAAGCAGGAAGGAGCAGGGCAGGAATGGGAAGGACACACACAGACTGCCCTTGCTGTACATTCCACAGCCAATGAATACCTGTTTTCTCCTCCCCACAGGTAATTTACTACAAACCGGTATTATCAGTCTACCCAAGTGTCGGCCAGGACNTTTTTTTTATATTATCTAAGAATAATATTTTTAAAGAGAGTATAACACAGAAAATTAAGTTCAGTAGCTTCGGGTTTAAGGTCCAATCCTGAAAATGGAATCTATCAGGTAACTCCCCCTTCAGCCAACAATAATATCCTAGGCTGATTACTCCTGCCCAAGATGTGTTTGTAAGAACTCTGGGTTGGGCGAATGCCAACCCAAAGGTTACTCATTTAATTAAAGAGTTCAAATCACATTCAAAGTCAATTACGATTATATGAAAACTTTGCATTGATTTTTTTTTATATATACTAAATACATCTCCATATGCCTAACAGCATTAACCTTGCAAACACTTATAATAATCAAAAACTTGAGCTGTCTAATGTAAATCACTGAGTTACACCTCAGTGATAAGGTCAAATGCTTATCAATATTTTAAAAGCCACATATATGCACGTAAACAAAACAAAAACAAAAACTTGCTGTTCTATGTCGTGAACAAACTGAGCTGAAAATCACCCACAACTTCTTGTGTCAACTCTTATCATAAAATTATCTCTACAGGTAAGAAAAATATTACTTTTAAAAATAAAATACTTAATGAAAGAGAACACGATGAGATTGAAAAACTGTTACATTATATTACAGTAAATATCTGCAGCATCAAACTGATTTAAAGCCATAATTAACATAAGGAGAACTGTTATGTAGAGATGTTTTAAAATCAGAAACTGATTTTTAAGTTCTCAGTTCTAATTAAGAGGCTTCTACTGTCACCATCACTTGTGGCCGAATACTGCTTCAACTGCAGATGATCAAAAATTCTGACAAATTAGCCCCAAAATTTCCTCAGCTGGGAAACCAAAATTCAAGACTGCCAAAAGAAGAGCAATTCTGACATTTTGATCCTAAGTCCCTACCAACAATATTTAAACGAGAAATTATTTTCTTAATCCTTCTACTTCCAGATTTTAGGAAGAAAAAGTAATTCAACCTACGGATTTGTCTGATGGTCCATCCCCAGGTTTTGATTTTGACCTTTCAAATACAGCTTTCAAGGACTCTTTTTCATTTCTCATTTTGCGTTTTAGGGCTTCCAGCTCTGAAGGATCTGCCGTTGTTTCTTTCTTGGGAGGTCGCGTGAATAAGGCTTTAAAGGCGTCCAGTGCAGATTCAGCAGGGCTTGATTTTATCTCCTCAGAGGGAAATCGTGGTTCTCTTTTGCTGGAGGCTTTGTTCTCTTGAGCTTCATCACTGTCCTCGGTTTCCCCAGATCCCTCACCAGAGTCCTCAGTTCTATCTTCATTCTTGGAGACGTCTATGTTTAACAATTGTGAGAGTTGTTCTAGGAACGTGGGATTTGCTTTAGGTTCAGATGATTTTTTTTTAATGGTCAAACCTGATGCAATACTGGATTTCTTAACAGGTTGTCGTAATTTAAGCAGAGCTAAATCATTCTCCCGCGGTTTAATTTCTGTTACAGTTTCCCCATCTTCTGTGGTCAGTCCCTTTTTCCTCACACGTAGTCCACTAAAGAAAGCAGGCAGCTGGAAAGTCTTTTCAGCCAGTGCTGTTTTTTGGAGTGATATATTATCAGCGGAAGGTCTATGTTCTTCACCTGAAAGTTCTTGAGGGCATTCCCCTGTAGCAAGCAAACGAGTGAATTGCTCATCCATTAACATTTTGTTTTTTCCATTGGAGTCGTACTGTAGAATACCATCCAACTCTTTTGGGAGCTGCTTAGAGAATGGTGGGTGTAACTCACTGTCATCTGTATCCACAGTGTCATCACTGTTGCTGTGCCCTTCTGATTCTGACTCTTCCTTATTTTGACTGCCATTGTCCATGGCCTCAGCATACAAAGCAGCATTTTTTAGCCCATATTTGCTTGCAATGTTCTCATCCGTGTCTAGGTCCTTATTCTCCGTGTCTGATTCTGTGTCACTTGTTGTATGAACCAAAGTACCTTGCACAATAATAGCATCCTTGTCCTCATTGTCCGATTCAGACAAAGAAGTCTGAACAAACCTCAGATGCTGAAGAAGTAATTCATTTTGGTCAGCTAACTCCAGCTCCAGGCCTGCTTGCCTGTCGGACATTGGGTCAGCCTGGCCACTGGTCCCATGCACGCTGTGCTGATTTTGTGAGTCCTCATTACATCCATTATCATTCCTCTCGTGCCAGGTGTTAGCGTGAGTATTTATATTGCTGTGCAAAGGTTGAAAAGCTTTAAGCACTGTTTCTTCCTCGGGAGCTGCAGATTCAAACTCAGTTGTAAATCCAAACAGTTTTCACAGAAAATGTAGTGAGTGGGTCAGGGTCGCTTTCTGCTGTGTTCTTCAGGTCTAAAAGCTCACCACAGTCAGGCATCCCATTATGTTCTTCCATGTTGCGTGAAGTAGACAGTAGGTTCTCTTCCAGCAGTGCTGCCGACTGCTGAGCAAACTCTCACTGGGCGCATTCAGGCNGGCTCCCGGCGCGCCCAGCCCGCAGCGCCCCGCAGCTACAGTCGCCCCGCCGGGCCGAGCGCGCCGCGGCTGCTCCCGACTTCCTTGTCCCGGTGCGCCAGCGCTGGGTGGTTTTCAGCAGCAAATTCCTGACGGATTCCTTTGCATAGTCTTTCCACTAGGATAAAGAACTCCCTTTGTAAATCCATAATCACCAAAAAATGTCAAATGGGAACCCAAGCTAACGACTCTGGATCTTCCTGTGCCTCCCCCTGAAGCCCTTGCAGAGCCCCCAGTGCCCGGCCGGGCAGAGCCAACTCGGCTGAACGCCCTTGAAGCAGAGGAAAGTAGGGAAAAAAAGAGACTCTCTTCCGATTTGCTGGAGGTTTCATCTGGAATGCAGATTTCAGCCTCCAGGGCCATGAACAAAAACCTACGAGACTGGTTTCATATTACCACTGTCCTTGCCCTGCGCGGCTGCTGCCGAGAGGTGCACACAGGTACTTATCAGAGGCTGCGGCCGCGCCCAGGCACCGGCAGCGCTGCGCTGGAGAGCGGGCAGCGCCCGGGAGGGACAGACGGACTGCTGAGAAACCGGACAGCCTCGTCCAGCTGCACGGCACCAGCCTGGGATGCTTCCGAACCAGGACAATCTCCGCTGACATGTTCTCTGATGGTTTTCACGGACTGTACTGCTATCGTGTGTGATTTGTTTCATTGAAACCAACAAGAACACTTGAAATCTACAAAACTAACTCAACATTAACAGAAACTACCAGGGATACTTACATTTTTTTTTAATCAATACAGATGGAGAAAGTACCAAATGCTCTTAAGCACTATTGATATTCAGAAAGTCAGTAACATGTGGGGCAGGTTTCCACCACAAATCTCCACTTCTGCTATTTTTTTTTAATTTTACCCAAGTTAAAAGGTCATTCTACAGTCAGCCGTTCAGCTGTGATGAGTAATCTTAAGCAGGCAACATAGGGAAAGCTGTCCTTCACAGGGAAATCAGCCGCAGATCACACTGCTGTATGGGATTACCGAAAACATTTACTAAAAAGCTGAGTATTATAGCCAACAAGTAACAACAAACTATCCCAACACATCTAGCTTTTGGTTTAATGTTTAAAAATGTAGACTGTACAAAACCCATTTGTTTGTCAACAGCAAAAGCAAAAGCCATTGGTGTCTCCTGCAGGAACAAAGTTTCCTGAAAATCAGATTGTAATACTAAGGGCTTAGATGAAGCTCACAGACACCTTTTCAATTACAGGGTTACGTGCACACCTATAGACAAAGGGCATTGGAATCACTCCCATCTTTATCTGTGATTTAACATGGAGCAATGTCTTCTGCCCTGCTGCCTGGCATTTCCTTAGCAAGCTCTGGACTTGCTTCTCCGCTATGCTTAATCACCAGGGGCCAAGGTCAGAAACAACTGACAAGTCATAGCTCCCCTGGTTTTTATGCTTAATATAGATTAATATCAAAAAAGGAAGCTCCACATAAAGAAAGACACAGAGTCCTTATCACTCCCTATGCCAACCTATCCTTAAAATACCAGGATTTATAAAACAGGTGGAAGGAAGCTACTATAGCACTGGTGCTCCCCCCAAGACAAAACTTTTCGATGGCAAATCTAAAGCAATTCTAAATTCCATTTTATGACAAAATACATGAGACAAAGTGACAATACTGAACCAAAACTTTCTACATTTAAATGTTCATCTGTTTTTATGTTCAATTACGTGATTAATTGGTCATTGTTCTGATAAATTGTATGGTTATGTCTTCTTTATTTATGTGCCTATTTATTTGGGGTTTGATTAACTTACGAAGGATAAACATTTATCATGTGTTCAAGAATAGTTGTGTTAGTCACTAACAAAAATATAACTCTATGAACAACTTCATGATGCCTTTTAAAAAAACATACTGATTCAGATTATGCCAAAGTATTTATTAATCTGTATACATGAACAATAACCCACGCTTAGAATAAAACTTCCCTGTAATAGAAAAGGGTCACCAAGCAGTAACAATCTTATGAATAGAAGGTTAGTGATTACAGCCACTATTTAACTTTTTAAGATTTTAATGGATTTATGAAAAGATTAGTTTAAAAGTGGACTTTAAACAGGAATCTCATACCTTATGTCAAAACAAATCCCAACAAAATGTAGGAGACCAGGATCAAATTAGAAGTGAATAGGATGGTGCTTTAGTGTAAAGCTGAAGTTATACAATATATTGAGGTGCTAGAAATCCCAGAGTTGAACAGTGAATAACTAAAGCTCCAGAAGGAGAAATATACCCTATAAAACCAGAGGTAATCTCACAAGCCTGCAGAAAATACTGCTTTATATGTACCTCTTTTTGCAGCAAACTCTAGGAAGTGTGGAGAAACTTTCAAACTCTTTGACTGCTAGGATGAACAAGGAAACTCATCTTTATGTATCTGCCCGCAGAAATGATCCAAAACTGAAAGTCATCATCCTGAGTGAGTCTGCCAGTCTCTGAAATTCACCACACAGTCCATAAACTCCCAGCCTAAAATATGGCTTTTGTAGAGACCTGCTTCCCACATTCTGAAGATCAGCCCAGTGGAGAGTCCTTTGAGAGACTGTGTGGCTGATAATGAAATACATATTAGTTACTTGCTCAATGGAGTGTTTTGTGGGTAAAATACATATATCAGTATGTGCCCTTAATATTTTGATATAAAAAAGAGGTCATTGTTGTGATGTAAATAAGATGGAGCCAGTTTATTGGCAGAAGTGTTTTAACGCTGTGTGGATATCTCTCATAAGGAAAGTCTCTCTGAACAGGCTGCAACACTGCATCTAAAGGAACAACTTCAAAATCTTTAGAAAAAATCAGTTACTATTATGTTACAAGACTCTTTACTTAATAAAACAGACAACTCCCTGGTGCCTCAGAAAAGCCCTTAAAACCTGTCATAGCAACTTTCAAGGCAGTCAATGCACTAATTAAACAAAAGGACAACCATTCCTTACAGTTTAAAGCACATTTAACAATCCACACCCTTTTTGACCTACATTTCATCACAGACAGAAGTCACACCCACAACTCACTCTAGTTCTGTTCTTGGGATGTCTAAAAGCTCATGTGAAGTAGGTTTTAAAACTGCCTTTGAAGAAAACACACTTTAGCAAGAATAAGGTCATCTAATTTCTACCCCTATCATATGGCAGGGTTCAACACTTCCTGACCCCATATCTATTCAGATTGCCTTTTCAGATCACTGTAATAACAAACTAGATAAACATGAACAGGACAGAAAGACATTCTACAAAACAGCAAGGTTGCTAAACTGAAAACAAATATTCTACTGTTTTTTCAAAATAACCCCAAATCTAGAAAAGTTTGCGTAACTTCTTGAAAATAATAATGGAATCAAGTATGCACCAATTGTGTCAGGCTTCAGAAGATCCTCAAGAAGCAGCAGGCTCTGTTTGTAGCTCAGGTGGAGTGAACTGCTCTGAAGTTCAGCTGACACAGTCTGCCCTCTGCCCTATCCTCAGCTCGGCCTTTACTGCGTGGATTGATAATGGTCTTAACATTCCCCTGCTCTCCTGTTTGTCTCTCCTGCTGATTACCTCACTTTAAACTTAATATTTTAACCCATTAAAATAGGAGAGGCAGGGAAGATAGAAGAAGACCTGTAAGGCCTCGATTTTCATCATTATTATCAGCTTTGTTACCTCACTTAGACCATTATGTGAGCAGCTTTCTTGAGTTTTGAGGGAATTGGATATCAGCAACATAACTGCTTTTAATTTAAGTAATAAATTTAGATGTAGCAACAGAAACACAGACATGATAATTCTTATCAGAATTCAGCAATACATGATGTTAACAGAATGTGTGGACACCACACACATTTGGTGTAGGGGTCTGTATAAATCCATCTGTATAAAAGCGAAGTGTTTTTTAACATTTTCATCAAAAATCTGATTGACATTGGGATATGGACTACTTTAGAGAATTTGAAAAAGCACTGTAATAGTTATACAGTTATGAAATCATGAAGCACACTAAGAAATTAATTTTACTATTTTGCAGGAGTGCATACTGTATCAATAAATGTATGGAATATTAACCTGTGAAACCTATCGTATGAAAAAGCAATGGTAGATCTGAGACAGAAATTTTATAAATATATATTGACTGATCTGGTTAATATGAGCAGATATACAAGTAACAAAGGGAACAGAAGATCACTACAAACTGTGTAAATAAGCTAAGTAAGATCTTTGTACATTAAAGCACAGAGGCTGGCATTTAGTGTTACAAAGAATGGAGATGAATTTTTAATCCTTTTCCTTTTCTAGGTTACTTTTTTTTCATCTTCTTTTCATTTCAACAGACCTTTTGCTCCCCAACTACAATATGACATAGTAGTTTAAAACTTAAACAGAAAGCTTTATAAAATAAAATCCACATATTTACATTAATTTACCATAATATCTTAAGTAATTACTATTAATTGCAATTTTAGCTGCATTTTCATATCTCACTTATGTGATTTTTTTATCTGAGATGAAGTGCTGTATAAAAAATAGGGTGGAGTTTCATTTCCATTTTATTTCATTACCTTCCATATCTCTGTATCTTCTCCCTGCCTATCGTTTAAAATCTAATGCAGGATCTTTTTTCATGCTTCTGGTGTAGACTGTGCATTTAAAAGTCCTGTAAGACTAGATTCATTCACTCTCTCATCTACAATATCTACCATCTAGCAACTAATAGAAACATAGAAACATCTCAATAACAACATCTCAATAATAACAAGCTGGAGAAGTGGGCCAATGGGATATTGTGAGGTTTAACAAGGCCAAGGTCTGGTGCTGCACCTGGGTTGGGGCAATCCCCTGTCTCAGCCCAGGCTGGGATGAGCAGATGGGAGCAGCCCTGCCCAGAAGGACCTGGGGGTGCTGCTGGGTGAGAGGCTGGACAGGACCCAGCCATGGGCACTGCCAGCCCAGAGAGACAAACGTGTCCTGGGCTGCATCCAGAGCAGTGTGGGCAGCAGGGCAGGGAGGGGATTCTGCACCTCTGCTCTGCTGAGACCCCACCTGCAGGGCTGCATCCAGCTCTGGGTGCCAGCACAGCAGGGACAGGGACCTGCTGGAGGGAGTCCAGAGGAGGGCCATGAAGAAGATCAGAGGGATGGAGGAAGATAGGCTGAGAGAGTTGGGATTGTTCAGCCTGGAGAAGAGAATGGTCTAGGGAAATCTTTCAGTACCTGAAGGGAGCTACAAGAAAGCTGGAAAGAGTCTTTTACAAGGGTCTATATTGCCCTCAGACAAGGGATAATGGCTTCAAACTGAAAGAGAGTAGGTTTAGATTAGATATTAGGAAGAAATTCTTTGTTTGTGATGCTGGTGAGGCTCTGAAACAGACTGCTCAGAGAAGATCTGGATGCCCTATCCCTGGAAATGTTCAAGGTCAATTTGGATGGGGCCCTGTGCAACCTGCTCTTGTGACTGGTGTCCCTGCCCATGGCAGGGGAATTGTAATCAGATGATTTATAATGTTCTTTCCAACCATTCTATGATTCTAATCTCATAAGCAAACACTAGTGTATCTATATATGCACATACACTATTACATTATACATTAATGTTAGGGTGCTCTTAATCCAGAGCAAGCAGAGCTTTTCAATAAATAGGTTTTTCATATTGTTGTTATTATTATTAATATAAGTGCACTTTAAAACAATACTGCCAAACTTTTCATCAGTCAGGCTGAAGGTTTTCTTCTAAAAGCAGAAAAGAACCATAGATAACATGACTGGGTGTAGTGCAACTGTGAATGAATAAATTGGTCAATTTTAGATGCTGTTTCCTGGGAACATGAGCTTAGCTTCAGAACTGCTCTCCAGACACTGGCTCCTTTTTTACCACAATTGTCTTGCTGTCCAGTCTGATGGCTGCACAGGGAAGACAATATCTGGGTGCGACATCCCGCACTGAGGAGGAAGGGAACACCCAAGGGTTGTTGCCACCAGATCAGCTCCTGCAGCCTGGTTTCAGCCACTATCTTTCTTACAGCAGGGCTGCCGTCCAAACAGATTCTGATGGCAGCAACTGCTGCAGCAGCCTTCTCACTATTGTTCTTTTATCAACTCCTCCTTCAATCCCATGGACTCATCTTGAAGAAGAAAAATAAGTTTTGGAAATACAGGAGCTCTGTAATGCAACCCAGGATGCTGTCCCGAGAGAGTCACAGGGAGTGAGCTGCAGGAAAAAGTGTCTTGTTGGGTCCCTAGCAGTCCATCAGCCCATGTCAAACACCCTTTTTAAAATAGAAATTAAGACTTTTGTTCTGAGTATTTTAAAAATAATGGAATAAATATTCATCCTTTTTAATTACATGAAAATGAAATTATTCCATTTCTTCATAATGCAAATTATTAGATTTTTAGACATTAAATATTTCTTTAAAAATAGTAAGAAAGATGAAAACAAACTGTTTACTAATCTCAGATATCTCTTATTTCACTCAAAATGTTCTTAAATGGCCTTCATTTGTAACTCCTCCTGCTCTACACAAGGACTTTTAAATGCAGACAAAGAATCCTCATGGACTATATACTTCCTGTTGTGGCATATATTTCTAGCAGTGATAACGGCTACGTCACAGTTCCTCTCAGTTCAGTTATTTGTTTTCATCTCAAGATTTTATTACAAGGATATACCTGTACCTTCACACTGGTACAAGACCATTCTAAATAATTATTTTAAGGAAAGAAAGTTAGGACAAGGAATCAATTTTATAACAAGTTCAAGAGAATACCAACAGTGGCTGTAAGCATTAAAAAGCATTTAAAATGTACTTTCTAAGCCAATTCCTGTATTTCCACCAATAGATGTCACTCTTACACAGATTTGTCCTAGTGTTTCTTTGCACAAACTATATTATGCAATCTAGTCTTAAAGCAATTTCTTTCAACCATTCAATCCTTCCCATGTTTCTTTCCTCTTCTTCTACATTCTGTTCCCTTTCCTTCTGATTTCAAAACTACTGCCAAAACGTGTCTCTGTAGGCTGCTTACTGCTCACCCTGGGAGCATGTAAGTATTTCCAGCTCTACTGAGCTGGCCTGACATTACGATGAACTTAGGTTGCTCTCTGAAGCTTGAAACTTGGGGTTTCACACCCCAGGAAGTTTAGAAACCTTTCCTGTCAAAATCATGGCCAGTCTGACCCCAGTGCCAGTTCAGCTTCTCCAAAACTGTGAGAAGCAGCAGGGTGGCTCCCAGTGTTGGGGCTGTGCACATGCACGTATGCACAGGTGCACACCCACAGTTCCTGCAAAGCATTTCCAGGAAGCAGCTCATTTAAACTAAACACCCGTCAAGATTTTAGACATGGCACATCATGTGTCTTAATCTATTTATATCATTTAAAAAAATTTCCATATATATTGCTTTCAGCTGCACAAAGACATATGGGCTCACAGACCATCTGGAAAACTGTATCCCATCCAAAACTTGGCAGTTTGTCAGATATTTTGGAACATGCTTTTAAACTGACCCGAAATAAATGCATACCAAAAATGTAATTGTATATAATAAATGCTTGTTGAAATCCAATACAGCATGAATACAGTCCTACTCACATTCAGTTCCAGGCTCAGATGCAACACACTTCTGTTGATCTTCTCTTTCTCACTTGAATGAGGAAATGAGTTTGAGTGCCCCAGTCTGCAATCCAGAACCCACGTATCTTCATCTCTGTTTGCCACATCCAAACTAGTCAGCTGTTCAGTGAAGTCATCCTTCAAAGCAGACTCTGCTGGGAGGCCCAAATGAAAGGAAATTAAATTAAATAATTCTATGCAGCTGCACATAATCTCTGCACACAGAAAGTTCTGCATCTTTTTGAAATCCTGGTACATACTACTAACATGTGCACTTTCAGTTCTCTCTTTAAAGCATAACAAAATGGTATAAAGGGGTTACCCTTTATACTTTGTTTTTACTTAGAAAAAATAATTTTGTCCTTAAATTTTGTGGGTCAGATCTAGCATTAAAATAAATGGGCTCTTGTCTTTCCCCCATACACAAACTGTGTGTAAGATGCTTGAGTTTTCACCTCTGCCAAGGCACTCTTACTGGTCACCCTAAATGTGCTTGTTACACATACATATTTCAGACGTGGGTGTGAAGTGTAAAACTACACTGAGAAGGCTCCATAAAATGATTTGACAAACTTTTTGACATTGACTGAACACAGCCTTAGTGGGATTGTGCCAATCCAATTTAAACCTTACACCGAGTGCATAAAAAGTAGAGTCTTTCAATCAGAAATGATACTTTAGATTTTACCTTTCTCTGGTAACCTTAAAACATAGTATCAACCTGGTTTTGGAATGGTTCAGGTACAAACAGCCATAGATTTAACAGGAGAGATAAAAACAAACCTGTCAGCCACAGGTGTATTCCAGTATGACATGCATTGCAACCACTCAGCACTCTCCCTTCTGTTCACAGCATTGCTGGCTTATTAGACCTCCAAAATGTCTTTTTCTGCATGATAGTTTCCAGTTTAGCAATGAGAAAACCAATGAATTCCATGAAGTTAATGTGTTCAGCTCTGCAGTGTTAATGTCTGACATAAGATACATAACAGCTCCTTTTATATTCTATAGGATATACACTTATATCCTCTTATATATACTCTTTCATATATAGACACATCCATCTTGGAACATTTCACTGGAAACTTCAGATATTAGCACCATTTCTGGCTGCTGCTGCAGCAGCAACCCTGGGAGAGTTTAAGGCCAGATTTGATGGAGCTCTGAGAATGTGGTCTAGTGAAAGACACCCCTGTCCATGACATGGTGTTGGAACTAGATGATCTTTATGGACCTGCTCAATCCAGACCCTTCTCTGATTCTATTAATGGCACTTACAAATGTGTAATTTGTAGAAGTTTTTTCTTTTCCCCTAACTTTAACATTTAAAAAGACATTTAAAAAAGAGGCACTAGGATCAGAATCCGTAAGAATGTTTGCTTAAATATAGGCTGATCTTAAAACCTTCCGATAGCTTACAGCTATCAGCTTACACTGTATCAATAAGCATAGTATAATGAGTATAATGAGTATAATAAGTATAATACTTGATAAAATGGCCACTAATCCAAAGTACAAATCAGTCATTATTGTGTGAAGCCCATCCTTCATCTTATTCAGATGAAATCTCAGAGTGAGATCCTATCAAAATACAGCGTTTCTGCAAAAGATTATTACACATACCTTTACACTTTTTGAAATTATGCCCTGCATATAATATTAAACTGTATCAAGATATTCAAACACAAGACAGCACGTTTTAAGGTATTCTGAGGTCCAGATGTGCTATCTTTTAGATCAGGGATCTAAAGAGAGAATTGCTTTCTGACTTTCTGAGTCAAAGATTTTCTGTATATTTTTACACATTTGATAAAATACTTCTTTTGTCGGCTCTTATGCCATTAAACACCACCAAACCCAGTGGTGTGGTTTAATCACAGCCAGCAACCAAATACCATGCAGCAACCATGTATCCAAAACACAGCCCTGTACCAGCCACTGTGAAGAAAATTAAGTCTGCCCCAGCCAAAACCTACTCATTAAAAGTCATTCTGATATTTAGAATACTTCGAGATCAGTAATACAAATATTATGCTTTTAATATTGAATACAAATGTCATGCCTATAACAAGCTGAATAAAATCTATTGGTTGAATTTTGACCTCTTTTTTTGTTGCACCATACAATTAGCCCAGTGACCTCTAGTCACCCCCCTTTACATGATTATGATTTGGAAAATACAAAGGAGGTTCCAGGTGAGTGGAGAGGAAAAAGTAAAAATCTCCATTTTTAACATAATTGGACATTATTTGCATCATGTTAACCATCCTATCATTACAGGTTTTGGTGCTTCTCCTGATTTCTGTCACAGACCAATGCTACATTTTTTGTGGGTATCTTCTGACTTTTCATCACAAAAAAAATTGGAATCCTGTCATATATAAAAACCATATATGCTTTCATTAAAAAATTAAAACAGCATTAAAATGCAAATATACACAGTAAAACCCAGCAAATAAAACCATTTTTACTTCAGTGCTCTTGGGGAATTCATTTTATCCTTGCAATTACCAATTCACTGGTTGCCCACCCTGTTCATCATTACCTCTAATACTTCAGAGTTTGTAGTCATTTTGGATCAATTATTTTTAGCTCTGTTGTTCAAAGATCTGTTCAATGTCAGCTACTGCTAAAGAGCAAATTCCTTTGCAGCAGTGATTTTTTACCCATAATATGCTTACTCTGATCATTTCCATTGATTCATTAAGTGATACAGAGCTGTAGCAAGAGAACACAATCAGAATTCCTTCTTGCAGCAGCTGGTATTTCCCATAATTAACTGTGGCCCACCTAAGAACAGTCAGCCTGCCAAATTCTTTCTGGGCCTCTAGAAAAATGAATACTTCCCTCAGCTGCAGAGATTCAGTTTTTGTCCAAATTTAATTTTATGCACCATTATATTAATCGATGGTATTTTTTGCTGATGGCAGACTCCTCCCAAGTTGGTTACCTCTGTTCTCCACCCTCTGTGTAATTATTACTCAGTGTTGTGTTATCTCTGCATTTATCCCGGTAGCTGGTGACCGCATTCCTCCCTGAGCACACACCTGCACACAGCATTAGCATACAGCCACTTCTGTGCTAAGGGACCCATCCAACCCAGCAGACAGGAGGACATGAAAGGAGAACTTTACTCATCTCCAAGTACTCTATTTTAAGCAAATTCTTAAACGTTTGGCCATATTTTCCCCTGAAATTCACCATTCTGTCAGCTCTGACAAATGGATTTTACTGCTACTTACATTTATCCAGGAAATGTTTTTTTTTAAAACTGGCAATCTACTATAATCTAATTGTGCATTTAAAAAAAAGCCATATACATTTTATGCATGCATATGCTAACACATGTATATATCATTGAATCACAGGCTAAATTTAGGAAGTTTTAAAATGCACATGTTTATCCTTTAGCCAGCTTAAATGAATCAACATAAATTTTTTTGCCTCCTGACAAAAAGGAGGCTTTCAAGAATGTTCAACTGCTGTTCAAACTGTCTTCCAGGTTTGCCAGTTTATACCACTTCGAAGTGCCTCCTGTATGCACTGTATGTACAAAGAAGACTGCCCAAATACAGATCTGCTGCCATCTATTGTCACAAAGGAATGGAAGACACAGCAATGTAAATAAGGGAAGACTGAATACTTAATGCTTCTTTGGCAATTTTTACCATGCAGACTTTGTGAGTGTAAGGAAACAACTTTTTTATGTTGCCACAGGTAAGATAGATGAGACATTCAAACCTCAGGGGTAGAGACAGGGTCACATCATCAGACTGTGACAATAAATAGTACATTCAGGATTTCCTAAACCCTCTAGTCCTATCCTGAACGTACAAAATTATAAGGTAATTGCATCTGACCTTTTTTTTGGTACAGATTGCCATTCTTGTCCTACAAAGTCTTTTAAACACAAATTCTTAAATTAGCAAACAGGCCTATGAGACACCATGTAATGCATTTCTGTAAGTCACTGTTGTGGAATACACAATTCTATGGAACAGTTTTTATGGGCAGTCTCTTTCTACAGAAAACCGTTTGGGCTTTTTTCTCAGCTGTCTGGGAAACACAACTTGAGAGGAAAAAAATCATCTTCTTAAACTTTTTATTTCTATTTCAAGGAATTAGGATGTCATGATATCCATTTCCTTCAGTACATGATTTGCTTAACCACAACTCACTAAACTCTGAGGCCAGTCTTTACTGATTGCTTTTAGCTATGTTTCCTGACGACTATATATTACTGTTTCAATCACACTCCATTCTTTCTAGATTGCTTTACTATACCACACAGGATAAAAACATAATGTTCACTCCTTTGTATGTTGATTCCTATGTAATGCAATTCTATTGCCTAGCTGATTGAATGTTATAAGCACTCTTACATGCATGAATAAAGAAAACCTTATGTTAATTAGATATTTGTATTCACTGCTTACCTCTTGGAAGAAGTGCAAAGAAAGTAAATCAAATTTAAATCTTTGTACACCATTTGGGAATGAGTCTTAGAATGCCAGGTTTTGTCATCTTTAAAATTTTGGGTGGGCCTTAAATTTTAGGAAAAAAAAATCCCCTAACAAACAAAATAAATAACCAAGTAGGTGTTTGAGCAAGTGATCCACAAAACTGAAACAGTCTAACTCAGAAGTTGCCTATTTAAAGGCAACATTTTGACAGTAGAAATGAACACTCTAAACATCAGAACCACATTTAGAGGATTTACAGTATTACTGACTTAAGAGAATGTTATTACTGAAGGGATTTAGCTCTTGCAAGATCTTAAGTCAGCAAATCACAGCATGTTACAGAGTCTTTGGAACACTTCCTTGTTGAAATAGATGAAGCTTGACCACTGTTACTGAAAGCATTGGTGGAACATGAAGATAAACTGTTTTTACGCTTTAAAATGTCTCTCTTTTTTTGTTTGTTTTGTTTTGTTTTGTTATTACAGACACCAATGTATTAAATCTCAAATGAAAACAGCATTGGAAGTAGTCTCAGCAGTTTCAGATTCTGTGGTTAGATGATCTTGCACAGTTCCATCCACATGCCATCTGTGGTATCTCATATCTGTTAGTACATAAAGACATTAAGTTATGCACTCAGTGTTCCTGTGTATGTCGATGACACAGAGGAAAATAGGATTTGATTTTCTGGAGTTAAAGTCTACTGTGAAGGTGAAGGAATATGAACAAATAGGGAGAAGGATAAGAGAAGTAGAAAGGGGATTTAAAAACCTAGAGGAAGCCCTCCTCCCTCCCTTTTAATTTTCCAGATTTCCTTGACAGGAAAGAAGCAAATAGAAAAAACCTGTTTGCTCTGGTAGAGGCCCAAGAGAAGACTGAAATCTCAGCATCAATACAATTCTTTCTGTTTTATTGGATAGAATGTAAGAAGTGTGTAGTTGTCTGTGCAGAAAAGTGAACATCGTGTACCAGGTGGATGAATAAATCCTTTTTACATGAAGAAAACTCATAGTGCAAGGCTAGAGAAACTGGAAAATTATATAAATGCTGTCTTTGGGAGTGAAGACATATGTCATCTTTCCCCCTAATTTATATAGTTTTATTTAATCTGTATCGTAGTGTGGGCAATTCATAGTATAAGCAGTTTAGCCAAATCCTTGATGAAGATTGCCTGTTTCCACAGTATATTTACAAGTTCTTTTTGCATGATGACAAATTGTGGCTTTTAAAAAGCAAATGTTAATCCTGCCACTTGCCATATTGCTCTAACAAATAAGCCTGAATGGCACAATCCTTAAATCGAATCTCTCAAAGTGGTGAGTGTGGGAACAAAGCCCTGGGGCAGCAACACCCTGCAGTGGCAGTTAAGGTCCTTGTAATGCCCAGAAAGCTAGAAGTTCCTAAAGTACCAATATCCAAAACAATCAATCACTTCTTTTCTTTTATCTGTGCCCTCTTTCTCCTTGCAAAGAGTAAATGCAACTTAGTACAGCTAATAAAGGAGAAAAAATGTCTAAGTGGCTTCAAATCCACACAATTACTAACAGAAAAATCTATAACCAAGTAAAGATAAGACCTTCCTCCCTTGCTAGCAAATAAAGATCAGGATGTTATTCTGAAGTGTGAACTTGAACAAGGATATCTTCCTGCAGGAGATGAAAAACTGTACATAGCTTGACATGAATGTCCATCATTAAAAGAAAAGAACAGCAAAAAACAGTGAAAATAAAGCTCTCTGTCCTAGAAAGTTCAACTGAGCAACCATCGAACATAGAGATACGAAGGAAATACAAAATATTTATTTTCTTGGAAAAATATTTATGCAACTTCTCAATGCAGAGTATGTCAACTGCAAAAGCATGTGATACAACTCAAAGCTTTTCAAAAATGTTTCAGAACCATTATAAACCTAATTAAATTAGCAACATCTATCAAATCCTACAAATTCCTTATATAAATTTAAATGGTTTGTATTAAAGTAGCTTTATATTTAATCTGTTGACATTGAATGTGATTTATATTTTTTATTTTTTAAGCATTTACATTTACAGTAATTTATATACTTTATAATGCTTTTTTTTCCCCTTTACCTCAGTCTTGTCATTCTAGACAAAAGTCTCCAATCTGTAAAAGAGCAAATCCTAATAGATAAAACAAGAATAATTACCACTAACTTAGTGTAAAATAGCTAGTAAAATTTTAGTTTAGGAAAAGAGAAACAACAACAACAACAAAAAAACAGAACAAAACAAAGAAAAAGGCAAGATTGTTAGCAGAAAAATGAGATAACCATATTCAAGATTCAGTGCTATCTCATCCAACATGTGCTTGAGAAACCCGAGAACAGGAACTCCAGTAACAAGTACAGAATGTATTTTCTGAATTAGGATACAGACCTGACAGGTGCAGTTGGCCCCATACAAGCCTACAGCTTTAGCACATACTCAAATTTAATCAGTTTAGTTACACTGAGCAAATAACGAGCCAGACCTGCCTTGTCACTTGCCAGCCCACTCCTGCTTTCAGATGCAAGCAAGATGCCCTGCAAGTGTTCACAGTTGGCACTATAAACAAAGAGCCAAAGATGCTAAAAACCCCAAGAGGATGTAACAGGAAGCAATAGGCACCTCAGTGCAAATTCTTCATCTTCTATTATTCCCAAAGAAACTTCACATGTCCACAGTCAAATGCCACAATCAGGCCAAGGTGCTGAGCTGCAATACCAGGAACTTTTAGTGAAAGGCTCATTTTTAGTGCCAAAGAACTTCAGTGCTCACAGTAACTTCCAGATGGGGGTAATACCCAAAGTAATCTCGTTAAATATCCAATCAGCATTATATGTATTAATTACACAACATTTCCCAAGTGAGCCTTTTATGAACATACAAAAATGAAATATTACAGAAAAATTTAAAATACCTGACAATTCACATACGTTTTTCTTAGTAAGCATATGCTTAGTGTCTTGTGGGGCTATAAAATAGGTAATAATAATTTTCCAAAACCAGTTTACAACTGTTTACAGCTTCATTACCTGAAGTAATTTCTATGCAATCAGAGCACATATGATATTTGTTATTGTTTACACTCAAAGCAACTAGCAAAAATGGAAGCATTCCTAATACCATAATTGCTGTTATGGGGAGTGTTTCACTGTGACTTTGTACAACTACTTCTCTCATCTGTGGTATTAGCCAGTTAGCTAAACGAGTGTGGAGGAGGAGACTGATGTTTAACTTTTTTATTCCTTATTTTGTTTAGAAAGATTTGACCTTGCAAGCAACAGTTTTTGAAAATATTAGAACTCTGTAGCTAGTGCAATAAGGAAAATGAAGAGCTATAGAAAAACATTACTTTTCTCATGTGCTTTTTATAATATTTCTCCTTATATACTGGTTCTCACTCTTAACCATGAGAAAGGCAAAGTATCCCCCAAAAGATTTGGTCTGGGCATTAGGTAAGTAAAAAATGAATGACAGTAGGATTGATTTTAAATAATCTACATCTTTTACCTTATAGTTCCAAATTTTGAAAGTTGCCTAAAATAAAGTTTAACATCAATGCATGTATTTGTAGAGGTCACTTAGGCCAGCCACCTCTACATTGCATTAATGTCATTATATAAATATTTTAGTGCAAATATTAAGATTTGATATAGTGAAGTATGGATAGAAACAAAAAGTGCCAGAAGCAACAATCAAAGAACAGCCCATATAGATAACCAGAGACACTATTGACAGCAACAAAATTAATTAACACTGAGCATGTTATTTATAACTAAACTATGATTCATCAGTGACAGACTGCACTGTGATAATAGGAGAATGCACACGGCCTGCATGGCCTGTGCTCTTCCTTCTCCTCTTGGAATAACATTGCATGGCATGTGCCAGTCTTCTGCCTTTTATCCAACAGGAAGACACGTAACAGCCCAAAACATACTGAAAATCAGGAAACCAGGGAAATGGCCAGCAACCTTGCTTAACATTCATGAAAAACAAAATACACAAGACTTTGCAGCAAAAGGATCACCTGTTTTATGACCAGTCTAGCAGAACCTAAGAGATGTAGTCAGTATTTGACAGCTAGTGTCTCCTTTTCTCTCTAACCTCATTCTCAATGCTGTCCAGACTGCTTTAACATATGCATTACCTTGAGTGAGAATGGTAACATTCTGAGTGTGCAGAATCAATCTGGACTATACTAAAGCCTTGGGCACTGTATCCCATAGCATTCTCCTGGAAAAACTGGCAGCCCCTGGCTTGGATGGGTGCACTCATCACTGGGTAAATAGCAGGCTGTGTGACCAGGCCCAGAGTGTCACGAAGGAAGTTCCATCCAGCTAGTGGCCACTGATGAGTGGTATTCTTCAGGGCTCAGTACTGGGACCAGTCCAATTAATACCCTTATCAACAACCTGAATAAAGGGATCAAGTGCATACTCAGACAGATTACAGGCAACACCAAGTTGGGCAGGAGTGTGGATCTGCTGGAGGGTAACAGGGCTTTGCAGAGGGCTCTGGACAGGCTGATCACTGGGCTGAGACCAATGCTATGAGGTTCAACAAGGCCAAGTCCCAGGTCCTGCACCAGGGTCACAGCAACCCCAGGCAGTGCTACAGGCTGGGGGAAGAGTGCCTGGAAAGCTGCCCAGCAGAAAAGGATTTTGGCCTACTGATTGAGAGCCATCTGAACACGAGCCAGCTGTGCCCAGGTAGCCAAGAAGGTCAGTGGCACCCTGGTCTGTATCAGCAATGGTGTGGCCAGCAGGACCAGGGCACGGATTGTCCCATTGTCCCCCTGTACTGGGCACTGGTGAGGCCACACCTCAAATCCTGTACTCAGTATTGGGACCCTCATCACAAGAAAGACACTGAGATCCTGAAGGGAGTCCAGAGCAGGGGAAAAGGGCTGGTAAAGGGTCTGGACTACAAGTCCTGTTGGGAGCGGCTGAGAGAGTTGGGGTTGTTTAGCCTGGAAAAAGAGGAGGCTCAGGGGAAACCTTATAGCTCTGTACAAATCCCTAAAAGGAGCTGTGGTAATTGCAGGATGGGACTTGTTCTCTTCTCGCAAGTAACAAGCAATAGGACAAGAGGAGATAGCTACAAGGTCAAGATTTAGATTGGTCATTAGGAAAAAGTTCTTCACTGAAGATGTTGTTAAGCATTGGAACATGCTGCCCAAGAAACTGGTTGAGTCATCATTCCTGGAAGGTTTAAAAAATGTGTACAGACATGGTTTAGGGGTAGACTTGGTAGTGCTGGGTTAATGGTTCGACTCAGTGACATTACTGGTTTTTTTNGAGGAGGCTCAGGGGAAACCTTATAGCTCTGTACAAATCCCTAAAAGGAGCTGTGGTAATTGCAGGATGGGACTTGTTCTCTTCTCGCAAGTAACAAGCAATAGGACAAGAGGAGATAGCTACAAGGTCAAGATTTAGATTGGTCATTAGGAAAAAGTTCTTCACTGAAGATGTTGTTAAGCATTGGAACATGCTGCCCAAGAAACTGGTTGAGTCATCATTCCTGGAAGGTTTAAAAAATGTGTACAGACATGGTTTAGGGGTAGACTTGGTAGTGCTGGGTTAATGGTTCGACTCAGTGACATTACTGGTTTTTTTCAACCTAACTGATTCTGTGATTCTAAATTAGTAAGTGAAAAATTGCATCCAGGACAAGTAAAATGCATTTTTCCAACTGTAGGATCCCATAGTTCTGAGTCATTAAGGAATCTCCCTCCTCTTCTGCAAAAGCAGCCACAATAATATTTATATCCAATCATAAAAGAAATACACAAGTCTGCCTGACACCTAAAATTATTTGATAATTCATGTCCTAAAGATATACAGCTATGCTATTTCACATGTGCTGTGGCAACTCATACCTACTTTTTCTGCTTTACTAAGACAGGAACAGAAACAAGCAGTGAGGACCTTTCTGCAATGGTCAGATTCTAAGTGGTAATGGCTCAACATGTGGGCAGTGGCAAACAAAACGATTACCTTAGTTCACACTCTTGCTAAATCTGGCATCAGTACACCCCATGTCACAATTGACAGGGTCATGTTGAACCTAAGTCAGTCAACATCACATAAATTTTCAAAGGATTCAGCTGACTTTTTTCCAACCCAAGTATCTCTGAATGCCTTTTAGTGCATCATGGGTTCACAGAAACTCCAAAGCCCTGCTACACTTCTGTTAATGAAATACTAGCATTGTGATGTTTGAAGCACTATCAGATAATCTAATAGGGATAGACAGACATATACTGACTTGTACAGCCTTAGCAAAACTGGATGACTGAGCAAAGGGAATTGGTTTGGCAAATTTTCAGTTTTCACTAAGGTCAAAGTCCTATTGCCAAGGAAAAAGATTCTGGATAGGATACAATTTTTTTATATGCTCACAGTGAACTCTCAATTAAATAAGTTTTATCTTTACTATAGCATACTGTGAGTCACAAATTGGCTTCAATTCCTCCAAAACCTCAGGAAACCAGTATAACCATATTCATGGAGCACTGACACGTGTTTTTCACATTTCCAGTCAGCACTTGTATAAGAATTTGAGCTGTATCACTGACACTGGCTTGTATTCTTCTTACCTCTAAACTTTAATGGCAATACTGAATGTTCTACTTTACTTTTTTTAAAATATATTATCCACTCTTTTATTTTATTTATGGTGTTCAAAAACTTCACTTGCCTCAGCTAATCACAAGCTCACTGTATGAGACATTGGACAAGAAATCAGTTAAAACAAAAAACAATCTATCAGATTTTTTTTAATTAATTAAAAAAATTCTTTATTCCTTTTCATTGGTACTTAGGAAATCTTAAGTCAGATTTAGTCCACAATCAGTTTCTCCCACTTTCAATGCTGTTGAATATTCCTTACTTTCTCAGATTTCTCAAGAAGTGAGAGGTGAACAGTATTTCTAAAAATAAATTATGCCACCTATATAGACACTGTTACTTGTGAAAACATGGGGGTGTGGAAGTGGTAATAGATTTCTCAAAGCATTTTGAACTTTCTTTGAATAAATTAAAGGCTCGAGCTATTTCTCTTTTACGTTTATGCTTTTCCTGGCATCTTGGGTTTAGCATGTGAGCTCAAGATTAAATTACAGTGGCATCCATGGGTGACTTCTCTTCAACTGTTAAAAACTGTTTCCAACTGAAAATTCTGCATTCAGAGAAGATGGTGTACATTTACTATATTCCTTCCAATGTCAGCATTTTGGTGCACTTCAGCTGGTACACAGGAAAGAGAGAGAAAAATCCAGCCCTACCCGATCTCTTCAGCTAGGTTTGCAATCTCTATCAAACACCTTGTCAGTTATCCTTAGGGTTTTTCTCCCAGGCTAAAGACAATTTTTTTGTACTTTAAAATATCCGGTTGTCCTTTCCTGAATATGACTCAGTTTTACCATATATATTTTTGAGACAGAGACTGAGAACTGCAAGATATTTGAAGTGTGAGAGCTCTAGATCTCATAAAGTGGAATGATGTTTTTGGGGGTTACTTCTTCTCTAGAAATTCCCAATTTGCTTCCTTTGAAAGGTATTGAGTGTTCAACAGACATTTACACAGGACAATCTGTCAAGATTCAAAGCTGTCATTGGTGGAAGGAAATGGCTGGCTTCATTTTATATATGAAGTGAAATTATAGGGGGGTTTTGTACATGGCTTCCTATTTATTTCCTTTAAGTTCACCTGCCTTTTTCTACTTAGTAAACACTTTCTACAGTTCTTCACAGCATTTCTCCCTAGATACCATGATATGATATTCATTGGCTAGAGTAGTATTCCTGACCCCCTGAGAGGTCAGGCTGGATATTATAGGATATGCATCCCCAGGTACAGAAACATTGATTTCACAGTTAGTGATGAAGACTGACTAAAACTTTAACTGTTGAGATAAAGGGGAATAACAGGCGAGCAGCACAACAGAGGAGGTTTCAGAAGTCACAAGGATATGTGCTGCTTTAGAACAGCTACCTCTCAACATCGCTCATTTCTTTTATTTTACACTGTGATTCAGTATAGTACTGGCTAATTATAGCAATCTAAAAATTGCAGAGCAGAAATGATGCAAAAAAATGAGCTAGAACTTTACTAGTTACCACCTACATTTCTTTTTGATACAGTCTGTATTTATTCATATTTTAACAAGTATCTGCCAAAATGACAAGCAACATTTCACAGTCTCAACTCTGACACACCTACATGTTAAAACGAGTCAAATTTGGAGACAGCTTTTTATTTTCTTTAAAGCACTTTTTGGGAAAGACGTTTTTTCAGTTTATGGCTGTTTGCATAATGTCTGCAAGATACTACATGCATGTTCAATAACCCTTGCATGTCAAATAACTGTATAAAAAACCAGAAGAAGCCACAAGCATCTCAGCTTTATCAAGGCTTTCTTCAGCTCAAAGTGTTCTATTACAAAACAAAAGAAAACACTCTTCATTATGTAATCTAGCCCTTTTTAGTGGCCTCACTTTGGTCTGGCAAAAAACCCCTTAGATCTCTAAGTACCTAACAAGTGGTCTGCTTAATCCACTAGAACATATTTCTGTCATTCAATTCACTTTTGCAAGTGTTTTATGCAGTTATATTACACTACTGAGGAAAACAATAAGCTGTATTCTTTTGAAAGTTCAGAGTCTAATTAAAACATGGCTCATTAGCCAAATGGATTTTTGTCACATGAAATTTTTTACTGGCTTGCTAATGAACCAGATATAAATATCAGTCACTGCTGCAATCCAGCAACCTCAAGGCTGCCAGCATTATTACATTTACTTTAAATATAAAATTACAACTTCGTAAGGGTTGGCCATCTAGCATATAATTTTGTTTTGGAAAGCATTCCTCTTTAAATCAACCATAAGCATATACTCTCTGTCTTGCTTTGAGTTAAGCCTGCCTTCAGTGCTGTTCTTGAAAAGGGTGGTTCTCTCTGTCAAGGCACACTGATAACACACGCCAGTTCGCAGCACACCACTACAGGAATGTGACAGCAAAATGCTATTGGTCATATTTCTATTCATATGGAAGATATACTTCCTATTTTAAAATTCTGTCATCTTCAACATGTAGATGCCAAAGGAGACAAATGAAAAGCATAACTTCCATTTTATTTCTATGCTCACAGTTCTATTGTAACAGTAAACCTGTTATGCAAATTCTGCACACTGGCCAAAGACCTCTAATGTTTGTCCTCCTGAACCCAGTACTTGTGTCACCAAGAAGTCCAATTAGTTTCACTTCATCAGTTTTCCTGCTAGGATTAACAAAAGTCCACAGCTACATCTGTGGACTGAGGACCATAAAATCATTTTCCAGAAAATCCCAACATAATCTGTTAAATTTTATGGTTAAAAGTCAAATGAAATGCCTTACAGCATTGACACCGAGACAATAACTGAATTATACTTAAGTAGAAATGTAATACAGAAATCAGGTAGTTCCCAGGAGAAAGAATACAGAGTTAAATAGAGTTCAATTTTTAGAACAATTAAGAGAGACTGCAAAGCACCAAAATGTACAATGAGAGTCTAGACCCAAATTCAAATGCATTTTAAAAAAATAGGGTTTTTTTCTGAATGAATAAATCAATTTTTAATAGTTTGGTTAGATGAAGTTAACAATGTTGCTGCAAACAAAAGCTGAAACATCATTTACAATACACTTATTTGGACTCAGTTGACTAAATGAATGTTAGATGCCAAAATTAATTTACTCCAGTCCACAAAGGTGTGGATCATTCCAGGTCAGATTTGGCAGCTCTGTGTCTGTGCCTCAGACACCCCTAGGGCACCTAAAACAGTGCTTTTTCCATTCTGCACAATTTTGCATCCATTCCAAAGGTCTTATGCAATGAGATGGTAACATTCAGCATTCCTTCCTTTCATTTGTGAAATTATCTTACAGGTAATTGCCCAGCACATTGAAAAGGGTGGCAGAGATCATTTCATGTGAACAAGCAAAGTATGAGTTTGCCTCAAAAAGTACACATAGAACAGTGTAAGTCAGATGAAGGAGAAAAGTAATGGAAATGAAGGAGACATGATGAAGGGGTTGTGGGAGTGTTTTAAGGATGACTGCTGAGTAAGACAGCAAAGCAGCATGCTAGTATACAAGAGGATGGGTGGAAATAATTCCATGACTATTAAAGTCATGACTATTTAAATATTAGTATCATTAGATGTTGTTTTTAGCAGCCAAAGCTGCTAAAGCAGACCTGAATTCCAAGAAACCTTTAATTTGGTCCGCTGGAACACCCAGCTGTCATCTCCATTTGCACATTTGACATCAATTCCAATGAATTACACATAAGAAAATCCAACCCTCTGATGACAGAGCTGCAACTTACTTTACAAAGTTAATTGAACCTCCTTTTATGCTCTGTCTCACTGACCATCCACATTATTAATGCCTCAAGCCCAGGCTATGTCACAGCCCTGCTGGTAGCCTGGAATCCCCTTTGAGCCTACAGCCTCACCTAACCCATGAGTAAAGCTTCAGGTGCCTGCTCTGTGCCACAAGCGTGGAGTGACTGCACCTCACTGGTGTGAAGCAGCTGTGTGACACCAGCCATGCCCCTGGGACTTGACAGATGATGAATTCTGTGCAGACATGCCTTAGCAACTGAACTCTGCAAGAATTGCTCAGGCTGCTCTTTGAACTGCCTGAGTACCCATCCAGTGAGTCTCATAGACCAAACTGGAAAAGCAGTGGGTGGCTGGTGTGGACCAGGCATGCCATGCAAACACACCCTATGTGACTCCTCATACAGAGCATCTACATTACTGTAAGGGAAATACAATTATGCAGAGGGAAAAAAAATAGCACTAGAAAGTCAATTTGTGTGGGTAGAAATACTATGGAAGATGGAGGGGTGGGAAATTCTCACTTATTTAATTTACTTCAAAAATACCCCAGACTTCTGCCTGCTTTGGATTAAAAACATTTCACTTTGGAGAGTTACAAAAGAAAGTCTTCTCACTGTACTTAGCTATCTCAAAGGTATCTCTTTTACAAAAGAGAGATCTCTTGCAAAGTGTCACCCTGGAAAACTGAAATAGCTTCTAACTACAGCTCATTTTCTGCTAGCCTTTGAAAAAGCCTTTAAATTCAAAGCTCTTACAAGAAAACAAAATCTGAATATAATGGAAACAAACCTTTTGTTTTGTTTTCAAGGTGAAATAGTTTAAATGTAATCCAATCACTTTGATGAAAAGGACTTGACAAACATTCAGTGCCTGATGAGATGAAAAATAGGGCTCTTTGGACTAATTAGGTATGGCCTCTTTTACTAATCCACAGCTTGGAGAAAAACTCTCAGCCTGGATTAAGACTGACAAACTAAGCAACAAAATTAAGATTTTTTTTCCCCATGATATAAGAAAAATATTCAAATGGAAAACTGCTGTTCATACTAAACATAAGATGGTAAGATAGAAACCTGAAGGCTAAAAAGTAAGAGATTTTTGAAAAAAGTGAAAACCTGAAAAACTGTCCTAACTTTTTTTTCCCATCTTTCAATGATAAACATCTTTCATTTTTGCCTAATTATAACTTGCATAAATAACTATAAAAGTGGAATACAAATTAATCACAAGATAAAAAAACATGTAAGCAATTACTGGGAATTTATATAGTGCTGTTTGTCTTATTTAAAATACTTAAAACAATGGTTTCACTGTATGTCAGATCTAAAGACTAATCTGATGTAGTAAACTAGTAGAAAAATTACTAGGTCCATATCCCATGAAGAGTACAAAAGCATGATAAGTAAGTACTTAGATTTTGTATAAGACTTTTCTTTTTGCCTATGCAAACAGATGTATTGCCATCTTCTGTTTTTGATATATTACTTGGGGTTTCTTATTCACCTGCAAAATGATTTTCAAAAGGCTGCTACTTCTGGAAAAAAATTTGTTTGTTTGTGGTTTTCTTTGTTTCAAATTTTATTTCTATGAAACCTGTGATTTTCCAAGTAAAAAGAAAAAACCTGACTGGCACTGACTTTGTACAACTCTCAAATACATGCTCAAGTTTAAACTGTAATGTCTATTGGAGAATGCACATGTAACTGTATATAAATTATATTACATTATATTATGTATAACAGTAATTATATTTTAATATACATGTATTTAAAAACATATACTCTCCAAGACTATGTAGTTTTTATTTTAATAACCTTTTCAATATATTTTTCATACTTGAATACTTTAATTTCTTACAACAAATTTCACTTTGAAAAATCACAAATTAGCGAGAATATGCTAATTTACAATATATTGATAACTACATTACCGACAAAAAATATTCTCTAGAAGAAACTTAGAGAAGAAAACCTCTAAATTTTAATTTTTGCGAGATGAAATGACTCAGTGCCAACTGCTTTACAGGTCATATACATATATGTTTTAAATATACACAGGAAAAAACACCCCCAAAATTTTACTTTCTCCAACAAACTTAACAACGATTTAGATTTCACTTCTGCAACAATTACTATCAGACTCAAGCATATGTTAACAAAATGTTAGTTGAGGTATTACAAAACCACTGACTTCAGTGCTGCATAAAATAGGAGAAGCCATTTTTTGAGTAATTGCTCCGAAGATCTTGGAATGACTACTGCTGAGTAATGCTCCTAATTTACCACAGTATGATTAAGAAAATTCTGCAGCTTTTAAATATGCTTTCCTTAGCAGCTGTAGCGTCCAGTTTCTCTGGGCATGGAAACCAAGCTATTTGTTCTACATACACTGACAATATGAATCAGATCCCAAACACAAATTATGTATATGAGGCAAGCACGATTAACATCTTAGGTCACAGAGCGCACCTGGTATTTTGCAAATAGTAACAATTAAAGCTGCTGGGAGCAGGTTGGGAACTGAGGGTGTGCCTTCCAGCTGGCAGGGCCTCCCAGGCTACTAGCTGCTGAAAAATGTGAAATGTCAGGGGTAAAGGAATGGGAGCAATCAGTTTCAGCTTTTCTAAAATTTATGACTCAAAAATAAGTTCACACACTCATAGAAGTCACAAGTTTCTGTTTGCCAAACTCCCCTGTGCTACTGTTTTGCTCGGTTTACCTATGTTTCTGTAATAGAATCACTGGAGCTTAGAGAACAAGAATCAATTTACTTCATTTTGTACACATAATAAAAAATATTTTCTATTCATAAATATTTGGTGGTTTTGGTGACTTGACATGTTCAGATTTGCAGGGCTAACAATCAATAAACAGTTCTGCTCATGAGATAGGCAAACAAATACTGAAATGACTGAAAACGTTATAGAGTAGAAACTCAGAATACCTTTTCCCATAAAGTAGGATTTTTCTAGAACACTTTTTCCCCCTCAATTTTCCAAAATATTCTAGAAAAATGAGAGTAAACATGGTAACAGGTTAGTTATAAACCATTCATCAGTTATACCCTTAATCTTGGTAGTTTTGAACTATCCAAGTCAAAAATCATTAAACTGTGTACTGATAGCAAAGAAATGCTAAGTGATTGCTTAGGACAATTTCAGAGAGGCTCATTTTATTTAGAATGCAAAAATGTCTCTTCATTGTAAAAGCAAACTTTATAAGAAAAAAATAGCACTATCCATTTTAACATTTCCAAAATGTAAATTTGAAAAAAAAGGTAGAAAATTACAAAGCATTGAAATATTTATCACACAGGACATTACAAGTGGTAGTATATAGAGACTGTCACTCAGGTGAGGGACTGTAAATTATTGTTATTTCCTTCTTTCCTCACCTTTTGTTCAAGTAAAGATGAGTTTCCCAATTTCTCATGTAAAATACATCCAACAGTTCTCAACATCTCACCTCTATTTTCTCTGTCCTATTGTTACCTCATTGATCCCAGCAACAAGAGACAAGCCTGAAGAGATCTTTGAAAATGGTCTAGAAAACCATAAACACTTAGTGCAATTGAGAAGTCACCATAATCTAAATATAAGGGTACTCATAATCTAAGTGCAAAGAAAATTACTCTCACACACAATTAAATAAATCATTAATCTACTAGGTGCACTATTTTAATTCTATGACTCATAAATAATATTCACTACTTACAGGTATTATTTAAATGTATTATTATAGATTTATGTCTCATTTAAATCATGAAATACTATTCAAAAATATTTACTGCTGTGAGACACCACAAACACGTAATTGCCTCTTTATTAATTTTCAGTATTTTAAAGTATCTTTTTAGCAGGGAATATGGAGAATAGAATTTTTCACTACTTTTACAACTTGGATTTGGTGCTCTGTCACTTTTTCAGAGACAAAATACCAAAGGGTACCTATTAGAGATTTTAAAAATTCCTAAATATATTATTAAATCATACTTACAGAGATAAATACCTGAATCTGATCTCAGTTTGTATATCATCCTGATCCATCAAGAAAATTTCAGCTGAGCCATTTCTATCAACTTGTTTAAAGTGGTCAACAGAATACATACAGATGTAAGAAACTACAAATAACACATTATCCTAGTATTTTACTTCAAGAAAGTCTTTTTGTACTGATGAGAAAAGAAATCCATTTCACTACAGTAAGTTTCTTAAACTGAGTGCACAAACTGTAAACCAGAAGGAATGTTTTGGCCTTTTCTCCCCCCATGAAACAGAAAATTGTTAATCTATGACCTGCATAAAACATTAAGCTGTCTCTGGTTTTCCATTCCAATTTAATTCCCTCGGTTTCCCCTCACTGATTGCCTTTGACTGAAGAGTCACATGTTACAAAGAGAGAAGAAAATATAACTGTTGCTTAAGTGTTCCATGCTGAGAAGTCATTCAACTAAAACAGGGGCTATTTGTTCACAGACTCTATCAAGGCCAGTCTTCAGAGGGTCTTTCTAACTCACAGACCATGTCCTGAACTCCCAGCCCTGCCTACGTTCATTTCAAACTGCCGTAACTCTGCCTTTCCATGCAGCATTCCCTTATTTTGTTTATACCGGTACAAAAGGATTTTGGCTGCACTGGGATGAAGTATTGAGGATCTTTTATCATTACCAGGTGTAATAAGACTCAGTAGAGAAAACAAGATGACGTCCTTGAAGGCACTCACAACACAGTGTACAAAGAGTAACTGCACTGAAACCTACAGAGAAACAAAAATCCACCAAACAGCTGTGTAGTGACTGTAATTTTAGTTGGACATACAGTTAGCAAACTTTGCAAGATTACATATCTAGAAGGAACATGCAAACTTAACAGTAAAAATTTTAGATACAGCTTGCAACTGTATGCAGAAGGAGCAAGAGAAATCCTTATCAAACAGGGTATCTCTCTTACAGACCCAAGTGACAGACACTAAGGATAGTGGTATTACTCACTACGACTCAGAAAGCCAATAGCTGGAAAGATCTTCAGAAATAATTAACTCTGTTTTAGCCACACTGAGTCTGTAGGTAACACAATTCCCAAAGGATATTAGAGACACACTGGGCTAAAATAAACAAGTTTATAGTAGAAGTTAATGGTATTTATAACACTGAGATGGCAAACTGAAAATTTACATAATTCCCCTTGAACAAAAGAAAACACTCTTTCACTGTGAGAGTGACCAAATGTTAACATAGGCTGCATAGATAGGTTGTTCAGTCATCATTCTTGGAGAAATTAAAAATCGTGCACACAGGCTCAGGCACTTTGCCCTAGGTGACCCTGCCTGAGCAGAGGTTTGGACTAGATGATCTCAAGTGGGCCTTTCAGCCTAAATGATTCTGAGATTCTATGATTAATTCTCTCTTCTTTTTTATTTTAATTCTTTTCTTACACCAGTCTCTTAACTCTTAACTCTTTTATAGCATCTTCAAAGGACATTTATTCTGAATAAGATGGGTTTTGTGAAGCAACACACTCATGTATATTACTTTCATGTGAATTACCTGTGAGAAACTATGCATCATCTCTCCATATGATCCATATGCAAACTTGCTTCATGAAGTGCATACTTGCTGTGGACAAAACGCTACAGTGCTTTTAAAATGCTAATTAGCAATTCTCTGAACCACTTCAATTAGAGAAGATATTTATAAACCTTTTCCTTCCCTATAAAAGGAACATCAAAAACACTATAATATAACCTGTCTCCTGTTATAAGAGCCTTCAAACAGGGTTTTGTTTACACGAAACTTCATTTTCCAAAACCATGGTTCAGGAACACATCATAAGGTCTTGTTATTGAATTTCTCTTAAGTGACTCTATTTGTCCCTTTTCAGCTTAAAGACTTAGTTAAGTTAGGAAAACACAAAATAGTATTCAAATAGTACCATGACATTAATTTTTTTGCTACCTTCATTACATATCTGGGGTGAAATGTTGCCTGTATGCCATTTCTCAATTACTTCTGGCACTGGCACGCAATAGATTCATTATCTGGTAGTTAATGATATATTATCCAATCAAAGCCAAAACTAAAGCTTCTCACAGCCTGCTACTTTAATGCTGGAAATTTAAACAGATGTATAGAACTATAGACTATATAACTGCTATATTTGTAGAATGAGAGTGTTCTTCACATGGAAGTAAGCTATGTTTACACTACAAACAGAAATGAATGCAGAAAACTGGGATAACACAGTTTTGGCAGGCAGTGAAAGACCTAAGGAGAAGGGCAGCTCTTAGAGCACAGATGTGAACACTGCTTCTCCAGCCACCAAGGAGTGCACTATCAAACTGAAAGCATTTTGTGCTTCTCACTCCTGTCAAGATCTTTGAGGATTAAAATACAATCATATGACAATTTAATAATAATACATATTAAAGTATTTATCTATGTAGTAAACAGTTCTTTAAAGGTTAAAGTACTTCTATATTTTAAGACTGCAAAACTGATCTGCCAGAGAGAGCCATTAGCAATTGTCATGTTTCCAAATGGCAGTGCACAGGTATTTACAACCATTCAAAACTAAGAGAATGTTTGTTTTCAGTTCTTTCTAAAAGAAAGTGAACTGCTGCCATAAAATTCTCATTGGCAGAAATAAGCAAACACAACATTTTCTATCTAATAATCAGCAGGGACAGGGATAGATACATCTACAATTACATCCAGAATATATTGCAAAGAACTCTTGGGTAAACATCTTTAACTGTTCAATTAAAGAAAATTATTTAAGAAATAATCTTAAAAACTTATATTCACCAATCTTCTCAAGCAGTTAAGTGCCTTTGCTACAACACAATAAGCATTATAATTCTGAAGAATGAAAAAAACACAGAACCCTACCTCACTTTTCTTTTTCTTCCTCCCTTCTCTTCTCTGCATCTCCAAAACTTCATGACACTGACTTCATGAATCATCAGCAAGCCAGGTAGATTTACACTCATAATGTACATTCTAATGGTTACAGTTCCTTTTGCAGACTTTCCCAACAACAAAAAAAATTGATCTTGTCTCTAATCAGCCATGTTCTACTTGTTTTGTGATACTCCATAAATGTTCTCTATCATAGCCAAGGTAACACTTTCTACTCAGTCTTGGAGTTCCCCTTTCTCACTTTTCCTCCATCTCTTGTTTTTTCCTGCTTCAGTATTAATAGCACTCACTCAAAATACCACTGTCTCCATATCTTCATCAAACTTGATTCATCTCATTTCGCAGTCCTAACAACCTGCCAGTCTCAGCCAGCCTTCTGGCTTCCAGTTTTTGCATGCAACAGAGATTTTTGGGGATCAAATGATTCCCTGCAGGAGGAGTGGTCTTGCTCTCTTGTCCTTTCTGCCACTCTTGCATGTCCTCCCTCATCCTACCTGTGGATTTCATCAGCCCACTAAGAACTGTTCAGCTCACTAAACCAGACAAAGCTACTCACCTCTCTTCTTGCTGGCTTAGTTTTCAGCTTGCTTAGGGATTTGTCTCAAATTACCAAAAAGCAGGAAAAACACCAAAGCTGTTGCAGAGAAGAGGAGGAAAAGTGAAGAGAGGAGGCCTTCACTGCAAGAAGGAGAATGGGTCTGTCTTTTCAGTCCTGTAAGTCTCAGCCATTTTTCCTGACACAAAATTTAATCATTCAGTTCTATTCCAAGTTTGGTTTCGTTTCTTTACAGTCCTACTAACTTTGGATTTCTGTGTTTACTGGGTATCTTCTTCCTTCACAACAACTAAATACCAAAAAATGGAGCATTATTCATTGGCTGGAAATAGGGTAACATCATCCCTCTCATTTGTTCCCTTTCTTGCTTTCACCATTTCCCCCTGGCAGAATTTTATTCTTTTCTTCCACATTAGGATTAAAAGAAATAAAAGAAAGTGTGGTGAATACCCTTGCCAGTTTTATCCTGACTGAAAGCACAGTCACCAGTCACTGTCCTGGAAGCTATGTCATACCCAGTGATTTTTATTTTTAAATTTTCTGCTCTGAATCACATTCATTTCAATAACTGCTAAAATATCCCTAATCTTCTTCCTCTTGCAGGTAATACTTAGTAAAATAGCATATTGGTGTCATTCGGTACTAAATTAATACAATAGCTCTGAAAATTTTCTCCCTAGTTTTTTCTACTGCTGTGAACAACTTGAGAGAGAAGCAGTGACAGGAACTAAAAGGTCTCAGAAAATCTTTCCCTGAGACAATGTACCTGATATTCAGATACAAGGGCTTCTCCAATATCATAAAAGCATATTGTACTTCATATTAGAGTAGAAAAAATTTCATACACAAAATTCAAGAAGTATGTTTCTGAGTATTTAATACATGTCATTATATAAGAAATTCTAGTGTTTCTACTTCTGCTTTTGCTGCTTGTAACCAAAAAGTTTATCATGTGAAAGCCTTAAGTCATTCTAAGGTTTTTTCTTAGAATTTTGATAATTCAAATAGAACTATTGCATGCTAATACACGAATTTTGATTCCCAGTCCCACTTACAGAGAAAATTGCCAAATAATTATTGCTGAACTATAAATTATTCCCAGTTAACTATTAACTTACTAAGATGAGATCTGTGGCTTGTTCCCATGGCCAACAGTTGCACTTCAACAAGAAGATCCCATAAACTGTACTTTCAAATTAACTACTAATAGAACTTTGTGCAATGAAGCTATATGTGCCAATAATGTATCTAAATATCTATAAAGAAACTGAATTTGAGAAAAAGTGGAAGTATAGAAGTAAGGCAAATTTGAGAAAAAGTGGAAGTATAGAAGTAAGGCACTCTGCCTTAGTTGTTTCAGTTTTGACTGAAGGAATATTCTCCTATTATTGAGAAAGACTGTGAAGAATCGTGATTACAAACGTTAAGAAAAGAGAATTAAAATAATGTGTAGAGTTGTTTGATGAGTCCAATTTGTAATTTAAACTAATAAATTAGAATATTTAACTAATTAATGAAATTTTACACATACAAATTCACACGGGTAACAAAAGGCTCCAAAAGCTTTTTGAGAAGAAGTAGTGCATACTGTGACAGCAACAGAACTTTGAAAAGATATTCAAAAGGCCATCATTTTTGCCATGAAGCAAATCCTTCCATCAACCTGACTGATAAAAAGTTGACCAGAATTCTCCATAATTCTTAGAGTCATTGTAGATACTTACACAATTTAACAACAGACTGGAATTGAAAGAAAACATTTCAGAATAACACCCCATTGCGGACAAATCTGAAAAATAGTCTTGAACTCTGCTCTTCACACATGATAAAACATATCTGGTTTGATAAGAATCATACCAGAAGTGCAAGTTTATAGTTGTAAATCTTAGCACCATTTACATTAACTGAAATTGGAGATACATCATTTGTCTCAATGAACTATAGTCAGTTAGTTATTATTCATGTATGTTTACAGAAGAGTGGTATTCCAAATGCTCTCTCAATATGAATGATTCCACCCCTGGTTCAGATGGAAATGGAAAGTCATATTATCCCAGATCCAGAGACATATCTATGGTATTATGTATGCCAGCAATATAGGGATTTTTTCCTTAAAGTCACAGATTTTCTGACACACCAGTAATGCTGGCCTGCAATCATACTTGAAAATGAAAAAGAAGCAAACCAAAAAACTTGTGATATTTTCTTTCTATATTAATGTTGCCAGGTAACTGTAAAAAACAACTAAAATGGGGCTTGCTTTTCTTCTCTTCACAAAGATGTTTCTGCTTAATAGCCAGGATTTTCAGCCAACAGATGCCATTAGTACGTATGTGTGTTGTTTTGTTTCTTGTAAAACCATTGTGGGTTTAGCCCAGTGGGAAAATAAGCACCACATGAAGACTCATTCCCTCCCTCCTCCCTTCCCAAGTAGCATGGAGGAAGAGGCATGGGAAAACACCAACAACTGGGGGGGGTCAAGATAACAAACAAAGAATTTGTTTATTAAGTGAAGGATAAGTGGAAAAAGAGGGAAGCAAAAATGAAACAAGATGCTACAGCAATCACTCACCGCCTCCCATGGGTAGACGGATGCCCTGCCAGGTCCCAAGCAAAAGATGGCTAACCCTTCTAAAGCCCACTCTTTCTGCTTTTATTCCTGAGCATGACGTTATGTGGCAGGGAATTTCTCTTTAGTTAGTCTGGGTCATCTGTCTGGTTCTGTCCCCTCCCAGCCTATTGTGCAGCCCCTGGTCTATTCACTGGGGGGATGCAGAGTGAGAAACAGAGAAGGGATTGATGCTGTGCAAACACTGCTCAGCACAAGCTAGAACATCCCTGGGTTGTCGAGACCGTTTTCATCACAAACCCAAAACACTGCCCCATACAAGCTACTGTAAAGAAAATTAACCCTATTCCAGGCAAAGACAGTGTAACAGCTCAAAAGGTACAGCTCCACATCCAACAATTCTGAATGATACATTAATTTAAAAAATACTAATGTAAAACAGAGAGAGAAAGATTTGCTGTGCTACTTTAGTCTTATAAGGGGATGAAATTGCTGGTTTTGTCAGCTGAACCAGCTCACCAAAAGGTACAATGAGTACAAGACATAATGAGAGGGACAGGACAGCACAGCACAACAGGAACCAAGAAAAGAATGAAAGAAGAACACAGCACCCATTTTTCAGCAGTGGCAATTCACCAAACAGCATCTTAAATTTGGTTTAGTCCTGAATGGAACTAACACAACTTCTAGAAGTAGCAGGCATAAATGCAAACCTCATAGGCAGTATTCAGCACCCTCTGGCTAAGGTAATAGTTTCACACCCCTACACACCTCCCCTTCTGGAATCCCCCTTTCATGTCACTTTGCACTGCCAGCCCGCCCCATGAGACAGAGGGACCACTCTGAGGGTCTAGGTGAGCCACACCTAGACCACTGCAGAATTAGATCCTCCAGCCTTCCTGATTCGTAAATTAAAAATGAAGGGTATAGTTGTTGATGTTCTAGCTAACAAGAATAGCTATTCAGGATTTCATGTAATTATGCATTTTTATATCTTTATAAATAAACCCATGCACTGTACATAACTCCTGCATGCAATCATTTTAAAAACAACCCCTTTCTTAGAGAATTTACATGGACCTCTTGTAGCTAAATGGTCAAAGCACCAGACCTATACTTAAGACACTGTAAATTACCTTGTTCAGAAAATATTTTATCAGTTAAGCCAAACAAACAAAAAGAACATTTTGGAGAATAAATGTTATCATAGCATTTTGAAAGACTAGAACACAGCACAGGAAAAGCAGGAAAATAAGCATGTGAGCTTTTTTCATTTTATACAGAAAGATTTTTCCTTAATTTTGGCTAAGAGGTCATTCAGTAACAACAGGACTGAAAAGGGGATGACACTGAATGTATCTTGAAACCTTTTATAGCTGTAACTTTTGTTTAAAGACTTTGACAACTTTTCACCCAATCTGTAAGTAGTGAAAAATATTTTTTTATTTAACACTATATTTATTAATAATAGCTAGTATTAAAAAAACCCAAACCAAACAAACCCCGAAAACACTCCAAGACTTTCATGCTTGGTTGATCTTATCAGTTAAAAAATGTATGAAATAGCACTGACCTGGACAGAAATTCTGCTGTGTCTGAGGAGTTAATTTTTCTTGCACAGCACCCTTCTCAAAATGTCCTGCAGTTGCATTGTGATATAGGCCCCGTTGTCTGGTGGCAAATCCCAATTCTCCAGGATCAGAAAACTTCCGATAAAACTGCGGCTCCAAATCACTGAAAGGGAAGTTTATGGCACCGTGTCTTCCATGGCCACAGTCACCGAGCATGGATTCGTCCTCGGAGTTCTGTGT
Source organism: Cisticola juncidis (assembly GCA_013400215.1). Lineage (NCBI taxonomy): Eukaryota > Metazoa > Chordata > Aves > Passeriformes > Cisticolidae > Cisticola > Cisticola juncidis. The sequence goes on along the minus strand of VXBR01005532.1, from coordinate 2,704,748 downwards.
TGGCAGCGGGAGGATCCGGTGATGCAGCTGCGGGCTGGGCAGTCTCGGAGATAACGGAGAAGGAACAGGTGACATCTGTTTGTGTGTATTTGATAGCGGACATGAATTACTAAAAACATTACTCACTGCTGCTAATGGGGGTGAATGCAGCCTTTTCTCTTCCAGCTTAAGATTAGGACTTTCATTTACAGGCAGGTTCAAAAATAAATGCTTGCCGTTTCCCTGGGATACCGTGGTCCTTTTCTCATGTAGTGAGCCTGGCAAGTTTCTGTCTACTCTTGTAATTTGTTGCAGTCTCTTCCATTCTGCAGCTTCATCTAAAGTGTCGCTCCGGATAACTTTCAGAAGAGCTTTATTAACTGCTCCCACAAGGCTGCATGACTCATCAGTAATGTGCACTCTCTCTGCTTTGTACTGCAAACCAGAGCCGTCTTCCTCCTTTTCCTGCAGCACACTGTTATTAGAGTCTCCAGCAGCTTCATCTACAGAGTATACATCAGTTCTTGATATAAGCTCGTTACGTGCTGTTGTGAGAACAGGAGGAATGGTTTCATTAGCTCTCTGAGAATCAGGTAAAGACTCTGCAGGGGGGTTGGTAACTTTTTTAATACAAGTGTCTAAATCCTGGACTTCAGCAAGAACTGTGATTCCTGGTTTCTCCTTGCATACTGGCTCAGCATACTTGCTACTTTTCAAGATTTCAGCAGCTGCAGATTTGTTCAATGTCTCGAGTTTGTTAGACAGACATGAATTCACCAAACTGGTCCTCTGTGGTACCTTGGAAACTTCAGGAATGCATTCTCCATTATCCACCTGTTCAACTGCAACAACATCACTGATGTCTTTTGAGCTACAATTTGGTAAGTCAGCATCCAATTTCACAGCTCTGTTGCTCTTAAGAAAATACCCCTCTTCTGTCCATCTTTCTGGTTGTATTCTATTGTCAACTGGTAAATTATCCTTACCTGTCACTGTTAGCCAGCTGGAGGGAGAAAAGGAGCTGGGATAACTCCTGGTAGGAAGTCTTGCAGAGACCATCTTCTTATTTTTCTGTTGCATGTCTTGTGTACTCAGTAAAAAGAGATGTTCATGTATCTTTTTTCCCTCTTTCCGATGTCTGATCTCCTCAAAGCTCTCTTTCCTTCTGTATTTCCTCATTTTTTTGTGATTCAAATTGTCTCTCTTTGTAGGATCCAGCAATAACTCCTGCTGATACGTAAGAGTGAAGTAATTATCACCTTTAAGTGTTGAGGTTCCAGAAAAATCCTGTTGCTTTTCTTCCTGATGTTCTGCCTTAAGGTCTGGAAAATGATGACATCTCAAAACGCTGGGTACCAGTTTTCCCTTTTCAGCAGTGAGTTTGTACAGCTCATTGAAAAGGTCCTTTGTGGTAGTTTGCTTGAAAATAATATCTCCAAAGTTTTCATATGGCCATTCTCTCAGGTCCATGTGAAACCTCTCCCTTACTTGATAGCAGCTACAGAAACGCTTACTGCTTCTATCCAGAGTTACAGAGCCCTTGTAAGTAAATCCTCTGACTTTCCCCTCTGGATGATAGAAGCTGATGTAACAAAGCTCCATAATGGGTTTGTGCAATTGAAGGATGGTATGCGTGCCTTCCATTATGCTTGCCAAATTAGTCATTCGTTTAAATTATGTTCTAAGTGTTCCAAAGCTTGCATGACATAGCATGTGAGGCAGCGAATGGACGGAAGGCATCTGACGAATCTTCAACAATAATATTGTCTGCTGGAAAAAATAAAGAGAAGCCTGTCAAACTTGATTATGGCAAATTTAATATGACAAATAACAAGCCTGCAGAACCACAGTCTTCTCTCAGTATTTTCTGATATAAATCTTTTACCTTGAAAATCTGACACAAAAAGAATGACGTTGAGTTAACACTCACAGCTGGAGTCATAATCTTTCTCTCTCCTGCATCATCCCTCTGTGTCCAGGGTTCTCAGTCAATGCTGTTCCATCAGGTCACAAGATGGTCACTAAAACAGCCATTTCACAGAGGCTTTACTTTAGATTGGTGGAATCTCTTGCCCTCTTGCTGTTAAAAGTTAATTTGCTGTTGAACATTTAGTAAAAAGAACCATTCAAGCATACGTGTTGCTTTTTTACTCAGCACAACCACCAGCATAACACCCTTACAATGTAATTAGGTCTTGCTGCTTTATTTACCAAGAAAACATTTAGAAAATGAAAAAGGCTGAATATTTTCATCTTGTACTATTTTGTGGAACTGCCAAGACATCAAGAAAACTAGGAATAACAAAAAAATGCAGGTTCTGTTTACTTGGCTAACATTCAGGTACTACGTGAATCTATTTTACATCAACATGCAATAGTGTAATTGTAATTTTACAGGCAGATTTATTCAACTTTTTATTTCCTATTCTTTTCATTACATATTTTCTTCCTACAGATTGGATATATTTACATTATTTAGATACATAATGGAAGTATGTTTGCTCCTTTTGAAAACTAAATTGTTTTTTATCCAGAAGGAACTCTGCTACCATAATTGAAGTGGAGAAGTCTAAAGTCATTAGAAAATGCATAAACATCAGGGAAAAACCTAAAGCCCAGGAGCACAAAAAGCTGGAGAGCACCTGCTCCTACAGTGAAAAATGCAGGAATTTCAGTTTTCAACTGAAAAAGCATAAATACAACAGAACTTTTCATAATTTTAAAAAAGTCAAACTTAGGCAACAGTATTTAAAAGGAAGATGTCCTATTACTATGTAACATATTTCATAGAATCATAAAATAATCTGATTTGCAAGGGACCCATCAAGATCATCAAATGAAACTCCTGGCCCTGCATAGGACACCCCAAGAGTCACCATGAGCCTGAGGGCATTGTCCAAATGCCTCTTGAACTCTGTCAGGCTGGTGCTGTGACCACTGCCCTGGGGAGCCCATTCCAGTGCCCAAACACCCTCTGGGTGAAGAACCTTTTCCTAATATCCAACCCAACCCTCCCCTGACTCAGGCTCACGGCATTTCTTCAAGTCCTGACACTGTTCATAAGAGTGAAGAGATTGGTCTCCCTGCCCCTCTGCTTCTTCTCACGGGGATGTTGCAGATTGCAATGAGGTGTCTCCTCCAAGTGGAAAAAAATGAGTGACCTCAGCTCTACCTCTTAAGGTTTCCCTTCCAGAACCTTCACCATCCTCATGGCCCTCCTCTGGATACTCTCTGAGAGCTTTTCATCTTTCTTATACTGCAGCTCTCAAAACTGACCCCAACACTCAAGGTGAGGCTGCCCCAGAGCAGAGCAGAGCAGGACAATCCCCTCCCTTGCCCGGCTGTGATGCTGTGCCTGATTAACCCCAGGACAGGGTTGGCCCTCCTGGCTGCCAGGGCACTGCTGGCTCATGTTCAGCTTGCCACAGACCAGAACCACCAAGGCCCTTTCCACAGGGCTCTAGTGCTGTAGCCTCTCATTGCCCAGTCTGTCCATACTTCCAGGACTGCCCATCCCATGTGCAGATTCTGGCACTTTCCCTTGTTGAACTTCATACTGTTGGTGATTGCAAAGCCCTTTGATTTGTTGAGGTCTCCTTTCAGGGCCTCTCTGCCTTTGAGGGAGTCAACAGCTCCTACAATTTAGTGTCATCAGCAAATTTAGTATTCCTTCAAGTCCTGCATTCAAGTCGTTAATGAAGGTGTTGAAGACCACAGAGCCAAGGATGGAGCTCTGTGAAACCCCACTAGTGACAGGCCACCACGCTGATGTCACCTGGTTCACTAGAACCCTTTGCACCTGTCCTGAGCCAGTTGCTCACCCATCCTATGATGTGTTTATCCAGCTGTGTGCTGGACATTTTGTCCAGAAGGATATTGTGAGTAACAGTATTGAAAGCTTTGTTGAGCTCCAAAAACACACAAGTTTTCTATCAGTTTCTGTTACGCAGAGTTAGATATATTTTATAATGATTCCCATAACTTGTTATAAGTAAAGCCCAACTGTAAGAATCAAGCAGCATTTACCTAAAACATCTTATCAACAAGCAGAAAATTGTTGCAGTGATTTCATGACATCTGTTTATAATGTTCTTTAAACAGTTTCAAACTTTCCATTTACTATTAGTATCATTCTTCCTTCCAGCAAAATTCTTAAAATGTACACATCATCCTTAAAGGCAGAGGAGATGTCCTAAGGAGAGAGACTACAGTAAGAACAATGTTCCATTCGAGCCATATGAACTTCTTAATTCTGTTCACCAGCAATTAACAGTTGTGTGGCATGATTCAGAATACTGTTCAAGTATAGCAAGTGATAGGAGAGATGCAAAACCTTTAGTCACTACTTTTGTTGTAGACCGGCTTGTTGTTTCACAGAGCTTCTGAGAAAAATATGCCAATCTGTTTCCTCTTTTATTCCTGTTTTAATTCTTTGTGTGAGCCTGGAGTTCAAGCAAGGCTGAGGACTACCTTGCCTCACTAGTTTTCCTTGTCTCCAGCTGTGCAAGCCTGCTGCTCTTCAAGCATAGAGCCATCATGCAGCCACAGGGTATCAGTGCCACTGGCATATACAATCAACAGTGGTTCTGAATATTGAAATATTAGGAGCTGTCTTAAGCCTATTCATTCTTCAGTCAAGGAGTAGTGAATATCCCTTAGGAAACAGATCATGGAAACTATAGACCCAGTAGCTATAGACCCAGACATTATGATCAAATTAAGTATCCTCAAATGACATCTATGATAGCACCAGGTTCAAGTTGGTCCCATTATGCATGTTACTTTTGGTAACATGCATGGTTTTGGTTTGCATTTTTTTTTTTGGTGACAAAAAATTATACATGCATATAAGAGAACTACCTACCTCTGTTTCAGCTGCACAGATTTGCTGAGCTATGCCCTTCCTAAAAACCAAGAAGCTCCCTTAATCTTATCTGAGTTCTGAATCATTACATTACTGAAATGAGACCTTCAGCTGTTCTTGAATCATATTGCAAAAATGATTAAAAATAAAAGCTCTTTTTCACTAAGAGATAGACAAATCTATTGAACTTTTTTTTAAGTGGTATTATCTTTGAATAATAAGCTTATGCCAGTTTGAACCTAGTATAAAGGCTACATCCTATTAGTTATCTTCTTAGTTACACCAAATAAAACAATGGGTTTGGTACACACACATTGACACATTAAAATGTAGAGTCATTGAACTGTTGCCTTGTTCTTTTGGAATTTTCCTAGCCTTCTGATTGTTTACCTTCTTGGAGTCAGTTTCTCATGATTCTAACAGTCTATTAATGGAAATATAGCTCTGTTTACCTATTGGTTGTTTCTTGTTTACATTCCTTTCTGGAGGAGGGGAAAAACTGATTGACTGTCTGGTTGACCAGTGTGGTTGGAGGGGTCGTGATCCCATCCTCCAATCCACAGCTGGTGCCAAAAATCTATAAATATGAAAGAAAGTAAAGCTCTTCCTCTTCTTTCCCTACTCTATAAGCAGAAGCATTATAAGAAACTATAAGGAGAAGTATGTCAAGGAAAGAAACTGGTAAAGGACTTTCAAATGTTATTACAACATTCACCTCCAACTTTTTTGTTCACTTTGCAATTTGTTTATAAAACTACTTCCATTGCAAACCTTACTACAGGGAATGAAATATTGTAAAATAAAGTCACATACAGGCAAAGCATACAAGTTAAGTAGAATGTCCATTATTCCAAGAAAACTTAAAATTTTAACTACAGAACATATAACATGGAGCAATGAAAACAACCTTCATCATCATTGCTAAGTTTCTCTTATGCAACTTTTTAAAGCATAATGGCAGAGCAGTGGGATTCAGGTTGTGAGAAGCACTGCTCCAAGGAAAAAAAAAATCTACTTAGAGAAAGCTAGTAACTGGAAGGAACAGCTGAAATTGTTAAACAGGCAGCTGAGAAGCAAACCTGCTCTGCTGATGGATTTTCTTTCAGTTTAACAACAGCAAAAAATGTCACAGTCTAATGCCAACACATCAATTCATTCTGCTGTTCAAAATATGCTCTTAAAAACCCAGGATGTCATTCCTACAGTTCCTTTTCTCCAGCAAGACACAAAATTCACTTCTCAGCATGACAGATGGTCTTCCCCTTTCTCTGACAGTCAAAGTAAGCCAGAATTGAAATTCCCTACTTTCCCAGCTCTTCCTAATACCTGATTGTTACTAGGTGTCAACCTGTTTCTGAGCACACTGTGACTAACTTCCTGAGCTATGTAGCTAATTAACACATCACAACAGGAAAAGCATGGTAGAGGAAAGGTAGTAAAAATGTGAAGAGATCAAGGTTTCACATCACAAGCTCAAAGACTGTGAAATGAAATTACCATAATATTTGTTTACTGAGCACAACTGCTTTGATAGAGACAAATAGAGACAAACATCATAATTTTCTTTTCTTGCCTGCACTCTCAAGTTTCTCTGAGGTTCTTTCAAATTTTATTGGACTTACAAATAATATCATTAGAAAGATAAAGGTTCTAATCTCTTCATGAAGACGAAATATTACAGCTCATTCCAGCAGCTTTGACATAAATAAAGAATTCCATAAAGAACTTTCCAACTCCAAGTCTACATTGTGTTTATTGGATTGTGGCAAAACCAACAAAAAAACCCCAAAACGAACACCACACACAAAAATACCAATCAAATTTAGAGTATTTAATTATTTGTATAATAGTTCAAACTATGCTGCATATTGCTAGCAATATTAGTTTATAATCCTGCTCTTATCAACTTCACAAGTACTGAATTACGCCAGCAAAGAGAGTAGTAAGGAATACAAAACAGAGTCTATGCCAGACAGGAAGCTGCTTTATTAAATTTCAGATCTCATTCAACAGCACAAGAGAAGTATTAAAGCATATTAGAGTCTTGCCAACAAGTTCAGATGAAACAGAGAAATAACCCAAAATATAGGGTGGAAAGTCATTAAATTAATCCACAATGAAGAGCTTTGTACACCAAAACCAATTTTCAACTATAAATGCAACCTTTGGCTGTGTCATACTGTTCAATCTAATGCAGCACTGAGAACCAGGAAATCCAGGACAGAGTCCATGAAACAAAAAACCTGAAACCCAGATCTCTGAATCCTTGTGATCCAAAGATGAGAAAATCTAAACTTCTTGAAACTAAAAACATAATTTAATGAAAAGATTATTTACCCATGGCATGTAAAGTTAATTAAAATGAGATTTAAAGGTTTCTGGCTGGACTGAATAATAATATGATGAGTCACTAGGTATAAACACATTCTCAGTAGCCAAAGTGTCCCATACTTGTTCTGGTTCCTTTGTAGATCATTGTGTCATTTGACATAGCTGTAAAGATGCATATTATCTTCTTAGTGTAGAAGACAGAAAAAAGCACTAAGGATACTTGGGGTTTAGAACTAATACTCACCATTTACACCAAAAAAAAATTATGCTTGACTAGTCAAATTTAAAATAACACGTGTATTATTTGCACCACCAGGTGTCCAAAAAATGTTCCCAAAAGGAGTTTGACATGAAAGTTCTCATTTCTCTGCAGCCTACTTTAGTTTAGCAAACCAGTATCTATCGTTCTCTGGCACAACTGAATCAGCAAGTTAACAAAAAATAAAAGTTGTCACACAACATGTCCTCATGAAACTCTTATTAGAATCAACCATACCACAAAAAACATCCAAAGTCTGTTTGTCAAAGGTGACTAATTTGCAAGAATTAGTAACCAAATGAGATTTCCATCACAAACTCACTCATCTGTATGTTTACTAAGTAGCTAAAAAAAAGAAGAAGCTAACAAAAAAAGTCTGCAATGGATATTACAAATATGAGAAGTCTTTAATGTAGAAAATACATTAAGAGGCAAACCAGCAGACATTAAAGCAGTGAATGAGCAAAGGCAATCTGTACACACATGCTAAAGAAACAACAACACACTAACAGCTTGTTTGAAACAGACTATTTCAAGAAGTAAAGCATTTAAACAAACACATTCCTTCTGCACTTCAGTCAGGTTTTTACACTCTCCACCTTGTTCTTAGGTATTGGGCAGGGAAAGAACCAAGAGAATTGACGAGTCAATCATCTTGCTTCTCGGGTTTTTTTGACAAGAATGGAGTTTTCTGACTGCTGAAGAGGAAAACTGAAAGGTAAGTACCACTAAAAACATTCCTCATACTCTCACCATATGTAGAAGCTCAAACCTATGATTCAAAGAGATTCAAAAGATGCTTATAAACAAGCAAACAAACATTACCCCAAACTCTCTTTGATGGTAAGAAAACCTGTAATTAGCACAGCTGGTTAGAGCACGGTGCTAATAATGACAAAGTTGTGGTTTCTATCCCTGTATGAGCCATTCACTTTAGAGTTGGATTCAATGATCATTGTGGGTCTCTTATAGTTCAAAAAAGTTTGTGAAAAGAGTATTTTGCTAAATTTGGAAATTAAAATAAATGTTATAATTATTTTATCTATTTTAAAATAAAGACAGGGTTCATTCTTCAACAACAATCACACGGTATACTGTGCTTTACTAATTTTACATCAATGTAATAATATACATACCTCATTCAGACAAATAACTCTCCCCTAGAACACCCCTACTTCCCCCACATCTCCCCCATATCCTTTGTACCCAAGATGAACACTCACAATGAAATCTTGCAACTTAAAATAGAAAACTACTCCTGCATATGTGTACAAGGGATAATGGCTAATATTCAGCTGAACTCATATAGTGATGTAAAAAGTAATTAGAGGCAAGAGGAAAAGATCTTTTGCCTCAGGTTACAGATGTCTTAATGAAAAGACACACTTATTAATAATCAGCTGATTTTCAAGCCACAAAGAAACAAACAAACAAAAAGCCATACTGGACCACAACAACTACTACAAAGAAACTATTCACATTATCTAAAACATAATCTTTACATATTTCAGCAAAAAATACTGTATTATCAGGAAAAGTAAGATTAAAAAATTATATTTACAGTGAACAAAAACATGCAAACTTGCAATATGATATTTATACATGTCAGACTAGGGTCATAAACTGTACAGACAATTTTTTCCAGTTTTAACCCAGATAGATAATACCTTTTACAATAAAATATTTTTTCTGAATACTTTATCAATGGGTAAGTTTTACAGGATACACAGTAACTTGTTTCCACTTCTGGCAGCAAGTACAGGATATTTCTACAGGAAAACAATATTAATTAAATAAGTATTTTCTAAATAAAAGGATCATCTTCTTGTTAATCTTTGTCCAAAAGTTTTAATTTTGCTTGTTCAAGTAGCCAACTCTTCAGCAAGAGCTGTCTTATTCGGTATTGTATCAATAATAACTTTAATTTCCCCAAACCATGAAAGTACATATTTATTTATTTAATTATTGAATGCCCATACTTGCTAGTGTCACGATGATATTTACATGAGGCATTTAGTATACAGCCTTTCAGATCAGAGATCTTTCACCAAATATCACTTTCAGGGATGTATCTGGTCACATATTCTTAACTTTAAACCCAATATGATATTTAGGGAAAGCAAAGAAAGAAAGTAAAAGGTTACTTTGCAGCAAATGTTTGATCTATTTTATGAGCAAGGGATGAAAATACAGCAGCAAAAAGTTTGGACTAATCACAAAAGGACGTGCAAATCATAAGGATGCTTCAGTGGTGAAAACAAGAGAGAAATTGAATTTAAAGAATTATAAAAGCAATTAAACCCCCACCCATAACAAAGTTTTTTACCTATAGAAGGACTCCTTCACAAAATACAGCAGGTTTTGAATATTACTTTCCGTAATTAAAGGTCAAAGACTCTGTTCCACATTAAGTTCTTAAGAATCAAGAACAATTTTTGAAAATAATGTATTTGACAAGTTAACAAACCTATTTTTAATATTTATAACAAACATATATTTAATTATGCATATTTTTAAAAAAATATGCAATGGTTGACAATAAACTCAGCAATACTTTAAAATTTTCTCCCTTCAAAAATTTTAGTGGTCTTGAAATTACTTTAGCCTTAAGGAATGTTGGATTGTTTCAAAAATTCTAGCAATAATTTAAGTTTTGAAAACCTTGGCTGTATGAGATAAAATGGGATGTAATGACTTGGGATGATAATATTAACATTTGAAAGAAGAAAGTATTAGATCAGAGAACTATGGCCTTTGTTTTCTTCATTCCAACTTTTTGCTAGTAGCATTTTATACATAGCTAAATGGTTTCAACATATGACTACAACTAACAAAAGATTATAAACCAAATTGTTAGGAGAGATCATAGGTTTTCAAACATTTTGTCTGTTTTATCAGTCCCAAGTGCATATCATTAACATTTTTTAAAGTCTTGAAAATGGTTAATTGCTTATGTGTCATTGTAATTTTCTTGGTCTGCTCCCTATCATGGAAGACTGAACACAATTTTTTTATTAAATTCAGCAGGTCTATCCACAGAAAAAGCATTTTTTCCAATAAAAATATTTTTAAAAATTGATAAAACTCAAATTAGTTTAAGATTAAACAGGTTACATAAATCCTCCATGGAAGTTCTAACTTAAGCAACAATACAACCCTCATCGGGAAAAGCAACAAGATTAAAACATGAAGAACACAGTATTTCAATATAATAAGCTTAAAATACCACAGGATCAAGAGAATGACAGAGAAAAATGTTGACTTATATCTTGACGTAAGGAATGCTCATTTTACTCCAAGATTTCAGTAGTGCCATTTAAATAAATCTATAAGACTTGATGACTCTTTAAATGGAGGACAGAAACAATTCAATATTAAGAATTTAAAGATCTATTCTAATTTTCTAAGGGCTCAACTCAACAAAATGTATATGGTCTTGTGGAGATAATCAGCCTTCCATTATCGCCCCATGGAACTGGATTTAAAATCAAGCTGAATGTCCAAAGTAACGACTGGAGGTTCAATCTTCCATGGAAGGAGAAGAAATGGTAGTACCTGCCTGCCTAGGAAACATTGACTTGGATAAGAGCTCGTGCATTCCATTTTGTGTGCTTTCTTGCCAACTTCTCAGCCAAAAGTGCTGAGCTATACATACGGCATATTTAGCTATACGTACTGTACCTCTAGTCTGGCAACTCACAGGCAAGAAAAATCACAAATATTAATCTGGAAAGATGAAATGAAATTGCATAAGACTAAAGGATCATGGCAAAAAAGACCCCATCCCTTAGGTTTCTCATTAGAGGCAGATCTAAGCTCTGTAAGCTCCACAGTCGCAGAGGAGGTTTGAACTACTCTGGCCATTAGTCATAAAATCAGATTTAAAAAACAAATCAAGAACCAACTTGAGCTTGGTCATTAAAATACTACTGCAGTCTTTGCTCCTACTGTCTCTAAGTATGGGGAAATAAACGTTAATGGTTACAGCTAGAAACTATAGCAGTGACATGATTATTAACTAAAAAAAGAAGGGTTGTCATGAAGGAATAAGATATAAATATATAAAACATGCTGAAACAGTAGAAACAATTTATACTGGGTTAAGGCTCAGATTCCATTGACTTATACCTATTTGATTACTCAATTACGGCCAGTTTCCTGCATTTTGGTACTCCTCCTGATACCTAAAACCTAATGGAATATACTTTCAGATGATATATCATTCTAAGTCATATGAGATCCAAGCTAAAAAAAGGAAATTATTTCATGCCAAAATAGCTAAAGAAAAATTAAAAGCTGATAGATTCCAGGAAGACTGGTGGAGAAAGGGATGCAAACTAATTTTTGGAAACAGCAACACAAAGACACATAGAAAAGTTGAGTTTTTTTTAAGAATAGACCTCATTCAGTTCTTAAATACTATGCTAGCGGAGCAAAAAGCCATCCAAGCTTTATGCCTTAATGAAGACCTCTGCAATTGTTCTTCCTTTTTTTTTCCTACTCTTGATCACTGTCTGGAAAGTATTATTTGGATTTAATTGCAAAGGCTGCTTTTGACTTTTGGCTCCACTTTCAAACATTTTATGTGTGCAAGTTAAAGCAAGATCAAAGCCTCAGAAAGGATGACCTTGTTACATGATAGTGTGAAAGCCCTAGGTAAACATAAAACAAACACAAAAAACCCAACCAAACAAAAAATAAACCCCAAACCCCCCAAAAACAACCCCCCAACGAAACACCAAAAACACAAAACCCCCAATCTACACCCCCTGCCAATAGTTCTTCATATCCCAGGTAGAACTGTCTCTTCACCTTTTTATATCCTGACAAACGTCAGTATAAAGTTGACATTCATTACCTTGCAATTTATTTTGAACCCTGCCATTTCCCAATTTTCTACTTGGTATTTGCCTATAGCTTTCACTTAACAGACATGAAAATCTGAACAGAAATTGAAAGGAAAAGTTCCAATTCCCTGGAAATATCTGTCTATGTAAGAAAATCTCTCCAGAGATAATAATCTTTTACCCATGTCTCTACTTCAATCTTATCTTCACAAGATATTAGAGAAACTGTCCTGTTGCTACTACTGACTACATGATTAAGTCACCTATGCCCATGTAGCTGTGCCCCTTACACCATGAAAAAACCACACAGGAACATGCACGTTCATGCCACTTGGCTTTCAGTGAGATAGGTTCAACTCACATGAAAACTTATTTCCATTGCTCAAAACATTTTGGATTTCATACAAAAAGTGCAACTTTTTGTCTTCAGTCCTTCAAATTAAGTTAATGATGTTATGCATTGACAGTTTCTTTCTATAGTAACACAAAAAAGCAGTTCTTCTTTCTCTCTCTCTCCATTTAACCCAAAGTTGCTGAACTGCTTCTGCTGAAACTTACCAAAACAAGCCAATTCACCTGCAAGCACAGTCCAAGCTACCTGAAAGGTGAAAGTTTCACAACATTATGTGGAAGTAATTTACGTAAATTTCACAGGAAGATTACTGATACACTTGTAGAAATATCTTTAAATGTGTACATAATAGTTTAATAACACCTCCACAAGATATTTCTACAAGAAAAATTATCATTAAGCCATCATGAAGGATTCAAAGAATGGATGTAAAAAAATAACTAAAATTAGGAACATATTCAAAATTCCTTCCTCTGTAATTTCTCAGCAATTTTTTCTAAATTGGTTGATTTTCTGTGAAGCTACAAGAACTCATTATGATTTCTGCTACACACTTGAGGAAGCAAGTATCACAAGACAAGATTGGGATAGCCAGAAGGACTAAATATATACAGTTCCCAGACCAACTCTGTCTGTTGTATCATGATGTGATTTAATATTGCAGCTGAAGAAAGAGCACTGTAAAAAGCAGAAGAGTTTCTCCAGAATGTCAGTATTTGTCTTTTTCCTAGACGTTAAAGATACATATAAAAGCAAACGTCAGCATACAAATGTATTCTAACTCCGGGTAACAGTTCATTAGCCTCATCTGCAGTGGTGACCCCTGTAAGCTTCCCGACACAGAGTAACAAATTGTCCGAACGCTGTAAATATTAATCACGTGTTTTCCACTCATCTGCCCTCCTGCGTGCCCGGCGGTATTTGCACACATCAAACGCTACAGCATTATAACAATCTGCATTCCCCGCTCCACTGCGCCCATCCCGCACACCAGACTGGAAGAAATCGAGGAGAGTTTTAAGAGTCATTTTGGGGCGGGGGAGAGTAATCCAGTTAAATTGACTTTAATAGGGCTGTCATGGAAGGGGGAGGGAGGAAATCTACGGACTTTCTTCGGACAGCAGGAGAAACTAAGATATCTCAGCTCTCGTGATCCCACGGAAGCTATTTATAAATAAGCAGCCAGAGAGAAGACGAGATGCTAATGACGACCAAACAGATCTCTTCCCTGCAGTCTTGAGTTAGTGGTTTTGTTTTGTAATCCACTCGATTGCGACAGAGCCACTGCGGGGAACCGAGCAGATGGGCAGAGCGGTGGGCAAGGGAACGAAAGAACATTACCTTGCGAGAAGCGGAGCGCGGAGCGGCGATGCTCCTGCTGCTGTTCGGGGTGCCGGGGAGGACACGGGNGCGGGAGCGCAGCGGGACCGCGGGGCCGCCGCGCCCGGAGCCGGGGTCCCGGCACGGGAGGTGTCAGAAACAGACGCTCCGGCAGAGCGGGGGCTGAGGAAGCACAACGCATCACGGCGGCAGCCTGCTTATTCTCGTCGTTAACTGCCGTTGCATAATCTGTCAAATCTGCTCTCCTCCTGGATGAGCATCGCTGCCAATCATGTCGCTACCGCTCACCACAGTAATTGCAATACGGCCCTCAAGCAAGGCAGACAAACTCTGAACTGAAACATTAGAGGCCAAGAAATACTCTCCTTTACTCCTAACACTGCGCAGAGGAAAATCAGAATACAAGCTGCAGTCCTAAACCACCTCATAAAATACCTTGCTGTTTCAGGGGACAGAATTTTAGATGCAGCAAGAACCTAGTTCATTGGTCTGAACCTCACTTTTCTCCAAGTAACCTTCCTGCTACTCTTCCCTGAAAGTTCTCCGTTCTGAAAGGCACCATAAAGAAAGAAAAACGCTTTTGGAATAACTGATTCAGGTTAAAAAACAGCGACAATTCAGAAGTAATAGAGTTAGGGTTAAACTATTTCTAGTAACAGACAGAACTAGGAGAAAGAAATTATCTTGTCATTTCCATAGGCATTTGAAACCCTTGTCTGTGTAGTCAAATATTGCAACTAAATACCTTTTCTCACTGTAACTTGTAGCCTCCTGAAAATGTCACATTTCATTCTGCTTCATGACTTAATTCATTAAATTCTTTATTATCTCATTGTGCAGATCTTTCATAAATAACTATGATCTTACTGAACTTAAAACATCCACCTCTACTTGAAACACTAGAGTTTACCAGATTCTTATCACTTTAGACCACTCACATGTTCCTTTCCTTTTGAAAATGTAACAAAAATTAGTTTCCTTACCTTTTACCAGATTTTTTTTGACCATCAGCTGGTCACACCATACTCTGCATAGTGAGACATGTCTGCAGACTAGGGAATGGAAAAAACCCTGGCTGAAAGTAAGACTTGCTCTTCTGATGTTTAGTACTTTCAAAGAAAGATTAACAATTACTTTGTTAGTAACTCCATTTTGCAGACACATGATTTATGGGGAAATGAGTTCACAGAAAGCAACCAACATGAAATGGTTATGTCAGGCTGGGCTGCAATGTAGGGCACAGTGAGAGCAAAACCTAATCTCTGAGAGGTTTCCACTTCATCTGCACTCATCTGCGTAATCAGCTTTTCATCTTGTCATAGGATAAATGCAACCTGCCTTCTGCTTCATTTACCCCATATAGAACACTAGTATAGATTTGTATGAAGCAACCGGTAAGAGCTTGTGTAGAAATGTATTCAGAAAGGAACTTGAAGCCATTCAGTTTTTAAAGGAAATTAAAGGTTGGAAGTCATCTATTTGCTAAGTTAATGCACTAATTAGAACTGAAAGCTATTCACTACATCCAGTGTGCAAACTGACCCTGCTTTAGATGAAACAACCTTTACTTTCAGCTACCTTTCATTTCTTAAGCTGTGACTTTGTGTATGGTAATAAACAATAGCTGTTGTTTAAACCTTTCAGGAGCTTTAATAAACTGCCAAATTCCAGTGAATGGCCCGAGCTGTTGAGTGGAACTAGTTTATTATTACTCGTTTTAGCGTCAGTTCATCTGAGTGTGGAAGGCTCATACAAGTGAAGACCTTCATGGAGCAAATCAATGAGTAACAGCCTCCTGTTCTGGCTGCTCCTTTATTTGAAAAGGTTGGAAAATTACCAGAGAGCGTAGCTAACAATCAATGAAAACCTTTACCAACAATGTTCTCAGAAGTAATGTCTGATTGACTTTGATGTCTGACAACCTAACTCTATAAACTGAGTTCTGAGGACTAACAATGAGGATACAGGCTGGCCAACTACATATTTATAATTCTTCGTGCTGCTCTTTCAAAGGATGAATATTTTTCTGTATTATTGTCAGAAACATGTTTATGAAGATGTGTGGGTAATGCAGGTACATCTACTACAGGTACGTGAGGAAAATATGAACTATGTAGTGTGAAAAGAGGAATAGGAAATATATCACAGCTTGTTGCCAAAGCAGTGGTTAATAGTGTATTTGCACTTGAAGGACTAAAAAGCAAAGAACTAAAAACTATCATGCATAAGACAACTTTATTTTCCATTTTCCCCCCCATAGCTGCAGTAAATTCTCATCTCTGAACAGGTATTTCAGTCTTTTAATACATTTATATTCTTGTCTTAAAGTTGCACATCAGAGCTGGCACTTCCATATAAAATGTAATATTTTCATCTTAAAATTAATGCTTTGCATTTCCAATAAATGCAGCTCCATAATGCAACAATTCATTGTCTACTTAAATTTACATGGCCACTTTTGCACCAAAAATATTTAAATCTATTTTTGATTTGTTTAGAAATATGAATTGAATATATTTATGGCATAACAAATACACCCAGAACTCTTTATTCTTCAGTTTCTCCTCCTGCATTCTCTCAAATCTCCCTAGTGTCATCATCCCATGTTCTTCAGCCCATAACACCCCATGCCTTGGAACAGCAGCATGGGCCATCATTCCAGGAATACTGTGTGCTAACTGCTGGCTGATCCCTTCTGTCCCGACTGCCGGTTTTATTCTCATATCTCAAACTCAGTAGACACTGCTCAATAATGATGAGAACAAATTGTGAAATTTTAGGGAATCCTTAACAGGACCAATTACAATTCTGGTATTATTGTCTGACATAATAGATAGATGAAGAAAAAAATAAACGCAAAACCCCCCATCCAGTTAAGTGTAAGATACCTTCTGTTTTCTTAAAAATTATCAAAATAAATAGAATTGGAATTGTAGGACCATGATTAATTTGTATCTTCATGCAGAAAAAAAAAGCAGTAACACTTTTTATATGAACAACATAAATGCAAATATATTGAAATGCATGTTTAAAATGGATTGGATGGACCGGTTTTGAGCAATGTTCTTTTTTTTGTCTCTATAACATATACTGCATTGTGTTAATTTGGTTTTTTCATAAATTCTCGACCTAAAACTGTCTAATACAGAAATATTATAGTTACATTGGTAATCAATTACATATATCAATATCAAAGATTTTATCCTAATGAGAAATACAGATTTGCCTGTTTCAAGTTATACCAAATAACCTAAATGGTTAAGTAACTTTGGCCAAAATGGCTTTTTCTCTGATTAATAAAATGGAACTTCAAGAGACAGCAGAGGAGAATCTTTGTAATTTTCAGAATCCTGGATGTATGACTTTGAAGTGCTGCCAACTCTTGTTATAAAATTACCTGAATTTGGACAGGGGAGAAGCCAATTTTACAACAAATACAAGTGTGTGTATGCAAAATTCTGAGAGCAAGGTAAAAAATTACTTATTTTTATGGGAAAAGAACATAATTAGGATTGTTACAGAAAGCAGACAGAATGTTTCAGAAAACAGTGTGGAAAATCTCTCTGGAAATGAGTATGTGTTTAAGTGGCTAAAACTGCTAAAGGTGAAGTACAAGGATCAATTTCATCAATGCATTGAAATTGATGTATTCCCTGCCAGGCTAAAGTACAAGAAGAAAATCAAGGAACTGGTGACAATTAAAATTTCAAAATAAAATTATACCAAGAAAAAGCTCTCTTTATTTGCATATTGTATTCGTTAAAAAAAATGCATGGAAATATCAAACATTCTGTAATGGTTATAAATATCAACTGTTATTTGAATTCCTATTTGTCTGTTATTTGAAAAAGGATTTTACTGTTTGGCATATACTACATGTCAACAGATTTACATGAAATTGTTACACCATCAAATTCTTATAAAATCAATAGTTTGCATGACTTTTCATGCCAACTAAACACTAAGATTATGAAAAAAATGTGTGTGTATATGTATGGTATTAAATACCTTCTAGGAAAGATTAACAGCAAGTGTAGATCAGCCTTTTATTTAGGTCAGTAGTGAAATTCTGTGTCCAAAAAAAAAAAAAAAAAGGGAAAAGAAAAAGACAGTAGTGTATCATAATCAGATATATGTATCAGTTGTACTGGTTGGAAGATTGTGGAGAAAAACTGCCCTCAGTAATGGTCTTAAGGACAAAAGAATCTTAGGACAGTAGAAAACCATCATCACTCCTCTCTCTCTTTCTGTCTCTCACTCGTCCATCTCTTGTTTTACAGCCAGTGAATCTAGAATCAAATGTAACAACACAGGTACATTTCCTCAAGCAGAATGGATTCAGTTTGTGTAGAGATATTAAAAGCTGTAACTAAGAGCCCAGTTTCAGAATGCTGAAAGGTTACATTCAAAATACCGGATTCATGGAAAATTGTGCAGAGCACAAGTGGAAAGCCTCTTGGTTTCCATATCAGTCTCAGCACACGAATCTATATGCTGATAGAAGCAATTCACATTTCCGTCTTCAGTATTCACTTTAATATTTTTATATTTGATGTGTATGCTACAGTTTAATATTTATAAAGACAGGAGAGGAAATAAAGAGACCAAAATAATAACAAAAGCTTACTAAACAGATACAGCACATCTGAAAAATGCCTACTTAAGAAAAGAACACACCAACACTGAATGATCCAATGTTTTTAACACAAAACGTCTGGCAGTTCTGCACAATAATAGAAATGCAGGAAAACAATCAATGTTTTTTTATCTATATCAGAGGTTTTATACACTTTTCAACTTTGCATGTAGCCATGCAATAGTAGAGTTAATTAGACACAAAATTATAATTCCTCAGGCCTAGTAGTCTGAAGGAAAATGTGGAGGAGAAGAAGAAAAGCAATCTATGTACAAAAAAGGGTCACACCATTTCTAAAACATGAATGTTCAGTATCATTGTCTGAAAATATTTTCAAAATAATTCAGAACCATATAAAGGCTCTTTCAAGCTCTCTGAGGGTAACTGAACTTACTTCAACTGTTTTTGAAAATGTGAAGGTGCTTTGCAAAATTTAATTAAACTAGTACCTTGTGAGAATCTCAGTTTCACACTTTGATGAGTCAAAGAACATTCTAAGGGAAAGTTGCATGTCTAAGGTTGCCACAAATGAGGAAGTGAGACGAAAAGACCCTATTCCCTGCATAATTTGCAAAGATGGACTATCACTTCTTCCTATATAATGCAGAAAAATATCTGTTATTCCAAACAGTGACAGGATTAGATCATGATGTAAGACTATCAGACCACAATTAGCTACTTAGATACAGTCTTTATGAAAAAAACCCTTTATTTCAAGCAATCTTCTCTTTATGTCTGTGGGTTTTTTCTCAATTTATTAAAAAAAAAAAAAAAAAAAAAGAATGACACATTCAGCTGCTCTGCAAGCACAACACATATTTGGAAAGAGAAAAACAGATAACCTTGCATTTAATCACATAAATAAATTGATCATGTGAGTTTGGCATTTCTCATAAGAATTTTTAGCTTAGAAGTTTAGCACTTTTTTTTTTTTTGCTGAAAGTTACTAAGAAATATTTTATTTACAACCATCATTTATGCAATCTCACCAAAATAAATCTCAAAGTCAAAATGCTTCAGACATTTAATGACTTCATTTCTTGAAATTGTGTCTCTAATTTGTACTTTTTGTAACTGTCTGATGCTGACCAGACTTGGCATGCACACTGTCTACAAAAAAGCAGAGCATGCCAAGTCTAAGGCAGCAGAAAGCAACACAATTAATATTCCCAATTATTCCAGGAAGAGGACTCACATGCAGCAGTGGTGCTAGTCTTTCAAGTGCTACTTAATTTACCTTCAGATTCCCAGCAGTTGGAAGCTTTGCAATCCTAACAGATGTGAAAACAATAGTTACAATGTTAAATAGGATAATCAGCTGACAGTCATCAGTCTGTGTTAAAATTTTTAGTTTAGCTTTGGCATAATATTTCCATGGCCTCAAATGCCATGGAATTAACCATTCTCTCAGCTATATACTTGGATAAATTTTGTATCTTTCTAAAGTAATATTAATCTTTGGATGTAGAAGGCATGAAAATATATAGTTCCAATGATTTAAGTAAAATTCTTATTTAAAAAAAAATAGAAATTAACTTGTCATGGGCAAATGGTCTCTCATTCAAAAATATTCCTGATAGCTGTTCTTTGTTAAGGATTTTAAAATATCACAATGGATCATACTGATAAAAGACACACTCTGAAAGGGAAAAAGCAACGTATTGTACCCGTACAAGCCAGATTCTCAGAGTTCATGGTGTAATATTTATGTACTCAAAAGCAGGTGACAGTGAGGGACTTGCCATTAGGTATATCTACTCAGCAGTAGTTTAGTCACGTAAAAATATTAGAATAGCAAAATTTTGGGTGAAGAAGTTCAACTTAATGGTCCTAATACTCAACTTGGCCCCTGAACATGTGTAATAACAGCAATCTAACTTCTTATCCTAAGCCAAAAATATCTCAGAACTGTATATGTCATAAAACTGCTGGAAGACAGATCCTAGAGTTACGAAGATACAAAACACACCTTCTGCTATTAAAAACTGCCACATAGGAACTTGTTTTCACCAAAGTCTACTAGACAGGAAATGCAAGAGTTAGCTATGTGCAAACTTCCTTGAAATGTAAAATATTGAATTGAAATATACCCCCCTCCAAATGTGCAGGAAGCTTTTAGAAGAGTACGATAAGCTATTAAAATTTTGAAAGTATATTTCTTCTGTTGCATGCACAAAAAAACTTCTCCATGCATTTTTCAAAATATTTTCATATACTAATTGCATAGTTGCAATTTGATATTCTAGAAAATTCTACAAGTTTGTGTCTGGGACAAAAATATTCAAATACTCATAGCAGAAGCAGGATACCAAAAGTGGTTATTTCTGTAAGCATATTATACAGATGTAAGATACCACAGTATTTGAGAGAAAGATCTTTTCTACAAGGAAGTTCTGCATGGAATTAGACTGGCTGGATAAATAAGGCCCTTACACCTTACTGTGAGAATGGCACATGGCAGAGGAGCAGGCAAGGAAGGCTGCTGAAATACCATTCACTGCTTTCATGTTCTAGGGAGAGTCAGGCACCCCCTGAAAGACAGTCAGTCATCAGCCAAAGAAAGCAGTTACCAATTTGGCTACGAAGTATTTTTATATTAATTACATCTTGCAGACTCTGATGGTTGCAGTAAACCAATCACCTAGAAAGTTAGCTACTGCTTGGAGCAGACAAATGACCTTCAAAAAACTCTGGCTGCTTGTTTAAAGACAGTGTCAGTAGAAGGAGCACAACAAATTTTAAATTTGTGGTGCTCAGTTGCTCTAGTTACTGTTGAAAAACCAGAATAGATAAAACCTCAAAATTTAACATACACTGAAATAGAGAGAGCAACTTTGTAAAACTAGAGAGTGTGAAAATGTGGTTTCCCCACACACTTTCAGGAGAGAGCAAGGTAAATCAAGCTTATGTAATATATTTAATCAGAAGAACTAAGACAATGTAAGAAGTAAAAGAATTCAAACTGAAAGTTTTTGTCGTCACAGAACCAGTTCTCAGCAAGGAGTTGTATTACCTTCAGATTTGCTGTGGAAGACCTGTACTCTAGACCTACTCAAACAACAATACACCTGCTTCAAAGAGATGCATGCAAAACTCACAAATATTCATGAAGAAAAAATTCAGAGCAAAAGATGTGACTGAATATGTGAAGCCAAATGGAGCTTAAGGGAGCACATTTGAAGGCTGAATTGACATAAGGTTCTGGAAATAATGGTAAGCAATGGTATGTAAATTCAGGAGAGAAAAAAGAAAAAATACACTTTATAGCTGCTTGAACAACATGATGTCGTTCATGGTTATGAAGCTTCAGATCAAGTTACTTTGCAGTTTCATTGAACTACAAATTATTGTTAGGTTTTAACTTCATAAAGTGCCAAGCCACTTTCAAACTATAGAGAATGTGTTTTCCACATCAGATGTGGAATCCACTGACCCTATTTCTGACAGCCTTTTAATTTCATATTCATCCTAATTCAGTATGTTCATTAATATAAATATGAAATTTATACTAATTTTGCAAAATTATTATAAATGTTGAATACATGTACATTTTTCATGTTTTCCCATTAGAAACCACTTCCAGCCTGCTTGATATTTTACCAAAACTTTTAAAAAGAAAACTGCTGAAAGATCTGTAATGTGTGTTCAGATTGCTGGGGGTGGTAATAAAGGAGAAAGAATGTTTTTAATGAGACACTTTATCCAGGAAGACATTGACAAGATAATTTAAGTGCAGTTTTGATAAAACTTATATGTATTAAGAAAGAGAAATGTGTCCAGAAAACAAGGTTCTCAGAGAAAAAAACCAAACCAGACATCTGTATTTTATGACAATACTGGTTAATGCCATGGAACTATTTATGGAAGAAATGTAAATTAGGAGAAATGAAGATAATATAAGATATCCAAAAAAGTTATTTAAATGGCTGTAATAGTATATAAATCTTTATATAATTTAAGATTTGCATATGTTCATTCAAATTCACATGTAATTGTTTTATTTTGTTAATTTCAAATTAGAAGTATAACTTCATCTGCAATTTCTTTTAATGATTTTTAATGCAGCAGAATATTCCAATCTTTTATTTACTTGTCCCATAATTAAAAAGCAAAGTTACACAGGTAAATTATGGAAAGTGAAAGAACCCTCCAATAGTCTTCTAAAATATAAAATATGATGGATACAATTCTAGTAGCAGCAAACAAGAGGTGACCACAAATACCTAGGATTTAGTCATTTAGGATTTTATGGATTAAAACTAACTGCATAAGCTCAACCATAGCCCAAGCAGGAAACAAGTGCAGATGGTGTGCTGCTCAGCCCATAAACCTGTTAGAAAGATGGTATTCTACCAGTGTCTCTTACTCAAGTGATCTATTGGATGGGGTATGTGACACAACTACAACTAGAGAGATGTAAATGTTATTAAATCCCTTCATTCATTGTCAGAAAGGTTTGCTAATAAATTTTCTACTGTTGGTAGAAATTAAGTATCGTATTCTTTCAAATATTCTAAATGATTCATGACCTTGGAAGAACTTAGACACGTGACAAAAACAATACTAGGCAGGTGGTGTTATCTCTGTCTGAACTGAGTAATAACAGGCAGTATGTGACTTTATCTTCTGCATTGTCTGGAAGCTAAACAGAAGCAATGCTGCTTGAATAATGTTCTGTCAACTACTGCTACAAACCAGAATTCCGAGGTCAAAGTTGACAACTTCCAGAAGTGAAGGTGGGTAAAGAGTATGAGAGAAAGTAAAACAAAATAGAAACACAGCATATATGGAGTCAGCTATGGTGACTCACACAACTATCTATATTTTCCCAATTTGTTAGCGTAAAATGGAGTTTCTCAGTAGGTAACTGTAGGATGAAGTTATGTTAAAGTAATAACACTCGTCTTTTGAAAAAATTACTCAGTATGTCTCTAAGCTATGAAAGTTTTAGTGCAACTGGCCACAGAGATACAAATCCTACAAACAGCCATGTACTTGTATTTTTAACAGAATTCTAAAAGACAAAAGGGTAATTTAAATAGAAGTATTTTAAAATAACTCTTGTTCAAGTATCTTGGAAAACCTAGAATGTCAATCTAAGAATGTTAAAGTAACTGATAATATTTTTAAAATATTGTAGTCTAAAAAAGTAATTGGGTGGTGACACAGCAGATTTTTTGAGTTGTTTTTAGATTGGGATGAAGGATATTTCTACTGTAAAAGGGGCCGAAAACTTAAATGTTCTATAAAAATAACTTTGAAATTCCCATAAAATATAAATCTCGAAACAGGGATATTAATCTAGAAATGAAGAAATGAAAGAAAAATTAATTTTTGCCCCTTGACTAAATAAACATGATCATGCTAAGACTGAAATAAGTATAAATCTAGCATGAGGGTAATCAAAACCCCCAGCAAATACTACATATTAGAAAAAGACAAAATGTCATAGAGGTCTTAATGCCCAAATTCACAGGGACAGGTACACATAACCTCACACATTTAACTATAATAATGTGTCAAAAGTTCCTAGATGTTTGTAAATGTAAAGATATATGTATATTCAGGTCAAGAAGCAAATAAATAGTGTCCACATTTTTTGAAGACAGCTCTTTTGAACATTTATTTTTGAAAAAGGAAAAATTAAAAAGATTAGGATCTGTGTGGCACTTTCTTTGACTGCAAGTTAAAGTAAATCCAACATGACAGTTTACAGTATTTAGCCATGACTTTCCTTAATTCAGGAGCTACAATTACTGTGTAACCTCTATGCAAATCATTATCCTTATTTATTGTTAGTTTTATTTTTGCTCATGGAGAAAGCTGTTGATTATCCTTTCTCAACTCTTATTGTTCTTTCACAGCAAGTTTTTAAACACTGACCATAGTTTAAATGGTAATCCAAAATAATTAATTTTATTTTATTTTTAAAAACTTGCTAAGACAGTTGGACACAATAGGGCTGTTTCTTTTTAAGGCACTAATAACATTAATCAAAGGTTTCTTGACTTTCATTGCAACTCCCTTCCTTTTTGAAGCCATATTTAGTTTACCCTTGGGATTTTTTTTTAAATATTTTTATTAGAATGGAAATTAGAATTGGAAACACTCTATATGGCAAAAAAGATATTTATTATAACATTCTGCCCACATACTACAGCATAATGACTCCCAAATAATTAATGAAAACCAGCAAATTAACTCCATAATGGTTTTCAGAATCACATGAAACTTCAGTACCTGCTAGTTAAAGTACTGAGGAACTGTAAACGCACAGCAATAAAATTAATTCCTCAATCCAAGTCGCTCAGTTACTCTAATATTACATGAAAATACAGTAAGGACTACTGTAATTTGAGTTGAGGTGTGAGAAGATGATTCTAAATATTGATTGAACTTTCTTTGCATTTTTAAAGCTGTTTGGACAGATCTCCATCACGTGCAATAACTCTCCATTGTTATGCCCAGTGTGCTAAAAGAAAAAAAAAATACCATTAATTGCTGAAGGGAGATAAAGGCAAGCCCTGCACCCCAGTTACTACATGGTCAGCCTTACCTCTGCAGTCTCTTACAGCTGTTACGAATTGCAGCAGTTGCCTTTATTTCATCTGCAAAAGCCATGACTTTCTTTGGGTGCAGAGCTGATTCACTGGAGTCTAAGTAAAAGTTTGTGGTATTTTGAAGGCTAAATATTACTTCCCATCAATTTCTCATTTCAGCTTGCAGTGTTTTTGAACCTGTCTATGCAGGGCTCAGGAAACTGAAGCAAAATTGAGGGAAATGAAGCAGCAGAGCATCAACTACTGCAGATTTGCCTCCTCTTTTCCCTGAGGCAACTCGGTGGGGCAGGTGGCATTTAACTATGCTTACAAAAGTTAAGTAACAAAGAATTGACTGTTTCGGGGGGGTTATTTCAATCATTAGACATTTGCAGATGCAGGCCAAGCTGCCTCCCGTGACGCCGCGGTGTCCCGGAGCAGGCTGGCCCCGGAGGCTGCAGCCGGGCCCCAGAGCACGGCGGCCCTGCGAGCAGCAGGACTCCTGTGCGCAGTTAGCGCTAACCAGACCGAGACCAACGCTGTAATACCGCGGAGACGTGGCAAACCTAAGCACATCTACTTAGGCATATTCCTCTCATGCATTTTCCGGGGAGCCGCTCGGACCTGCCCGTGGCGAGGGCGGTCGCTCCTGGCAGCCTTGGCTGTGCGGGGCGGTCCGGGCCTCCCGCGGCCCTCCCTCATCCTCCCCGGAGGACGATTTCCCGGGGAAGGGGCTGCGCTCCCGCTCCGAGCCCCGCCATCGAACCTCACTGCATGGTGCTCCATCTAGGAAATGAAGGGATTCCGCTTTCCTGCAAGGAAGGGGAAGGCAGGATGTCCCATGTCCCGCTGCTTTTCAGTTCGCAGGACCATCAGGGTCCCTCTGCACGAGCACTGCAACACCAGCTGGGATGGCTCAGCATAGGATCCGCAGGAGGTGAGAGGGGCCTGAGCAAAACGTTCTGTGGTCAGGTTGAGCCTAAGCAATTCACTGGACTTGGTGGAATAGCGCACTAATTGAAACAACATCGAACAACATATCCTTGCCCTATTTTTTTAAATTTTACTTCTTTATTAAACGACTTCACACAATTTTTCAACAGTTCTCTTTGTTAAAACTGGTTGGATCATCTAATAGTCTGAGTGGTCGCAATCTTCTCTGTCTGGGCTAATACGGCTTCTAGGACTGCTTTATCTAGAGAGCAATATCTCTTTGAAATTGATTAAAGTAAACATATTCCTTTTCTAATATTCAGTAGGTGAATACAAATAATTAAACTACACATTTCTAGAAGAGCTCTTGAACCTAAATTAATCCAAAGTAGATAATGAAAGCAGATTTTTTAATTGCAATTTTATTGATTTTTTTTTTTTTTGAGATTTAGACTCCTTTATCTTGGGAATATTTGGAAGAGTTAGACCTGTAATTGATTTTTACATTTTCCTAAGAGATCATATCTAATATTTTCAGAATCTTGTTACAAAAGTTAATTAAAGCATCTCCAGCACATTTTCATTTGCTGCAACACAAGTAAGGTTAATACGTTCACAGTGTCTATGCTCCAGTTAAGAAAAAAACATTTGATTAAGAAATTGTGGCAAAAGCCTTACATTTGGATGTTAAATGTATTTAAAGCTGTATAAAATTGACAACAAAACTTGAAAGTAAAACCAAGTAAACAAAGAGGTGAATAAATAGGAATATGCATGAAAGTAGAAGTGAGAATGGCTACTTCTTCTAAAACACACAGCAATACGGATCAATAAGTTTGTACTATACCAAGGAGCACTCAGTACAGCAAAAGTAATTTTATGGGAGAAAATTTTAGGCTTCTTGGTTTTTAGTCATTGAGAAGTGAGGAAAAATATGTGCTTTTTTTTTTAAACCCAGTGTCTTAAAAAGTAGAAGTTGAAATTCTTTACTGAATGAAATACACATTCTGTTCAATTTTTACTTTTTTTACATCTTCATCTTATTACTTATGCCAAATTCATTTTTTTAAAATGCTGTTTTCTACAACTGATTTGTAGTTACTACATTCAACTGTTCAAATACAACAAGATTTTAAAATCCCGTATATGTAGTTTTGCAGAAAGTGGAGGATTTTGTGAGACTATTACAGCAGATCGTCACTGTTCTATTACTTTTTTTTTCTGAAGTATTTACAAACGGGCAACTCCAGAAAAGGGCTGAAA
The DNA here is from genome assembly GCA_013400215.1 of Cisticola juncidis. Lineage (NCBI taxonomy): Eukaryota > Metazoa > Chordata > Aves > Passeriformes > Cisticolidae > Cisticola > Cisticola juncidis. The sequence continues at coordinate 2,677,404 of VXBR01005532.1, read as the reverse complement.
TGCCACTTTGACTTCACAGTCATCATGTAACTTTCTAATTATATTTGCAAGTCTAATATAAGTGTTTATATACATTTTGAATAAGTATAGCTGTTCAATTTAACTTAGGTCTAACATGAACTGGTAAGATGAAGATCATTATGGTTTGAATAGATATGGTTGTGTACTTGGTATCCTAGAAATGGTACCTGTTTATGTGATACACAGTCTAATTACCACATGTGTAATAAGCTAGAGTAAGTTTATGGACATTTACACTCTGTAAGACTGTAGTATCAGCATGATATATAGGACAATTTAAATTGTGTAGTAGTATTTAGAATGGAGTTTAATGTAGAGTATAGACAACATTGGTTTTGACTGCTAATCTCTTCTTGTGACATTCCTAAAGAATCACTGAGCCAAATTGGTAAAGTGTCATTTGCAGGCATTTCTCACTTTAAAATTACGTGTGAGTGATTCTAATTCACTTTGGGGCCTGATTCTGGAAAAATCAAACAGACTCTGTAAAAATGGAACTTGGTGTGTCATTGTGGCCTGCCTTTCAATATTGATTGTAGTATTTGCTCTATGTAAATTAACACTGAGAAGACACACCTGCAGGTGGCTTCTTTCTCAAATATGCTAATTAATAATTTTTTAATTACTGGATTTTTTTTCATATAATCTCCTTTAATATTTTATGCATCAGTTGCCATGGTCAGTAGTCATGGTCAGCAGTACATGCTCATAACCATCCGAATCCATAAATTCACAGAATATAAATATAATCTGAACAGCAAGAATTCTATTGTTGCATTTACTGAATTTTAAACTTTACTAATGATATCAAAGTTGTCATTTGTTACAGGAGATGCTGTGCTTACTGAGTTTATATAAATATCTATATATAGAGAGAGAGACACGTTATTTTGGGCTTGTGTATCTGTTGCCTGATTGTTTGCGGTTATGGTGGACTTCTAAACATAAGAGATCACCTCTCTAAATTTAAAACAATATATCTAACATGGCCTGTGTTAACTGTAGTGGGTTGACCCTGGCTGGATGCCAGACACCCACCAAAGCCCTTCCTCAGGGGTGAGAAAATATAACAGAAGTTTCATAAGTTGAGATACAGACAGGGAGAGATCACTCATCAGATACTGTTATGGGCAAAACAGGCTACAATTACAGATAATAATTGAATTTATTACTAACAAAATCAGAACAGGACAATAAGAAATAAAAATTGACCTTAAAAACACCTTCCCCCTACTCCTCCCTCCTTCCCAGCTCTACCTCCTCCCCGAGTGATGCAGGGAGAGAGGGATTGGAGGTTATGGTCAGTTCATATCCCGTTGTTTCTGCCACTGCCCAGGGAGAGGAGTCCTTCCCCTGCTGCAGTGTGGGGTCCCTCCCACAGTAGAGAGTCCTGCATGCACTTCTCCAACATTGCTCCCACGGGAAAGAGTTCTTCACAAATTGCTCCAACGTGGGTCATTTTCCCATGGGGTGCAGTCCTTCAGGCACAGCCTGCTCCAGCCTGGGTCCCTCACAGGATCACAAGTCCTACCAGGGAACTGCTCCAGCGTGGATTCCTCTCTCCAGGGGTCTGCAGGTCCCTGCCAGGAACCTGCTCCAGCACTCCAGGCCTCCTCTCAGGCATCCCCCTGCTCCAGCCCAGGTCTCCTGCAGTGTAGGTGTTAATGTTGGCAAGTAGGATGCTATCAACCTATACTGCAAGTTTCTGATTCCTGTCCCAGCCACAACTGTCCTTTCTTCTGAGCACTTTTCCTGGAACTGTGTTTGACTGGAATTAATTTGTGCTACACTAGAAATTACTTGAAACAGAAACTACACCTTTCTTAGACTCTCTTTCTATTGTACTAAAAGATCTCAAGCTGGACTGGTTATATGTAGAGTTGTGTCAGTAGAAAATATGAAATGATTAAAGAAGCTCAATATTTTCAATAAATGACCATAAGTAATTTTCTCTAAGGCAGAGTGTGTATTTGATATGCTTTTAATTCTTGTTAGAAGAGGAATGATTATTGAAATAGTCCATGGAGTTTAAAAATGTGGATTATTTTTCATATAACAATTTTGTATAAAACAATTAAATATTTATGTATAAAAGTTCTGAGAAAAGTAAGGTTATTCATAAGCCAAAGTAAATCTAATGAAAAGTGCTTGAACAATTTTCTCAGGGGCAATCCAAAAACAGTATTAGGAGACTTATTTTACCAATTACAACTGAACAACATAGCTGAATACAAAACACTATATATATGCAATCTGTTAATGTTCAGCTGTTTGGATTAGAAAAGCTATAGTAATTTTATTGACAGCAATTACAATACTCTTGAAGGAAGTTAGCATTTGAAAGCCTTGAGATTGTTACAGGAATTAAGACTGTTTTTTATAGTTGCAGCTCTATAATTAGCTGAAATGTTCATGACATTTTCTGGTGGTAATTCTTGAATTACATAGTAGATGCAAGGAAAACACTAAGTACATGCTAAGTGTTAATTCTGTCATATTAGAGTTTGCAAATTTATTTACTTGACTTATATCAGTACTTTGTATCACATTAGGGGAGGCAGCTATTTGGCATTGCTAGTGCAGAATTTTTTCCATTTCTGTTCTTTGGAAATGACTGGTCATGCTTTTATTGAATTCAAACTGAACTAATGCAGTTGTCTGTTGGCAGATGGGCTGAAATTTTCTTTGCACGAACTCCAGGTTCTTCATAATGTGTTGCCATAGGCACTTCTGTAAAATTATAATTTAGTTTCTGTGAACTTTGTTCAAAACCTTGAAAATCACTCATTAAAATTTCCTAATTGGTCATCAAAACAATCTGTGCTCATATGCTTATAGAAAATTGTGCTGAAAGAGTCACGCTTCATCTATGAGAGATGGATGAGATTTAGGAATATATGACAGATATTTCAAGAATAAAGCAAGCTTAAAAATACAAGTTTGTCCTTATCACATATAATAGTATGAAGCAGAAGCACCAAATTTGGTATTGCTGTCATTTTGAGACCAGGAATGGTTTTGATTTCCCAGAGACAATCTCCCTATATCATGCAACTGTTATAAGACACAAAGCCAGCATTTCCAATTATTCTAATTAGTTAAATTCTTACTCTGCTTAACCAAAATGCTTAATGTCACTCAATTGAGGAAGTGGATGAGGCCTTCTACAGGCAGCCAGAAGCAGTCTCAAACTTAGAGCCACTGATTCTTTTGGGGGGCTTTAACTACTCTTATATCTCCTGGAGAAGCAACACAGTGAAGCACAGCCCCAGAGGTTTGTGAAAAGCACTGATGACAACTCCCTGTCACAGGTAGCAGAGGATCCCACAACCAGTGGTGTGCTAACAAGCAGAAAAGGCCTCTTTGGAGATGGGAAGGTGGAGGGCAGTCTTGGCTGAAGTGGCCATGAGACTGAAGTGGCCATGGAGTTCAGTACTGGGTGAGGATGAAGCAGGGCAACAAGTAAGGTTGCAACCAAAGATGTTAACTGACTTTAGTTAGTTTAGAGAGCTGGTTGATATTTGAGGATCACTTCTTCCAGGCTCAAGAATTATGCATCCCAGTGGGCAAGAAATTGGGCAAAGGGGGCAAAAGATCTCTGTGGATAAACAAAGAATGAAGTCCTGACATTACTCAAGTGTAAGCAAGAAATACATAGGAGAGGGAAGCAGGGTCAGGCTGCTTGGAATGAATGCAGATAGGTTTTCAGAGTAAGCAAAGTGACAAAAGAAAGACAAAGGCCCATCTGGAATTAAATCTGGTCAAGCATGTCAAGGACAACAAGAAGAAATATATCAGTGATGAAAGGAAAATTAAGGGTAATGTGGAGGATGCTGGTAACAGAACATGGGGAAGGCAGAGATTCTGAATGCCTTCTTTGTATTGGTCTTTACTAACAAGACCAACCTTCAGGAATCTCTGACCTGGGAGAGCAGAGTAAAGGAATGCTGGAAGGAAGACTCCCTTGGTCAAGAAAGATTGGGTTAGAGAACACCTGGACAAAATTGACATCCACAAGTCCTGATACGATGTATCCACAAGTGCAGAGAGAGCTGGCAGATGCAATAGCTAGGCTGCTCATGATCATCTTTGAAAGGTTGTGTTGATTAGAAGAGGTTCCTGAGGATTCTAAGAAAGCAAATTTCACCCCAGTCTTCAGAAAGCCAAGAGGATACAGGGAATTACTAGATAATCAGCCTCATATCAGTCCCTGGAAGATGATGGAGCCCCTCATTCTGGAGGCCATCTCTATCCACATGCATGACAAAGAGGTGATCAGAAGTATTCAGCAGGATTCACTTGACCAGCCTGACTGTCTTGTAGGATGAAACAACTGTCTGGATGGATGAGGGAAGAGTGGTAGATGCTGTCTACCTCGACTTAAGCAAGACTTTTCACACTATCCCTCATAGCATCCTCATAGGCTCAGGAAGTATGGACTGGATAAGTGGACAGTGAGGCGGTGTCTTGGGTTGAAAAATGTAACCAAAAATGTGTATTCTATTTTCATCTGTTGAAACCGATTGGGAGATATTGTTCTTTATCTCTTGTAACTCTAGTGGGGGAAGAGAGCGGATGCCTTCTGTTAATGGACACCTGATAGCACCAGATAAGGCAGGGCCTCCTTATCTCTTCCTCCACCCATCCTCCTCTGAGGGACATCACCTGTGAATGGGCCATTTAAGGCCTCTCACATGATTGATAACATTATTTCATTACACTGTGAGATGCTCCACCCAGTGGGAGGAGCCAAAGCCTTTCCACCGGGATAAAACCTGCAATCCCAAACACCAATTTAGCTGGTTTTCCACTGAATCCTCAAAGGAAGACTGGACCCATCTCACCAGCACTGGACCCTTTTTTCTACAGGATCATCTCTACTTCACAGAACAACATCTCCAGGAAGAGTTATTTGGACTGCTCCCAAAACCCTGATAACAGGGTGACAATCTCTGACTCAGGGTTTTCTAGGACTTTTGTTTGTTTGCTTGTTTGTTTTTTGTACTACTGCATTTGTATTTTTTATTATTCCTAGTAAACAACTGTTATTCATATTCCTGTATTTTTGCCTGAAAGCTCCTAATTGAAAAAATATAATAATTTGGAGGGAGGGGGTTTTTACATTCTCCATTCCAAGTGCAACTCCAGTTTTCCCTGACAGATACCTGTCTTTCCAAACCAAGACAGGATTGAGAACCAGCTGAACAGCAGATCCCAGAGCATTATAATCAGTGGCACAGGGTCTTTTCGTGAGCTTGTCACTAGTGGGCTTTCCCAAGGTTCACCATTGGGTCCATAATTCTTTACCTTAATTCATTGATTTCTTAGATGAAGGGCAGATGCCTGCTCAGCAAGTTCCCTGGTGACACAAAGATGGGAGGAGTGGCCCATACCCCAGAGGGCTGTGCAGCCCTGCAGAAGGAGCTCAGCAGGCTGCAGACAGGGGCAGAGAAGAACTGCCTGAAATCAACACCAGCAATGCAGGGTCCTGCAGCTGGGCAGCAACAACCCCACGGACCAGCACAGACTGAGGGCTGAGCTGCTGGGAGGCAGCTCTGTGGAGAAGGGCCTGGGGGTGCTGGTGGACACCAAACTGTCCCTGAGCCAGCAGTGTGTCCCTGTGGCCAAGAAGGACAATGGGATCCTGGGCTGTGTTAGGAAGAGCATTGGCAGCAGATTGAGGGAGGGGATCCTGCCCCTCTACTCAGCCCTGGTGAGCCTCACCTGGAGTGCTGGGTCCAGTTCTGGGCTCCTCAGGACAAGAGCTACTGGAGCAGGTCCATTGAAGGGCAATAAAGATTATGATGATGGGACTGGAGCATCTCTTACAGGGAAGGCTGAGGGAGCTGGGCCTGTTCAGCCTCAAGAAGAGGTGGCTGAGAGGGACCTCATCAATGTCTGTCAGTATCTGAAGGGAGGGAGTCAGAGGATGGATCCAGGCTCTTCTTGGTGGTGCCAAGCAGTAGGACAAGAAGAAATGGACAGAAAGTGATGCACGGGAAGTTCCACCTGAACATGAGGAAGAAGTTTTTTACTGTGCTGGTGACTGAGCACTGGAACAAGTTGCCCAAGATTGGATGTGGAATCTCCCTCAGTGGAGATATTCAAGAACTGTATGGACACAATCCTGTGCCATGTGCTCTAGGAAGACCTTGCTTGAGCAGGGAGGTTTGTCCACTGTGGACAAATGTATTGCATGATCTATAGTAAAATTGGAAATATGACTTTTAATATCGTAGGCTAAAATAATATTAACTGTTTTGCTTATCCAATCACAGAATCTTTTTTAAACGTTACCACCAGATGGCAATCTAACATAAAATTTTGATCAGTGGTGAATGAGGTTTTGAGCCACTTCTTTCCTCATTTTGCTTTAAGTAGTGCTGAATTTGCTTAGAAAGCCATTGAATTAGGCCTTACAAGTAACATTGATGTTATGTTACGAATTCTGAAACATTATATAGTAAACTTTATGCTTTCACATAGAAATGGCATCAAAGGTTTTGTTTTGTGTTTAAAAATTGATGAACTCTTTGACCAAGATCCTTCATTTTCCATTTGAAAGTTTAATGCAATTCCTCTGTACTAAATTAAAAAGAAACACTCCCCCCTGGCAAAAAAAAACCCCAAAAAAACAAAAACAACAACAACAACCAAAAAAAAAAAAAAAAAACCAAAAAAAAAAAAAAAAACCAAAAAAAAAAAAAAAAACCAAAAAAAAAAACAAAAACAAAAACAAAAAAAAACCCCACACACCAGAAAAATGCAAGTAAAAAGACAAAATGACAACATAAAAAACCAGAAGCAAACAAAGAACTTTTTTATTGGATATTCACAGAAGTAGTTTTCTCTTTGGTGAATAAAATGTTCACCTAAGCATGTGTTTAAGCATGTCACATTTAGGACCTGTCTGCTGAAGATATTCAACATAATGAATTTCAATACTTTTATGAAGATTTTGTAAAGAAAACAGTATTTTTTTTCTTTTAATGGCATTTAAAAATCTGTATTTATGCATGGTTTTTTACTTAAGAGTCACATAAAGAATGCAGAGATATGACAGTCTTTTAAACAGCCTCTCTTAAGGTCTGTAATTATCAGTGGAGAATATAGTTTTGATTCCTCACCCAACTGACTCTTTGGTGACTGGTGTTACCTCTACTTTTTAAAATGTCAGTGTGCATGTATTACCATTGCAAGTTTGGTAAATATCTTCTACTTAGTATTTGATACATCTTTGACTGGGCATGTTAAGTCAATCTTCGTAAAGGTAAAATACACACAACAGAAGTTTTTTACAGGTTGTTCAGATATTAGTTTTTAACAGAGTGATGATTGATTTTTTTTAATGTCCATCTTACTATTTTATTGTCAGGCTACTGCTACTGTAAAATTCTGTCCTACAATCAAGGACAAGAGTAAGTCAGCCTGAATCCCTTGGTGAGAAGGGAGAGCTTGTGTTAAGGATAACCAGGCTGTATGTTTGTAACAAACACTGAAAAGTTTTCCTTAAATTTGGTTTGTGGAAAAGTCCTTCTGGTAGCTTTAAAGTACCATGAAATCTGTCCAGAGCGTGTTCAGGAAAAAATGTGCTAAATTACAGACTGAGGATTGCTTGGGATGAATAGAGTATCATAAAACACACAAGTGGTCACAGTTCAGCTTCTGGACCTGTGTGGTCTTCACAGGGGAATGCTGTACTTTACAATCATTCCTAGTAAATCTGTGCATTTATATAGACATATATATGTACCTCTACACATAGATATGTATACATATATACACTGTGTGGATCATCACAGCCAGATCTCAGTCTTGTAGCAGTGGGGAAGTGTTGGATAGAAAAAAATGTCTTGAGGAGATGTGGATCTCATTACGCTGTAGTAAGTGAATAATTTTCTCCTTGAACATAATCCAGAAAAACCTAAGGAGCAGAAGTGCTGTGCAGTGGTTTTGCATTACAGCTGACAATTTAAAAAAGATGAAATCTAACAAAAGTATTTTGTTTGTTATGGCAGGATATTTATGTTGTTGTTTCCCAGAACAATGCATGGGATACTTTGTAAAGATGAATATCAAACAGTAGAGGAATTTACAAACAAAACCCCAAACTTACTGGTTTGACAGGAATCAGATTTTTCCCTAATCTCTGTTATAATGCTCAAGGTATATATTTTTTCATATGCTTTGTCTGTTGTTTAAAGAAATTCAAAGAAATATCCTGGCATGTTGATGTCTGCTTAAAGGAAAAATAGATGGTAACCTCTCTATCTGCCTTTTTAGGAGTTGCAGACATAGATATATAAATCTATCTATTTCTATCTGTAATAAGTGATACAAATATATAATTTTACTCCAAAATTTTCTCCATTCCATAGGAAACATTTTAATAGAATACTCCAACATATGAGGAAAACACCTGGAAAGTTACATATTTTCCTCCTTTTCATTTGATTCAGGTGGATTAATCTCAGCTTTATGTGTTCTGAACTTACTATCTGGAAATCTTATTGCATAACTGAAGTAAAATTTGGCCAGCACATATACTAAATGACATTGATTTCTATTTATGAAGGAAATTCAGCACTTGTGCTTATTTTCTCAGACTTTTAATTATTTCTTGCTCATAATCTTTCGAAGTACAGTAGTATGCTTGAAAGGTTGTTTCATTTAAGATGTTACAGAAAAGCCGTCCTTACATGTGTAGGTTTTGCCATGCAATATCTTTATCAAATTCATTGTGGATATAATGGAATAATAGAATGGTTTGGGTGGGAAGGGTTCTGAAAAATAGTGTAGTTCCAACACCCTTGTCTTCACCTACTCTGGTCAAGGCAATCTTCCACTAGAACGTGAAATAGAAAAGAATATAAATGTATGGATAAGCATGTATCATAGTAGGCCTTACTACCTGCTCTGTTTAGTAAAATCACTGAGTAGCAAGGTTGGTTTTTGGGCAAAATTTCCCCACTTCTCAGAACTGTTTTTTCTGGAATAACAGTATCTCATAAGAAAGATCTGTTATGGTATTTTCTTTTTATTGATGAGAAATGAGATAAAACATTGATCCAAAGATGGCTGGAGTTAAAATAAACAACACAAAAAAGCCCCAGATATAAAAATGGGTGTTCAGATGCCAACTATATCAATTTTCTGGCACTTCAGAGAAACATTTTTCTGCCACATTGCCTTTGCCTCGCACAAAGCTCTTTTTCTTCCTCACAGCAACCAACAAAAACTGCGGTGTGGGGAAAAGGGAGTGGATGGACTGGCAGGGAGAGCCTGTATGACTATATTGACTAAAGGCTCTGAGTTCCTTTTGACCTGAAGTTGCCTTTTGCTGAGGAATGTGAATAGCATTATTTTTTGGATGAATTTTCTCAGGGTAATAGGACAGGGTGAAATAAAATATTTTTCAAAGAGTTCTGCCCATCAAGGAGAGAAAATCTTGGGCATCTTATTTTCTGGCTTGTGACTATGCTTATTTTAATTAGTGCAAAATCAGAATGCTATTAACTTTGAGGGGTGGAAGGGCTGTGTGCATTGGGTTCTGTTGTCCGTAAATTATTAGCTTGTGGGCACAGGGTATGTAGTTTCAGTTTTCAGTGTGTTACACTTGTCCTTGTGACCCCAGGAAAGATATAGTTCCCTTATTGGATCTATGTTTTCCTTTGTAGACCATAAATATGTTCTTTTTGAGAAAAAGACTGTATGCATATGGTAGTCTGTGAGGGAATGTATTGAGTTAAATAGGGACTGCACAAAGTTTGGATAGTTCTTCTCATGAGTTGAATATAGGGGTAAGCTGTGGTTGCAATCATATCACAAGATTTGGGATCACACAGTGAATGGACTGGCTAGAGCCTTCTCAGATTTCTTCTGTTTCCTTGTATCATTTTTGTTTTACTCCCTTCACTTAAATAAATTTGGTTCTAATGTTGATCTATATTTTCCCTTCACTAGGTGCTCTTGTTGAAGTAATAAATAGTATTTTTCATTAATTACAAATTTCTTTATTATTGAACTAGAATTTTAAATGAAATTTTATTTTAACATAACTGTGTTTCATGGATTCTGAAGTAAATATGTACCGTGCTCTATAAATATTCAGGTGTAGTTCTGAAAAGGTACACATAAAACCCTTGAAGTCCTTAGGATATAAGTATAAATACCATGTAAAGGGATAGCACAAATAACTATACATAGTTGGTTCAAATCATGAAGTCATCTTGGAAATCAGATTTGCAGCTGCTTATGCAGAGAATCAAGAAATGGAAATTACTGTAAGCAAGCTGAAAATACCTGCTGTCAAAATCAGCTTGTCCTGTGATCATCAGGATTACATCCTTCTGCTGCATAATCAGTAGATTCAGAAATGCTGAATTTGATACATTTCAGTTCAAAATTTGTTATCCTGATCTGTGAAAATGGAAGCACAAGCTCTGCTTTTATTAACACTTCACCATTATTGTTGTTCTGCCCAGACAGTATCTGGAGGGAAAAAAATCAACACCTAGTGATGCATATAATGCTTCTTGCAATACCTTAACTGTAGGGGGTTTTGCCTCCAGGGTAGAGAGAAAAGGGAGAGCAGAGGGAGAGAATTGCTTGCTAAGAGCTGGAAAAGCAGCGCATTTGGCTCTGGCAGTGAGGGGGTTGACTGACAGTCTGCAGTGCAGTGGAGTTAGCTGAGCTCCCTATATGGCTGTGGATTAGCTATATGCTAATACTGATAGGAGAGGAGCAGTACAGAGCGCAGTGAGCTGACGGTGGAGGCGATCAGCCTCAGCAGAGCTGACTCCTCAAGAGCCATGGCTGAAGGGGGTGAAGGAGGGGAAGATGAAATACAGTTCCTACGAACTGTAAGTATCTGCTTTTTATAGGTCATGTAGTACATGATTTTGTGCCTCCTGTCTATTTCTTTTCTGTTGTATGAAAAATAAAGTGTTATTTCTGTGCTAGGCTTTGCCAAATGGCAGAATTTATTTAGTCAGTGGATAAAATAAAGCAAGAATAAGAGCTTTAATAGCATCGTGCAGTCTCGGCGTGTTCTTCCCTGAATCGGCTCAATAGCCAGTTTGGTATAAGGAGACCTATTTCCGCTGTAATCCCCTGTGTTTGAAGCGTCCTCGTCAACTTTGTACTTGGATTTCTAAATGTAGCATGCCAAATATGTGACCTCTGAAACTTCTGTCTGGGTTAGATTTCACTGACATTAACAGAAGCTTTGCAAATAGGAGTGCCTTAAAATGATGAATAAACCAAGCAAGCCCCTGATGACCTCTTCTGATAAACATGCATACAGAAGCACACTTGTGTGTAGAGAATACCAACAGATGTTGAAGTCAAGGCTCTGCAAATGTTGGGGTCTTTTCTCTACTTAAAAGAAGCTTATCTTTAAAGGACATAAGCATTTCTTCGGGAAGGGGTGTTAATTAGTGAAATATCCTCCACTTGGTGTAATTTTCTGTAAAGAGCCCTCACACCATTCTTTCCCAAAGCTTTACACAAATCTAGTCTGACAACTAATTTGGACTTTTAAGCAAGTAGTGTACATGCATTATTTTTTGGGAAGAGGATAATATCCTTTTCATGTCTCATCTTGTGTCTCCTTATTTTTACCCTGCATGACTAAGAGTGTGTTGTTGTGTAACTAGAATGGAAAAACTGCTATTAAATGTGTGTATTCCATGCTGTCTTTACTTTACATTTATCACAAATAATGTTCCAGAAACAGGCTCCTCTAGAGTTGATTCAGCTTTAAAAGGATAAGTCACAAAAATAAAACATGCTAAGTTCCCAAAGTAAGAAATTACAAGATTGATTTGTGAGAGGTTTGGATAAGTTATTTACAGGAAATAAAGATTGGAGTGAGGTGATGCCTGCTGCTGTAAGTTGTTTAGGTGTGATGAAGTGTCATTAGCACTTCTAAGCCTCAGAGAATTTCATGGTGGGGGGAAAAAGACAATGAAAAATTTTTTCCAGCATTCCTCCCCTCGACTACATTTTTTAGAGGTACATATTTTAGCAGATTACTCCAGCCTTTAATCTGAGACTGGAGCTTTAAATGTGTGTCCTTCATCCTTTCACTTTCTAAGATAGTGGCTTGACTGAACAGCCATCCTCAATGATGGAGTGAGAAGCTTTGCCCTTTCATACGTGGCCTGTGTGTGCTACATGAAATGGCAATTTCTGCTGCTGTGATACTTTCTCATGCTAGAGTAACTCTATTGCACTTCTTTCCAACGGTTAAAATAAAGTGCCAAATAGAGGTGTGGGCCAAAAATGGAAACAGCAGAAGGGAGACTATGCAGAAGTGTTCCTTCCAAGTAGTGAAAGGAAATCTTCTACAGGGGAGAGAATGGACTAGATTTCTGTCTTGGAAGTTCTAGCTACTTCTTGCTCTTCCTTCACCTTCATGGGAAAGGAATGAATTGTTCATATACTGAGAAAGAAAACATTAGATACTAAATGCTACAGTGAGATACACCTTCAGTACTGATTTCTTAGAGCTTTTATTGCTGCTTAAACAGTGTTTGTGCTTATGAACATTAAGTACAGTGTTCCTTAAGAACTCTTCCAGTGAAATTGTTAATCAATTAGGATCTTCTCCAAATCAAAATATTTTCTGGGAATTTGGATTTCTACTGAATGTTTCTGAGGCTTATGCAACTGAATCTTCCTTTGAAAATATAGATAGCTGTATTTTTATTTTTGAGAGAAAAATATTCACTTTAGAGAGAATAGGATATATTTGGGTCCTGGGGATAGCTCTTTCTTGTTTAGGTATAAAATAAGACTAGAGGTCTTTTGATTCAAAGATATCATACAGCATTTTTGAAAGAGCGAGAGAATCAACTCCTAAAAATCTGCTTAAATCATTGTTTGCTGTCTTAAAGACAAATGTCCTTTTGTCCTCATTTTTTTGCTGGTTATGACTCTTTTGTCTTCCAGATATAAGTCATTGTTTAGTTTTGTGCCTCACTTTTATGTTCTCTCCTCATATAAAAGGTCAAGAAGCTTGTTAATGATGATAAAATCAGTATTTTTTTTCTATGGAGCAGCAACTTGTGGGCACATTTATAAGATTTGATGGAAAGCTTTTTACTGTCACTTTCTGTTACAAAACATTCCTTATATTTGATTAGTTTGGCAGCAGTGGGAATGAGAAACACCTAAAGAACCAATTCCAGAGAGGATAACAACATTATCATTGTTCCAGTACTAGTATATCTTCAGTACTCATTTCAAATATGTCCCAGTGCTTGTGTAAAGCCTTTACATGCAATGACAGCATTTAGATGTTATTTATATAGTGTAATTTCTGTTCTGAATTCTTCCCTGACTTGTAAGTTCAGAATGAACATAAATAAATATAGAAGCACACATTTTTTTCTTACACTGTTACCTTGTTGTTATGAAATACTTGCTGTTTTCTTTCTTGTAATAATGCTTGGATTTTTTTAATCTATTTGTTTATCTATTGTTTATCTATTTTTCTAGTTGGTGGCTTCCTTCTGGTTTTACTCCGGATATTCAGTGTGTCATGTATAGAAGGGAGAAGCAAATCACTTGTTGCATGTGTGTAAAATGCAATCCTGCTGTGCTTTAGTTTCTCACTTGTTTAGATGATTTTCCTATATTGTTTATTTATTACCCCCTCCTAATGTGTGAATATATGAGAAATCAATGTAGCTGATTATGCAGCTTTAGGCAAGAATACATATGGTAACCTGTAGTGTTTTGAGATAACATAGTGAGGGATGCAGAGAGAATCTTGTTGACCTTAATGTGAATGAGTGAGTGTAAAGCATTCTCATTTGAGGCTTTCCTAGCTACTGGGAGTTTACTGCTATGATAAATTGAATAAGTCTTCTCCTCTCTGGAAATTATTCCCAAGTTCCCACGGCTGCTGAATTACTCAAATATAAGGCAGTTTCTTTCTTGGAGCAAAGCTTTTGCCTTCTTCCATAAGAAATATCTAAATAGTAACTTGCTAACAGTAACCAAGAACATGGCTGAGGATGGAGGGGAAGTGTCACTCCTGCCCAGAGCACTTTAAATGTGATGAAGCCTATCAAAGTCATTTGCCATCTTAGAGTCCAGATTATGGTGGCAGCACTAGATATTTCTAGATATTTCTAGATATTTCTAGATATTAGGTCTATTGCTTTGCTGTTTCTCCTGAAATTCATGCTATTAATGGAAAGAGTTTAACCTCATTTTAATAGATTTTTTTTTTTTTTTGAGATTGTTCATTAGTCAACAAAGTTGCTGCATTTTCTGTAAATCTAAATGGTGTTTGTACCTAGTGTTTCTGGGCATAAGTGTACATATGCCTTTATGCATGTGTCTTGTCTATGTGATTCTTTCCCCGGCTGGTTATAGTCCTTCATTTCTGTGAGTGGCAAAGGCCTTACCAATTGATTCTTCTTTAACTTTTAACAGCTCTTTTAACAGCTTCTCTCAAAGACTTAACTGTAAGTGTTCTGATAAACCTCTCCAATCACTATCTAAAAATTTACATGTAGGAATGGGAAACTCTTTTCTTCCATAGACTGAGTATAGTTATCTGTTACACATAAATAGCAAAATACTGTTGTTACAAAGACATAGAAAAGAATATTTGGATTTTTTGTTCAAGATCTAGTCCATGTATGTAAATTTACACAATGAGTTTATAGATATTTTTAGGATTATTTGTGTGTTGAGTTGCTGCTCAGAATCAAGATAATTGAGCAACTCAGACACATATTTATTTGTGGATACACATTGCTATCGATACTTCTTGAAAATGAGGTCTTCTACTGTTCAGTTGTTACAAATGAGATGGGAAGTAATCTCAGTTTTACAATATGAACTGTCAGGTATAGTGTGAATATGATTTTCCTTTTTTTCCCCAATCATTTACACAGTTGCCAAATACAAATATAAAAAGTGATTATATTATGCTTCTTAAATACTATTGTAAGAGTTGTACTAAATAATTTCAGTTTATCAGGGATTAGTGTGGCATAAAACTAGGGTTTTTTTAGATACTTCTAATACATTTTGTTTCATCAAATCTGTGTTCCAAGTGGTGTATTTCTAGTGACATAACAAAGAGCATATGAAGTGGAGAAATGAAAATAATTTTTCCTTAATAGACCAACTTTAATAGATATGCTACTAACTGCATGCTGATATTCTGTAGCACAGATCTCTGTGGTTTGATTCAGTAGAGTACAGATGTCTCCTCTAAAATACCCACCAGACCAATACCTGCAAACAAATCTATTGGAAAAATGTCAAATACCAAACAATAATGGAAGATAGTTCTGGGGAGAAGTCTCTAGCAGTGCTTAATTAAAAACTAGGAAAATGTGGAAACTGATCACAGTGAGTTGTACATGAATTAATAGAAAAGTATAGAATGGGTAAGAAATGCCTTGAGATTAAATCAGTGGAATCTTCCTGATGCCCCTTTTAAGGGAGCTGGCACAAATTCTGTGTGCTTTTTGAACAGCTGTGTGTATTCCACTGAATTGTTTTCAAATTAATTAGAACATTTTGTCTATTGTCACTGAAATGTGCTGCAATTCATGACACAGCAATTCATTAGTCAGTCAATTCCTTTCCAAATAAGGGTAAAAATAAAGAAAAATGTTGTATAAAACTTGAATTGCTTCTGAGATTTGGTATGTGTTAGGAGTTCAGTTATTTTTGAGGTAAATATTTCTGCATCTGTTTATCTCTGCATTAAATCTCCCCCTTCTGATCCTATTGCTGCAGTTGTACAGTTATGTAGCTGTCCATACTTAAAAGGCTTTTAAGTAATACAACAAAAATTATGTGACAAATAAAACAAAAACTACACCATGTTTCTTCCTTTCTTTAAAAAGACTCTTTCAAAGACATTTGTGTTTTGCTTCTTAAACTTCAGGCTATCACCAGTACAACCATTCACAATTACTCTTATTTTCCTTAATTTTCTACCATGACAATCATACTTAATGTTATAAATTTATCCTGAGTTATGTTTCTGAGAACCTGTAGTGTCCTGCTTTGTAAATAATGTTGCTCAGTTTATTTTTCACTCATTCAACTGCCACTTTTACTTCCTGCATGTGTTCTCAACTTTATGAATATTTTTGCCCAGTTTGTCACTCTAAACAAAACTACTGATGGTCATTCTTTGCTTAGGACTATTTCCCTGCTGAAAGTAGGATCATATTAAGGACAGATTTAGAATATGACAAAAGTTGCAGTGCAGCATATGCTGTGATATGCTGTGTTATTTTTTTATAAAATAAAGAATAAATCTTAATGCAATTAATTTCAATCTCTTTTCAAGGCAGAATTTTAAGCAAATGGTCTCTATAGTATAAAGACAACAGTTGTTGCTTCAGACTGTAATGTGTGTCTTTTTTTTTAACCTCCAAACATATTGGAATAGTTGCTTGAGATCTATATCAGCCTTTCAATTAGTTTGTAAGAATTTCTCTTTTGGAGTGAAATAAATGTAAATGTGTATTTTAGGCTCCTGACATGAAATAGTTCTTTGTGCCATGTTTAGATGGAAAGGGAAACACATCAGTAATTTGGTATCTTTGATTTAATGAAAGTTGTTTGAAGTTTATAAAAAACCCTAACTGTAATAAATAATCTGGGAAAATGCATTTTCTGGGTGATGGTGTATTGGAAGACTACATATGGTAAAGGGGAGCAGAAAGAGGAGAAGGCAAGTAGAGCTTTTGCAGATAAAACAGTGAACAATGAAGACTTGCATCATGATTAATCAGAGGTGAAGGTGGATTTCTTTCTATCAAATTGAAGGTAGTTGAGGTAGGAATACGCTTCCAAAAGGTCCTGATATTGCTCTTGAGATGGTTTGGTTGGTTTCCTTAAGACATTTCTATTGTTTTATTTAGCATGGATCTATAGAGTAGGTAATAATCCTACTTTTCCCACAAGGCTGTAGATCAGTAAAGTTTAGAGATGCATTGTAAAACAATATATAATCATAGTACATGTGTGTATGATATATGTATGGATATATCATATCATATCATATCATATCATATCATAATCAATAGGATATATGTAATTATATGTAACAAGTTGCACTTTAACAACATGCTTCATATTAGACCAGTGTACATCCATTGAAATCAAAGCAACATCATACTACGTGAACTCAGCATCATGCTTTTCTACTGCTTCTTTCTACAGCATAAATTTTTAAAATGCTATTTCAAAAAGAAATCAGTGCATATACTACAAAGTAACAAATCCAGTGTATTGTTAGAAAATATTTGTGAGACTGAACATATTCATGATTGATTTAACTTCTAGGATAGATCTAACTAAACTAACTCCTTCGTATTTTTTTTTAAGTTATATTTCTGGGGATGCTCGATGTTGAT
Source organism: Cisticola juncidis (assembly GCA_013400215.1). Lineage (NCBI taxonomy): Eukaryota > Metazoa > Chordata > Aves > Passeriformes > Cisticolidae > Cisticola > Cisticola juncidis. The sequence continues at coordinate 2,659,978 of VXBR01005532.1, read as the reverse complement.
GCAGTTCTTCAGAAGTAACATCAGATTTGTTACAGTAAAGCAAAACTCTTCAATCTTGCCCTAGAATAATAATGAGTGAAAAGCTATTTGATAAGATTTGTGACCATGCAATAATCCTGAATTAATACCCAAGCATATATTTGCCTGTTTCCTCTTAGCTGCACTGGTGGTTGCTGTAGGGATTTGTCTTCTGCTCATGCTCTGCTTTTTGGTGTCTAAATGGGAAATAGTATCTTCAGGAATACATAATGAGTTTGTTAGTGCCATTATGCATTTTTATAGAATGTAGTAAGTGGGTTTTCTGATCTCTAGTCCCATGCCATACTAACTGGGTATGATTCATATTGAAATCCAGCAGTGAATATTGCCTCTTCTCAGTTCCTATGGCAGTGCTGTGACCATACAGCCAAATGCTGCCAGGTGCATTAGCTACACATTCCAAAAATTAAAACAGAGTTGCAGGCATGGAGGAGATGAAAAACAGAATTAGCACACAGTTATTTTGAAGATATTGAATTCAATAAGAGGACACTAGCTAAAAGTTTTGCGTCTCTTGACTTCATTCACAAAATGCACATTTTTCCAAATGACACATAATAACAGTGCAGCTATATAGCAAACACAGATGTCTATAGACAGTAAAATTAACATTTCAATTTAAAAAATTTGGCAACATAAATACACTTTAAAAGATTGAGAAAAAAAAGCCTGATGTATTAATGTATGCCTCAATGAGTACTTTGGTTTATTTTCTCAATACAGAAGTTTTAAAATTATATTCTGTCTTTAATGTCAACATCACCAGACCATTCCTTCTGCCTCTAACTTAGTAAGATATAGTGGTTTTGGTGCTGGAAGATCTAAAATCGTGTACCAGATGTTACTTTAAGAGAATGTATGTTCTAATTTCAGCAGATATTCTCCACCTAAATACTTGATGTGCTTGGGTGACTTTTGGAAACATGTTTTCTGAAAATTACAGTGATGTTCTGAAGTGCAAATGGCAAATATGTGACACCTCAGGGTGCATCTAAAGTAGTTCAAGATTGGGATATACACTGGAATTACAAAAGCCTATAAGGAAATGGAGATGTGCTTCTGGTGGTGTCTCAGCATGAGGCACACAGAGCTGTTGATTGTCAGTCATTGCACCTGCTGTCAGTCAACTCTCAGCCTCCACAGACGGTGTTCAGCTGGAAATAGGAGCTGATGACCAGTCTGTAGCCGCCCTTTTCCAGTTCCCTCTCCTGGCACATCACATCCATGGGAAGAGTGTCAGCTACCGTCAGCAGAAGTAACAGTAGAGACATCAGCAAGATAAGGTGAAAGATTCAGTAGTAACATCGTTTGTTCTTTCTGCTGGGCTTTTATCCAAATAAGCAAGTGCTAGTTCCTCAGTGAGCTGAGTAGTCAGCACGCGCCTGAGCTGTTTTTAGTCCACAGCAAACATCTCTGTCAGTCTTGAGTATCCCAGCTACTTCAGCACTCAACCATGTTCTCTAATACCTTGTGCCAGAAAACCAACTTCCCTTGACACATTTGCAGCAATTTGAAGTCTCTTCAATAACAAAGTTATACAGAAGAACTGGAACTTAAATAAAATCTTTTAAAATAATTTGTACAAAAAATAGAATTTCAACTTGGAACTTTTTAACAGAAGGTGTGGAATTCATTTACAGCACTGGAAGTTTAACATGCTTTCGAACTACATCAGCAGTACCACTTACAAATGGGAGTACAAGGATCATCAGGCTTAGAATATATACTAGTGCTAATGTCACAGATGATTCACTAGAATGCTCAAGGCAAAATGACTCCCATTTCCCAAGACTCTCATCTGATGCTCATTGACTTTACTGCCTTTTCTTATCTATATTAAAAATTCTCAGAATACCTATATACCTGATACATATTAAAGATACTTAATGTCAACACTTTGTATAATTCAGAAGCTGATGAAGGATGTATAGAAATATTGATACAGTTAGTTCAAATTTTGACTAAAAAATAATTAACCCCCATCTGCCAGTATTAAACTCCAAGTTACCAGCTTGTCTCCTCAAGTGGATATACATTTCTGTTGCACTTTTCAAAAGATCAAAATCAACAGACATTATGATTTCTTTGTGACCAAAGCTGAGAAAAGTAGAGTTTAGAATTTGGAAGAGCTCAGTCTGATCATGTACATTATGCTTGCGTTTGTAGCTACAAGGTAACCTTTCTGAGAAGAACCTTCACATGTTCAAAAGATTCTTCACTGCGTTCATATTAACCATTACAGGACTAAATGCTAATAGGGATTTATAAGATCTGATTTTGTGATTTGTCTGTGGAAAGTTAAGGTTGATTGTATGACAAATCTTCATGAAAATCTTTGCATCTTTTCCTTTATTTTATGAACTACTTTGACATACAAAAATTATTAAGAGTGAGGATTTTTTTAGTGCATAGGAAAATATAAACATTTTTAAGTTGCAGACACTAAACCTTTTCTCTAAGAGTTGTGAGTTGCTCCTTACTTGCTTTCCTAGTAAAGTTTTGCAGATCTGTTGGAAATCTTTGTTTATTTTAATTACCTTGTTACCATGTCTGGAAATAGTTACAGGTAATCTGGTTTAGGTGAAGTTATAAGTGGCTGAGGGTGACTAACACTTTTGATGGCTCAATCACCCATGTATCTAGGATGGTAGATTTAAAACAAAAATTAAATTTTGTTTGTTTGTTTTAATTTTTTTGACACGATGTAGCAAAAATTTCTAGCTCAAAACTTTCAAAAATGTCAAGAACTTTCTTTGTATATTATACTGGATCCTAGGTGACTCAGGCAATGCCAAACTGGCCTCATCTTTTACGTAGCTCTGTTGTGTGAGTGAATGAAAGAGCTGAGTGCTTGCTGAGAGCTGAGTACCTCAATAATAACTCTTCAAACAACACTTGATTATAAAGGATAGGTGTTCTCACTGGATCACTAATCATTGATTATTATTTCGAAAGTTCTAATTAGGCCTTGTTAAATCTATCAATTTTAGTAAACTTTCTGCTGTTACAACTCTTTAAAGTAATGCTGTCCATCAACACCTCTTCCTTCAGTCACTGTGAATGCTGATTATCCATATTTGCTTTAGGTATTTGGTTTTATTCAAGATTTATTTGCTGTGTTTATTGTAGTTTTGCTCAAGATATCCCTAAATTTTAAAAAATTTCTTCCATGAAATGGAATGAGGTAAAATTTTATATCTTGTACAAGGTCCCAAATATTTCCACCTGTACAGTTAAGTGACATTGCACGTCATATTGTGCCAGGTAATATAAGTGTAGAATATGTGGATTCTAATATTATCTTTGAATTTGTATATCATTTGACCCATAATATTTTCTTATGTTTCCCTTAATAAAGATGTCGATGTGTTTCTTGCATAGTTTAAAACTTTTTTCTAATATTTTGATTTCTATAAAGATGGAAAAAAGTTGCTTTGTTCATACATAGTAAAAACAAAGATTACAGAATTTACAAAAAAGAAAGTTTCAATAATAGTATGTTAATATAAATTTTTGCTTTATAAGAGAAGGAAAAGTCAGCAAGTATTGTGACTCTTTTTCAAGGATAATGATTTTTAATAATGATTTTAATCTGCCTTGCAAAGACAAGTTTACTGGACAAAGTTTCACAGAAGGGAATAGAACGGTGTTATTCGATAGTACATGGGATTATATCCTTCACCAGTGATGTGATTTTCTCCTTGTTGCTTCAGTTTCCTGTGTAAAATAGTAAAAGTTTAGTATATCAAAGCTGGCCTGGAGAGGAATCACTTTGCTTTACTCACACAAATCCGCCTGAGTTTCAGAATTCTTTCATTTACACATTTTGCACATTTGCACATCCCCTTTATGCACAAAATACATGATGCTGTGTGTATGCTTGTATCATTGTGAAAGTTAAGAGAAGTATAGAGCTACTAAATCAGTTAGCCCTTAATAAATGGTAAGGTCCAGAAGAATGTGCTACAATATGTCATGTGTTGCAAATATTGTTTAAACAGCCAGATTATTCTTCCAGTAGGGAAGACACACTAATTGCTAAGTTATATAGTGAAGAGTTTCTTCAAAGAGGAAAAAAAGGATATTTAAAATATATTGATATGCATTTAAAATATATTGATATGAATATATGAAAATACATTGATAATATTTTAAAAAATTGTTATTAAGGAAAAGAACTTTATCAGAAGGGAAAATGTTTTTCTTATTAAGGCTTTTGTTCATTTTTTGATTTGAAAAGCCAGTTTGATGACTCCGTGGGAATGGCCTAGCTAGCCTAACTGCAGATAATTTACAAAAGCTGTTGTTAATGACCTTTTACTGCTAGCCAGAGTATAGTTGCTATTTCTTGTCATAATTGATATTTGCTTATCACAAGCAATAAGCTGTAATGGTGTATCCACTGGTGCCTTGTTATTGAAAACCACCAACTTTGAGAGAAGCTGAACAAGGGAGTATTGACTTTCTGCAATTTATTTGAAATTCAGGGAGCTTGGTGGTATGTGGAAGATTCTAGATTCATTCAGAGCATGCAAATTCAATTTCACGACAAAGGTTTATTTTTATTAGAAAGACACTTCTTTTTCTACCAGGGATCTTCCCAAGCCAGCTTGTCTCAAGGTTGACCTTAGGCTTAAATAACATCACTGACGAAATAAGGGCCTGTTTATGAAGCTTAATGTGCCAATTAGAGTGGTAATATGACCTTTCTTATCTTTGCCAATATGAAGACCATTTAGAGTCATAAATCACAATATTCTAAAGAGTGAAATGTGTTCACCACAATGTAAAAAATGGAGGGGGAGGGGGAGGAGAAGTCTGCAAGGAAAAAAAAAGATGAAGAAGGGTGATACTCTGCTACAGATAGTCCATGACATCTGCAGAATATTTCTAGTGCTATTTAGGAAATTAATCACATTATTACATAGTTCTATCATGTGTTCATGCAATTTAACTGTATCTTGTTTACTTTACTACTTTTATCTTTTCACCTGTGTCTCTTATCTTTGTTTTCCTAAACCAAACTAGACAGAGAGCCAGTGATAACATGGGAGTTGATGGAAGATTATCCTGACCTCAGGCTGCTTCCAGACAAGAGCAGTTAACAATACCCGGTCTCTTTGTTTTTGTGCATCCCTTAACCTCCAGCACTACTGCTGTAGGGAAACACCCTGTCAGCTAGCTGTGTAATGCAGCTATATCAGAACACCAGAAACAGACACCAGCTTCTGTGTACTCTGTTTTCACTTTCTGTCATTTCTTAAGCCAGGTGTTTTCACAGCAACAGTAACAGCTGCAAGCAGTTGTTACAATAGACGTCACAGAGCAATTCTTAAATGCAGCTGCAGAGGACAGAGGCAAGGACACAGTTATTATTTTCTGCATACTAGGAATAGGACATTAGGAAGAAGTTCTTCACAGAAGGGGTGTTTGAACATGGAAATGGGCTGCCCAGGGAGGTGGCAGAGTCACCATCCCTGGAAGTGTTTAAAGAAAGACTGGATGAAGCCCTTGGTGCTGAAGTCTATGTGACAAGGTGATATTTGGTCATGGGTTGGACTCGATGATCTCAATCAAGGTAATTCTGTGATTCTGTAATATTGTATAAACATGGCAAAAGTAGTGAGCTTTTAGCAGTGCTGACTTAGCTCCCATCTGACCATGTCACCATACAAGTGCAGTTTTCTTTGACTGAGATGGCATCCCAAAAATATCTTATACCTCCTTTTGTTCAAGCAGAGATTTACGCAGTCAGGATTCCTGGTACACATGAAAACTATTTGGGTTTTTTAAGGTTGATGATTTGATTACAGGATAACTGTACATTGATTTGTAAGAATTTGGGGGTGAGGTGAGGATATGAAAGGTGAAGAGTTACAATATTTGCAGAAATGCAGTCTTAGACAATGTTGGGCAATGTTCTTCTGTCCTAAAATAGAGGCCTGAAGCAATGGCAACACCTGCTTCTTCCCAAGTATTTCTTCTCCTATTACAATATTCTTTATGCATGTTCACTCTGGTTACTTTCTCTCTAGTACATACATAGTTTGCATGGCTCTTGTCACTACTAGCTGTGCTTCAATCATTGGCTGCAGATCTTGTCTTCAGCTATTTACAAGTTAGTGTAATGTTCATATGTAGAACTTGATTAAATGTTACAGCTATGTGTAAGTCAGTCGTTGGTGCTTACATGTGGTGAGAATGTGTTGTGGCTAAATAGTAATTTAAAGGTAGATGTTCTAAGTGTGAGAGCCTGTAGATGCAGAAAGGAAGATCTACTGCATCTGTGGTTCAATTAAAAAAAAACCCAATTGGATATTTCATTTCTATGCATTTTATATTAAGATTTGACTCAGCATTAAAAAAGTAGAACAACCACTCCTTATGTTGCAATGAGAAGTAGTAATTTCAGTCCACTTATCTAATGATGGCCAAATTTCAAAGAATGATCTTAAACCATCTCAAGTTGATTGATCTTAAACCATCTCAAGTTGAGCCACGATTAAACCCCATGTTTTACCTAATGAATGTGCTTTGAAGGACTCTCTTAATGTTTGCAGCTGTTAGTCAAACTGTGTTTTTAATCTAAATAAGCAAAATAGTACCTGTGATACAACACAAATGTATAGACTATGTGAGCAAGAAACTCTGTTTGGTTTTTTTTTTTTTTTGAAAATTTCAGTAGTTGGATTTTTATTCAGTTGCACCCAGATAAAGGCTAGGATCTACTTGTGTACAAATGCAGGAAAACAGTGCATTCTCTGACACAAAGTGGATGTGTGGATGGACAGGCTGCAGATGAGTGCACAAGGAATGGTCAGTATGAACAGGAGTCATCACGACTTTTAAATATTACACTGCAAAAAAAGGGTGTTAAATAAAAGTTAAATGAAACAGGTGAAGCCACAAGAGCAAACAAGCAAACAAACAAACAAAAACTCTAACAAATCAAAAAATGTTAGTAGATTACCTCTGCAGAGAATTACCATCTGTGGGAGATGATAGATGATTCCCCAATGAAAATCTAAACCCAACCCCTACCCTGAATGTTTTGTAGATGGGCATTTGTGATTAGTACCAAAACTTAACAGAAATTGAATTTGTTTGATTGAAGGGATGGCATTAAACGTCTTGCAAAATATGGAATATCCCCTTAAGAAAGGACATTCTTTGATGTTTGACCTTTGTATGCTTTCAAGCCTAATCAACAAGAAGGGAGATTTAATCTGTGAAACAGAGAGCAGCTAACAAGCAAGCTCCAAGTGATGAGTTAGAAACACAAATTACTTGTTGGTAGAATTGCCTTGTTAAGGTACAGAGCTGGACATGCTTCAGCAATTTCAGACCTAGGCAGAGGTTAACAAGGCTTGGGAAGTGGGATGTCCACTGAAAGTGGATGCAGAATTTATAGGAATTTTAAGGAATTTTAAGGAACTTTAAGGAATGGAGAATTTATAGATCACCTGACAGAGCTCCCAAGATAAGGAGGAAACCAATAAACCCAACTCAGCAACTGTGCTGAAATCAGCACCCACTGCCTAAAAGGTAATTCCAGCAGGAGGAGATTGCAACCACTGGAACAAGAAACTCAGTAACTCAAAAAAAGAGCAAGTCTGAGCATGTGGGGTAATCAGCATGGGAAATGGGAGAATCATTGACCAATAGAAAATAAAATACTAATAAATAAGAGAACTATGCAACTTGTTGCCAATGAACACTAATTCTTTAGTTTGCTAAAATGTACAAATAGTAAAATTTTTTGATAGTTGCTGTGCTTGATTTGTGGAATACCAGCAGATACCCAGGCTTGCACAGCTCTGAAATAAATAATCAGTGTCTCTCTCAATTGTGTAAATACTGCCTTGTTGCATATCAGAAATGAATCAGATTTTGTGGACAACAGAAAGATGCATTGTAAAAGATATAATTATTTAATGGGATAAGAAGGAAAAGACTAAGGTAAAATTATCCCACAGAGAAGGATTTTTTCTTTGACTAGAAGGTTAGCAATATCATAGTGATAAAAAAGGAAGTATGGGGATAGAGTTGACTAGGGAGACAATTTTTATATTCAGTCACTGTCAGTACATATTAGTAGTGAAAATTCTCAAGGAGCGACTGACACACCAGTGGACATACCCATTTCCCCTTTAGCTCTACCTGAGGGTGTAAAAAACAGAGTGAAGATAACTGTACTTCTGTCTCTTGTTGTTTAATATCATAAGAAATATCAAGTGATTATAAGAAATTGAAGGCTTTTTATTAATTTTGATATGCAGGACTTGTCAAAATTGTGGGTCTTACCAGGAGTTTGCTTGCTCTTTATGGAAAATGACAAATAGTTAGGTATTTTTCTTCTTCAGCTTCAAAGTGGAATCTCCATTAAGTAATAAGCAAGGCCACATTTTCTTAAATATGGAATGAGTAAAACAAACAATAAAGATACTTTGCTAATATTGCTTAAATTTCTCAATCATTACTCCACAAAGATCATCTTCACAGGCTCTTCTTCAGACTTGTTAAGTCACTGAGACTTTCCAGTCTTTTTGTTTACCTTATTTTTACCACATAGCATCCATCTGAATTATCTTTTCTCAGATTAGTCTTGCATTTGTTTTCAGTTAATGTGGAAACATTTATTTATGCATCACAAGAGGGACGGGGAAGAAAATTTTGTGTTATTGAATCCGTTTTGAACTGAAATTCCATTTTAGAGCTGATTATAGCTTTTTTCCTTCCTTTTTTCCTGATTAGTGGATTGCTACCTTATCAAGGTAGCAATCCACTAATCTAGTAATCTTCCTTCATTTTTTCAGCTTAAATATTTTTATATATTTATAGATTTTTTTCATGTGTCCCAACTGTAATTTATCAATATGTTTATAAAGAACATTTTTTGCACTTTTCTGGAATAAGTAAATTGAGTTTGTTTAGCTTACTTTCATGTGAATAGATGTTTGGTTTCTTAAAATTTTCCTTAAAATCTCTTGTCTCTAATCCTGCTGGCTAGCTCTCCTTTAAAAATTTGTGATAACCATTTCTTGGACAATAACATAGTAAATTCCCCTCTTTTGGCCAGGACTTGCTCTCCTTTCATAGCAAGGCCATATTGACATATATTAAAGAATATAAATTCAACCTGGACACCAACCTAAAAAAAGAAGACAGGCTATGTATCTAAACCTCTTCTGAAGGCTGTAAACTCTCTGACTATGTTAAATGAAATAGCCACAGTTAATTCTCTAGCCTTGAGACAAAGTGGAGGTATACAGCCTACATGCATACAGCTGAACAAATTCCCCAGGATATTAGCTGTACTGCCTATTGGAAACAGTCCTTGGCCTGCCAAGGTATTTCTGGCAAGATTCTTGTAGGTACAGGGCAGTGTTTCCCAGATTCATGCTGAATGTGGTCATCTATCAGTGCAATCTCTCTGTACTGTCTAAGAGAATCTGTTGAAATGTCAGGTGCTCAGGTAGTCATGAGTCTTATTTACATTGGCATCAGTCAGAGAGGACTGTAATACTGCTTTTGATGCTCTTAAGAATGATTCTTTTTTCAGTATCACATTTTTGTTTTGAAGGAAATTTCATTTTAATTCAGAAAGAAGTAGGTCCAGAAATATGCTTACTCCTTATAGCACCAGAGGAGAATCATAGAGTCATCAAGGTTGGAAAAGACCCTTAAGATTGAGTCTAGATTAATCTAGAAGAACTGTGTTCATCACTAAACCACATTCCATCTATGAACCTTTTAAATACATTCAGATATGGTGTCACAACCACTTCTATGGATGGCAGGTTTCAATGCTTGAGAAGTATTTCAGTGAAGAAATTGTTCCTAATATCCAATCTAAACCTGTACTGGTGCATTTTGAGGCCACTTCCTCTTGCCCTATTGCTTGCTGCTTAGGAGAAGACACTGATTCCTACCCCAGCCTCTTTCAAGGAGCTGCAGAGGGTAGTAAGTTTTCCCCTGAAACTCCTTTTCTCCAGGCTAAACAATCCCAGCTTCCTCAGCCACACCTCTAGTCCTTTCACCACCTTTTTGCCCTTCTCTGGACATGCTCCAGTACTCAGTGTCTTTTTTGTAGTGAGAGGCTCAAAAATTAACACAGTATTCAAGGTGCAGCCTCCCCTGTGCCAAGTAGAGAGGGATGGTCCTGCTGACCACACTACTGATACAAGTCAGGATGCCATTGACTGTCTTGGCTCTCTGAGCACACTCTTGGATCATGCTCAGACAGCTGTTGACCAACTCCCCCAGGTCCTTTTCCACAGGCAGCTTTCCAGACATTCTTTCCCAAGCAGTTTGTTAACAGATTATGTGTTACCACTGAATGACTTAGTTCTTCTAGCAGTATTTACTCACCCAGCTTAATATTTTATAAGGTACAGGATTTTATCAGAAATGTGCCCTCTGAGACAAATCAGCCAGAGAAAGAGTCCTTAGTGCTGAGTCAGAAGGAAAAATTTAGGAATAGCACTGTAGTTGTCTATGAGCCAAAACTCTGTAAGTTTTGGCTCATATTCTAAAGCAGGCTTTACAGTCATAGCTGGATTTCTGTTCACTGAGAGAGCTTATCCTCAAGGAGTAGGAATGGCATTCCTGATCATTGAGTTTGTGAAGAATATAGCATGATAGCCCTAATGTTAATTGACTTGTGCTCAGGAAGTCCGTGGTAAAAGCTTATATCCAAGCCGGAACATGCAGTCAGTGTGCATTAGAGTAGAACTAGAGCTAATGGCTATACTTCAACAGATAATAGTTTATTTTAAAAATTCCTTAAAATCTTGACTATGTCCTTATTACCATGGCTTTAGAGCTGTAAAGTCCTCTTGGAGTGTGCATTAATCAGGTCTGAGACAAAGTGCAAACATATTCGCAGAAGACCGTGTCATGCCCAGCTACTGAGGGGTAATTTTTATAGCAGTAATCCTCTCAGACACAGGATACCTTTTATATAATCAAATTCAAGAGCAGAAATGCAGTTCCTACAAAGAAGGGGAAAGATTGAAGTCAGCATTATTTTGTATTTCTTACTGTTTGGTCGTTGTTGGGGATTTTTTACTTTCACAGTTAAACCAAACCCCTCAGTTTACTTGCAACCATTGTTGATAATAAGGAAGAGCATTAATATGGTGAAGTCTTCCATTGCCCAAGAAACTTACCTGCAGTTTTCAGCCAAAGATTTCTAAATTAGAAAGGCTATGGCTGAAATAGTCAGTAAAAGCCTATAAAAATCTCTCCCTTGAGCTTCCACTTGCAGGTAGAATTTAGGTGACCTAATAAAGCATGAAAGTGATGCAGTGTCATTTATTTGTCTGCCTGCCTGCTTCCAACAAATGTTTCAAAATGCTGTAAATTTTTCTGTGGGAGTCTTAGCTCCATGGTAACCAGATCCAGTTTAACTCTTTAGGAATCTTGCCACTGTAGAGAAATCTAATTTAATGTTAAATTTACTCCACTCTCCTTTTAACAGTCTTCCTTTCCTTCCGAACTTCCCCCAAGCAAGATTTTGTTAAGTGTGGATGCAACTGATCCTCTGGTGTAGGATGACATCACTTCAGAATAATTCTTCATGTTTTCCTCAAGAGCAAGAAGAGAAATACGGGGTTAGGACAAAGTAATACTAAGGTGATGAGTCAGACTGTAGTCTCACAATTTGCAAGAACGGTACCATTGCCACATTTGAAGTTCAGGACGTGGGAAACCAAGTATTATGAGTATGGAAATCTTCTTGCATGAATTGATGATGAAATAATTGTGACCTTTAGAAAAGAAACACTGCTGTGCCAGAGATGCTCTGTAAGTTACATAGGAATGCCCAGTCTCTTTCTTAGCATAAGATAAATTTTGAAGGGAAAAGGTGACAAATTCTTATGAATCATACTGAAGTAACACTCTTACATTCAGAAAGAATAAAATACACTAGAGAATATAGGTTTTCTAATGAGAAAGGGTTTTACAAGGAGTTCTGCACTCCACCCTAGTACAAGAGATATAAAGTAACCTCTGTACATTTGAAGATTATGAGGAATTTTCTAGAGCGGTTTTAAGATAACTGACTTAGATTTGTGTGGTAATTTGTGGAATGTACAAGGAAGGTGAAGGTTGTTTGTGAATATTTACTGGTTTCCTCAAGTAATGGTGTTCATTTCCAATCATAGTGATACATCAGAAACTATACCATTGATCTGACTGTTTCTGAAATTATTGAAATTCAGTCAAAACCTAATGTTTGTGGATTTCTATTATTTGCAGTCAGCTGTCTGTGTATAGCCAAGGAGAGAAAGTTCTGTCTCATATTGAAGTCTGATATCTGGTGCGTACTGAATGCAGATTTTATTGTTTTTCTTTCTATATATCTGTTCTCTCTTAAGCAGAAATCAAATGTTGGCTGTCTAAGAAGGCATTAAATGAATCTCTCATTAGTCCTTCTGGTTACACTTTCATTTGACTTTCACTGTATTGTTACTTAGTCATTATAATGAAGCCATACTGTAATCCTGGCAACTTGCCTGAGACCTTCACATCCTTCTGTGTTGAAATAAACTGTATGCTGTTATTCTGATAGGAGTCACAATAGATGGGGTTTTTTTGTTGTTGTTGTGTTTGTTATTCAGAATTAATTTTTTCTTGTTAGTCAAAGACATGGCTATAAAAAACTGGCACAACTCGAAAACTGCACACATTTTATTATAGCTGAAATAGTTTTGTTGTTTGCTTGCATCACCAGTCTTTAATAGTACTACATGTAGAACTCTGGATACCACATCTTTAAAATATGTTTCACTTCTGTTTACCTGGGTCTTACTAAATATATAAAAAATTATTTCATTGAATTATTGGTTGTCTTTGCCTCATGTTGCTTAGAAAATTCTCAAAGAGCATGATTGCCCTCTTAGTTGAAACTCTAAGTTAGGAAAACTTAAGATTCAATGCCCTCTAGAACTGTGGCACCAATCATTTGTTAGTGAAGTGAAATTGATTACAAGTCCTACCAGACAAGCTGCACAAACTGATGGGCAGGATAGGAGTGTCCACTCTCTTCTGTTTGTCAGAAATAGCACATTTGAGGGAAGTTGTGGTTGCAGTGCCAGGACCAGGGATATATACATATATTTAACACTTAAAATGTAAATACAAGGTACATTATCCTCTCTCTGGCCATCACTGTGACCAAAGAAGTGAAGGTTAATTTCAATCAAGCCATGCTTCAAATTTTTTTCTGGATCTTGCTTTGTTAAATTAACTAAAATATTTTTGTGCTAAATACTCAAAGTAGGCTTTCCTTTCTGAAATGATGATATACATATTTGAATTTGATTTTTTAATTTCCATTATATTTTTAATATAAGCCTTCAGTAAGCAGATCTCATCGGCTAAAAAATTGAACATAATCAGGAATTTCTTCTCTGCCACGGTGATTAATCTTTATCCAGGCTTTTAACAGTGTGAGAAGTTCATGTCTTAATGTGTGTGAAAACAGGTAACTCCTATTCTTCAGTGGGGCAAAATATGTTTTGTAAATATTTTCAGGCATACAGGGAGGAAATTGGGACCAGCAGTTTTAGTTCCTCTTTTTTTTTTTGTGGTACTGATAAGTTGACTGGTTCTTTGTATCCCCAAATTTGATATCTCTTACAACTGGCATACTAGAATTAATGATAATTGAACATGTGGTTTATTGCAGTAAATTTTAAGTTTACTGAGGAAAGAATTTTATTTAAAATTGAGGTTATTAGAACCTTAAGGAAGAGGAGAGAAGAAAAGTAGAATATGAGGTTTCCTGAGTATTAATTTTGGAATGACCTCTAAAAAACGCAAAACATCTCTAAGAGATTCTGCCTAAGTAAGTGTCTTGGGTTATGTAGCCAAAAAATTGTGTATTCTATTTCATCTGTAGAAAGCAGTTGGGAGATGGTTTCTTTTTCTTTATCTCTTGTAACTCCAGAGGGGAGGAGGGTGGTTGCCTTCTGATAATAGAGCAGCTGTTAAAACCAGATGGGGCAGGGTTTCTTATCTCTTTCATCAACTTTGTCCACCCTCTGTTAATCTGTTAATCTTCTGTTAATGGGCCATTAAGGCTCACTAATGACATCACACATTTCTTCATCCATTGTGAGATGCTCCACCCAGTGGGGAGGAGCCAACCATTCCCTACACAGATAAAAATGGGGACACAGAGACCCCAGACATCCTCTTTTCCACTGGATGCCCAGAGGAAGAGTGGACTCTATCTCACTGCCACTGAACCTGTCTACTCCAACAGAACCACATCTGTCACTCCAGGAGGATTTATTTGGACTGCTTCCAATACCCTGACAACAGGGTGTCAGGTCGTATTCCTGACTCCATCAGGGTTTTCTAGGACTTTCGTTTGTTTGCTTGCTTGTTTTTTTGTATTACTGCATTTGCATTTTTAATATTCCTAGTAAAGAACTGTTACTCCTATTCTCACATTTTTGGCTGAAAGCTCCTAATTGCAAAATTATAATAATTTGGAGGGAAGGGTTTTTACATTCTCTATTCCAAGGGAAACTCCAGTTTTCCCTGAGAGATATCTGTCTTTCCAAACCAATACAGTAAAATAGTTTTGATTTTTAAAAATAAATAATTGAAATACAAAATTTATATTTAATTTAGCTACATTTCTATTTCTCTTATTTCAGATAACACATAATCCAGAATAGATTTGAAATCATATAATTTCCTGTCTCAGATTTACTGATTTACTAATTTAGAACAGAAAATTCAGTTCACTTATCCATATGTATTTTGTCAGCTGGTTGTTTTTTGTTGGCAGTGGTGATGGTGTTTGGATTTTTTTTTTATTTGTAATTACATCAAAGAGTGATAATCTCAGAACAGCATTTGATTTTGTTTGGTGTGCTTGAATCTCAGACTACAGATGGTCTTAATTCAAAAATTCAGTCTTTCACATCTGTCTGGTAAATAGCTCTTGTGACATTAATCCAACTTTATATGATAGAATTTAATATAATGCAAATACCATCATTATCTCATTTATTAAATTTTCTGTCTTGAATATTTATTATCAATTTATTTATTTATTTGTTGTGGGGTTTTTTTTTTCAAAATTGTCTGTGAAAGCCAAAAGGAGACTGATATCTGAAATATATTACCTGGAATATAGGAAGCAGAAAAGAGAACATTAGCACGGTTGACCAATTCCAATACAGAAAAGACATTTAGTAATGAAAAACCGACTAAATATACTTAGGGGAAGCTTTTATTTCAGGAGATGGGATTTATTTTAAGTTTTTAGTACATGTTATCTAGTGCAGAGTGAAATCTATATTGTGATAAAGTGTTTTATACTTTTATTTTTAAATGAAGACTAACAAGAAGGCTATCCCATGAAGGCTACTGAAGTCACAAATGACTGCTTGCTCTGAATTTGCTAAGATTTGAGGAATATAAGTTTTTTTCCCAGATGTGAGGTTTAGAATAGGCCTATGTGAATAAATTACCTGTGAATGCTTATCTTAAAAACCTTATAATATTCACAAATATAGAAGACTGGAATTGTAGATTGTACTTTTTACTGATGGTGTAGTCTCCCTGAAGAATGCTTCACTAAAAATATAGTAAAGGTATTTTAAGTACTTTCAGGCTTAGAAACCTAAATGCCAACTTTTCATTATGTCCTAAATGATTTCCAGTTAATGCAATAAATTTAAAAATAGGAGTTATTTTAGAAATTTGAGTCAGTTATTTCTATAAATGACATACAATCACCATGAGATTATAGTGCTAGCTGTAGCAGATGACTCTATAGTTACTTAAATATTTTGTCTTTTGTCAAAAGATTGAAGAGTGTTATTCCTTTAATATAAGATTAGTTTTGTTTGGAGTTATTAAATAATTCTCAAATTACTATAGTCAGAATTTTTTTTCTTACAATTCCTCTAGCATATATTAGAACCATCAAAGACTTTTTTATACTTGATTTAAAACCAGTGACGAAACAGTCACGGAAAAAGAAATTTGATGTACCAACTACCATGAGACAGGATTGGAAAGTTAGAGTCTCTGTTAGCAAGTTATATCAGGCTTGCATTACAAGATTAGTTCATATCTTTCTGACATTCACAGCTCTACTTTGTTTATGTTGATTTTACATGTAAAGCCATGTCCAACCTTCCTAGAACTTACAAAAACAATTATTGCCTCTGTAACTATGTAAACCTTTTTGAATTTTTTTCTGCATGTAAAACACAGCTTCTTTAATTCACTCAGGAAAAGCTGCAAATCTTTGGCAACAATTTTATGATGACGCTTGTTTTCTGCAGGAAAAAGGTTTTTTTCTTGTTTTACCATATAAATGACTATATAATTTGGAGCTTCATGCACAACACTACTGCTTTCTCAGCTTTGTTCTGATTTCTCATATAAAAACTATTGCTAATAAAATTTGTTTCATATAAAAAAATACATTTGCTACTGAATATTCCTAGTATTCTTGCAGTATAACTAAAAATGCTTAGAGATTTCTGCATTTATGTGCTGCACAAGAGTTCCACTACAGGCAGGGAAAAGGCTCAGTTTTGCACCACATGATAATCATCAAGCCTGTGATTGGTTTCACTGTGAGTCAGCAAAACCTGTCCTTCATCATATGATGAAGATATTTGATGTCATGTCATCAAACACCATAGTGTCTCATAGTGTCTCAACTCAGTTGCTGAGAAAATATTAAGAACTAGGAAATCATAATATAACAGCCTCTTAAAAGTATTCCTAATTATTTTTGGAATCTACAAATCAATTCTACCTTTTTTGAGAACTGGATTTAGAATTTATTTTATTTCCTGTTTTTTATTATGCTAGTGCAGGCTATTTGTACACTTGTGTATAAATCTAAAGTGTATTATAACACTATGTATAGCAATCTCCCTCAATTATTATTTAAATTGATTTTTAAATAAGCCCACTCATAAAAAGCAGAAAACACTAAGGCCTTATCAGACATTTAGAGAATATCAGAATATTCTGATTGGAAGGGACCAAGGATCACCAAAGTCCAACTCCTGGCTGTGCACAGAACTCTCCAAGAATCACATCACATGCCTGAGAGCGTTGATGAAACATTTCTTGAACTGTCAGGCTGGTGCTGTGACCACTTAACTGGGGAGCTGTTCCAGGGCCCAAACACCCTCTGGGGAAAGAACCTTTTCCTGATATCCAACCTAAACATCCCCTGACACAACTTCAGGCCATTCCCTTGGGTTCTGTCACTGGGCACCACAGAGAAGAGACCTGTGCCTGCCCCTCCTCTTCCCCTCATGAATAAGTTGTAACTGNCTCAATTATTATTTAAATTGATTTTTAAATAAGCCCACTCATAAAAAGCAGAAAACACTAAGGCCTTATCAGACATTTAGAGAATAACAGAATATTCTGATTGGAAGGGACCAAGGATCACCAAAGTCCAACTCCTGGCTGTGCACAGAACCAAGAATCACATCACATGCCTGAGAGCGTTGATGAAACATTTCTTGAACTGTCAGGCTGGTGCTGTGACCACTTAACTGGGGAGCTGTTCCAGGGCCCAAACACCCTCTGGGGAAAGAACCTTTTCCTGGTATCCAACCTAAACATCCCCTGACACAACTTCAGGCCATTCCCTTGGGTTCTGTCACTGGGCACCACAGAGAAGAGACCTGTGCCTGCCCCTCCTCTTCCCCTCATGAATAAGTTGTAACTGCAGTGAGGTCTTCCATCAGTCTCCTCCAGGCTGAACAGACCAAGTGACCTCAGCCATTCCCTGTGTGGTGCCCCTCCAGATCTTTCACCATCTTCATAGCCCTCCTTTGGATGCTCTCCAGTGCTTTTTATCTTATATTGCATCACCCAAAACTGCCCCCAGCACTCGAGGTGAAGCACCAGTGCAGAGCAGAGCAGGACAATCCCCTCCCTGCCTGGCTGTGCTTGATGAACCTCAGGACAGGGTTGGCTCTCCTGGCTGCCAGGGCACTGCTGGCTCTTGTTCATCTTGCCCCAGACCAGCACCCCCAGTCCCTCTCTATAGCACTACTCCAGCCTCTCATCCCCCAGTTTACATACATAACCAGGGTTCCCCTGTTCCAGCTGAGAATCCAGCACCTGCCCTTGTTAAACTTCATACAGGGCTCTTGTTCAGCCCTGTATGTAAGCTCTACTCTTCACTTTCCATTGGGATTTGAGGAAAAAAGTAAACTATATTTTGGGTTTTAAATTCAGATTATTCAGTAAGTTGATCTGATGCTTTTGAGGCAGAATTTTGATATTAACCCAATAACAGTTTTCTTTTGTATATCAGTAGTTATTTTGGTTAACATGGTACTCTGGAATAATTTTATACTCAGTGGACAAGATATTACAAGGCTCAGTACTTATCTTTTGTAATTAATGTGCAGTATCTCACAAATCATTAGAAGCTTTCTGAGGCTTAAGATTTCACATAAGAAAAAGATTTCATAAATCATTAAGATTTTATATTAAGAAAATAAAGCAACCTATTATGCTTCTTGTATGGGTGCTGTGAATGCTTACCTTTTTCTGAAGTACTTCTTAGATTCATTTATTTGTGTGCTGGAAAAGCATGGAGTGAAACAGCTTGGTGATAAAAGCGTTTCAAATTTAATTGAACCCATGGCTTGTGCTATATATTTACTGAAATAACTGCTTACAATTTTTTTTTCTAATCTCATTCTGGTTTGCTGCCGGACAGGTTCTATTGCCTGATTTTCTGCTTCTATTTTATATCTGATAAATTGAGGTGGAATTTCACATTTTTCTTCAATTCTGTTTAGATGGAAAAAATTAGAATCACAGAATTGAGGCAGAATCCTCAATCTGAAGATCTTGGTAAAGAAGGAGAGAGAGGGTAGAAAGTTCCAGTGTGGCAAATGACGATGAAAGAGATAGATATGTAGCTTTTGAGAGAAAAAAACAAAGGTGCTCTTTTGCAAATACATTATATTTACCCATTTATATTTCCCATACAAAATGAGGAAGAGATGAGGTGGAAACAAAGACCTTCCTAAGCATTAAAGGGCTATATAGTAGGGGAGAAAGCAGCACGGTGGCAGAGAAGTATAGAAAACTGGAACATTTTGTCCCTTTTGACATTTGGGCTGGAGAAGGAGGCAGAGAAGAGGTAGTAAAAGTCGTCATTCCTAACGTTCTTTGTCACTGATGACCATGACACAGGCTGTTTTGGCTGGGATATGTTTGTATGCCATGGAGGTCTTTCATTGGTGTCTGCCTCTTAAACAGATGCTCTCAGACTCCTATAGACAAGCTGATATCAGCTTGTGGGAGACAAGTCTCTAACCTGCTACATTTCTACATTCTGCTGATCCTGACAACCTGTGATCAAACAAGCATCTTCAACATATGTGAAATGAGTTCTGAACAGAATATACATGATGGCATACCTTGAAGAACAGACCTAATGTAGGAGTAAAAGGACCTCTGTCTTACATTTTGATTACAAATAAAGATTAATTGAATTGATGGAACTCTGTTAGCACTCACCTGGTACAGAATATAGTTATATTTTTTTTCAGTAAAACCTCAGTTTAGTATCAGACCAACGTTTTGTCATGCTTAAAAAAAGTGTTTATAGCTCTATTGTATATTAAATCGTGCACATTTGTTTATATGCTGCACTAGGTCTGGCTGGGATATTTGACAACTATCAAACCACACTGATTTAAAGTTTAGATTGGCTTCTTTCATTGTATTCTTTAAAAAAAAACTTATTTACAGTTGTGGGCTTTTTTTAGCTGGGTATGAAATTTTCACACAAGATGTGTCTGGATCAAGAAAGAGAGTTTAAATCTTAAAAACAGTATCTGGGCATTTGGCATGCCCATACATATCAGAAGTCGCCAGAACTCTTCTTTAACTGAAATAGACACATTGGGTGTGGGATGGAGAAGGCAGGTAGAATACACAAACAGAGAGAAGGGGTTATAAGATTGATGTGCTAAATGAAGAGTGAAGAAAATCAATATATGACAAAGACTGTAGTGAGAAATGATGCAAGGAATGGACATGAGATATGGGCAAAATTGAAAAAGAGGAACTGGTAGCTGGGCTAGGTAGGTTCAACTTTTTGAAAGTGCCCTTTCAGGAACTTCATGTCTAAGTACAAATGTGATAAACACATTTTATTCACTAAAATTTTGCTGATTCTGTATAAGAATTCTGTCAGGTAGGTTCCAGTGAATCTTCAGAGACACCTTTTGAACTCCCATTAAAATAAAGACCAGTAAAAAATTACTGTTATAAGCTTAAAGTTGATGTTCTGTGAACTTTGCAACTAGTGATGCTATCTTTGGAAAGAGGCAAAAATGACTGAAATTAGTAGTGATGCAGCAAACTTTATCTGGAAATAGGAGGATCTTTCAGGAGTGTTATTGTTCACATAAGCGTATTTTCCTTTAGTGGACCTGGGCCAAGATGCAACAAGAAAATGGTTGTGCAGGACCTTCAGATGTCTTTGAGCCCTGTACTAATGAATACACAGATTAGATACAGAAGCAAATTGTAGAATTGAGGCTTTTACTAACTTTGTCTGTAGTAGGTTGTTTTTCCTATTATTCTAGCTAGTTTTAGTTTGAACTAAGACACCTGCTCTGGTAAAGATGGAGGAGAGTGTGTGAGACACCTGAATGTGGCAGAGAGTTCTTTTTAACTCTGATGACAATGTAAAACACTTAATAGTTAACTTGATAATTAATTCTCATACCTGCCTTTCTCCAAGTGTATAACTCTTCTCAAACCTCAGCATATAACCTTTTTAAGGGACTTAAAGAATTGATCTGTAAAGAGGTTTGATATATTTGTATGGGGAAAAAATATTACTTGAAATAGCTTCTTCTCTCGTAATTAAAAGAATGTCAGCATTCTCCTCTGAACATTTAAAAAAAGGATAATGAGTGGTGCCTTTGCAGTGCAATTGCCTTTTCTGCAGCATGAGTGTGTAATTTGTTTTCAGTAAATGTAAAAAAAAAAAATTATTTGACTGCATTTATAAACCATAGATGTCCATAAAGTATAAAATCCATCTACTGTAAAATGCGGTTCTATAGGCAGCAATATTTGGAAAGTATTTAATAATGATTATCAGATAAAGCTTTAAGTCCTCTTTTTTGAGTTCTATAGAACTACAGATAAGTAGTCATTAAGAATGATCAGTATCTTCATAATCTTTTTGGAACAGTAGTGCAGAAATATGTTTCTAATACGTTTCATTCACTTAATTGTCAAAAGTGTCTGTATTCTAATTAGGGGTTTCATGATTTTAATATTCAGTCTGATATATTTATTATGCATTTGTCTGCTGTGTTTATGATTCAATTATTTGGCTCTTATCTCTGTGCAGGAAATGTTATTCCTAGCAATTAACTCAGGCTTATCCTTAGGGTTTTATCATAACAACCACACTTGAGAGATGTCATGCTGCTGAAGGTGACTGAAGATCCTCTGTAGCCTACTTTCAGTTTCATGGGTAACTTTGTCTCATTTGAAATGTACCAGCTGCTATCATGAACAGTCAGCATTTAGTAAAAAAATGAAAAGTAAAAAGATTCTTTGTTATTGTATTGTCAATCAAAACATATTTTAGCACTGTATACTTGCATTGTGTACTTTCTTAGGCAATTTGATGAAAGGTGTATATGTGAGGGCTAAACTGCCCTAAGCACACCTGTAATTTTCTTAGTGCATTTAATTATCTTGGTGTTATAATTTAAAGAGAACATATCTTTGCATGCTCATTTAGTTACTAAGCAATCAAGTAAGGGGGGAGGTTTTTCTAGTAGTTATCCTACTGTTCTCCATTTCTGCCTAAACATCTTCTCTGAGGAGAAAGATGTTCCAAAAGATCTCCAGCAAAGAGCCAGTTTTTATCACCCTGCATAGAGATATACATGTAAAGTTTGATAAGAATTTGCATGAGACAAATAGGTTCAATTCTATCCTTTTGTTATGGCTCTATGAGAGTTTCTTGCACATGTTGAAAATATTTTGTAAGGCAGAGTGCATTATTTTCTACAAAGAATGAAGGATAATGTAAGGGTAATGGGGCTTGCTGACATATCAAATAATTTCTATCTGATTCATATCACAGTAATAACTTCTGTGACTGTAGACAGAATATGCTGTTGCATAATTTTGGAGTGTGTATGGGGTTTGGATTTTTTGTGGTTTTCGTTTTCTTTTGTAACATTTTAGTACACAGTCATTGTTGTGTCACAGTTTTAATTTTGGCTGCCAGTAATGAACACTTTGTATTCACGTTAGATTGAAATATCAGTGTTAACCAACTAACATGATATTCTGAATCTGGTTCAAGATCAATTCAGAGTCCCCTGGGTCCCAAAATAATTTGAAGTAAAATATTCAACCAATCTCATCCTCAGACTAAAAAGCACTTTACAAATTTCACTATATGAATAGGACTTTACAGAAAACTGTGTTTTCTATCAAGATTTCCCACCCATTCCCCAAATAACAGGAATAGAAAGTGTCCCAATTTTCCCACAAATAGGCTAGAGGCAGGAAATTAAGATCCAGGTTCAGATTTTCAGGAACTTTATGTAAAGGATCCAAGTTAAGGTCTGTTTAAGACCTAAACAAAAACGTTCAGACAAAAATCTGTCTTTGCTTCCTAATAATTGTATCTGACATATATAGTGTATACCATCAAGCCTTCATTTTTGACCCTTGCATGAATGAAAACAACTCCAGTGAAGAGTTTGTTTATGTAATATCTGAATTTTCAAAAGACAGGTATGACTGTTGAATGAGTGATACTTTTCTGAAAGTTTCTCATGACTTCCAGGTCAAACCACTTGTAATGTTTAGACAAAAGCTACCAATATGACAGAGTCAGAGAACATGTCAGTAGTAACTGCTGGAACACCTCATTAATATCTTACTTAAGAACTCAAATTTCTGTGCCTTACCACCAAGGAAAAAGAAATAGTATACTAATTTGATTTTGAGATAGTGCGGGATTTGAAATTAAATAAATTTGTCTATATTGTTTATCTATTTTTTAATGAGCATCTAAATACCTCAAAAAACTCCATGAGTGCATAAATTTGCTGGTGGTAAAGTCTAGGTCAGGATGGGAATGGTAGAAATGATAGCAGAATGTGGATGTACAGATCGTATTAAAAAAAAAGAGGAACAAATCTGATAAACTAACTTTAAAGATCTTTGCTTTGGACTTCATCCCAATGATTACCGAACTTTTACAGAAATTACAGGTATTCTTTTCTACTGTATTCTGTGATACAGTTTATAGTAATCTTCAACATCCTGGCTTTTTTATGGATCCTAAGTGATAATTAGAGATTATGTTTGTAGGGAGACAATAGGAAGTTCTTTGTAGAGGCAGAATAATTATTAATCCAGGATAAACTACAAAGCAAGCAAGGACGCATTTTACAGGAGGTGGTGCCAGGTGCATTAGTTTGAAGAGATTTTTCTTCATGCTAATATATCATAACTGTGTCTTCATTATTTAAGACCTGCACTAATTGCTTTGGTCATTAATTTCCAATTATTTGTCTTGTCTGGACACAACTATGCAAAATCTCATCCATTCTGTAACTTCTGACACCTGATTTGTCACTGAATTAATCTTTAATCTGATCTTTTAAAATTATTCTGTTAAAATCTGAAGATTTAATTATCTTTCTATGTTTTGTCTTACAGTCTCTTTATTTTTCTTGTGTAACTCATGATGAAGAGAAGGTCTAGCAGATGCACTCTAAATCTCTGCCTGTCTCACTAATCCTTCTGTTTGAAGTATGAGTGGAACTGATGTAACTTAGATTATGGATCTACCCAGTGGTAATAAAAATAGAATGAGCAGTATTGCTGGTTATACTTTGCAGGTTTAGACTAACAGAAAGTTATAAGTTTTGCGTGAAGAAAAATGTGGCTCTAGATTTGAGGAAAAAAAAAAGTCACAGAATACTTGAATATTCGTATCTCTAGTAATTTTCTTTCCCCAGATGAGTTTTGTAGACATGAACATTTTGAAATAATGGATGTAAGACAGTAATTTCTGTCACAGAATATCACAGTGGGAATATAACATTTTCCCTGTAAGACAGTTTGAAGTGGATAGATTTTGTAACTTTGTAATTCCCTTTTTCTTCATATGTCAAGAGAGAGATGAATCCAACTTAGCATATGTGCAAGCATAAAATCGGTCTCAGTATTCATGATAAGAAAATCTAATTTAGCTCTTAGTGACAATTAAGGTTTCATAGAAGCAGGCAGTATGATCATGAATTTTGAAATTTCAGGTGCACAGTAACTTGTAAACTTGAGGAAGAAAATTCGTTACTCTGCAAGAGTGTCTGCATTTGAAACAGGATATCAGAAATAAGAATTTCTTGTGTTTCCTTGCCTACATCTGTTTGCTGTATTTGCATTGGCAATCAGTTGAACCAGGTGTTTATGGTGGTGTTGCACTAAAAAAGCCCAGGAGCATTCTGTACATTTTAGGACATATACCAACCTATATACTATGAAGCCTTGACCTCTTTCTGCTGTATAAAGGGCTTTGCGAGCAGGGCACTTGTTACTGTTTTTAAAGATACAAAGTTCAAGCATTTTATAGGTTCTTTCCCCCAGTAATTTCCTTGCACAAGCAGCACTAAAATCTTTACTGAATGTTTTTGCTTTTATTCTTAAAACAAGGTCTAAGTGGAGAAGAAAGGATGAACTGGGGGGATAGCTAGATTAACAAAACCACACAGAGATACAAACATAGTAGATAGGGGAAAATGGAGACAATGGCAAAAATCAGTGCTCTTCAGCTGATAATTGATGGCCCATTATGAGCACACGGGCAGCATTTGGAGAGGACCCATCTGGATTTTGTAACTGATGAGGCAGCAAATGTAAAGGTTTTTAATATATTTGAAGGTAATCTGTAAGACTCCGCAAAATTTAGGAAGAGCTGTTTAGTGAAAGGGGAGTGGGGAAGAGTAAAGTGACGCCAGGGGATTGACAGGTGGAGCTACAAAAAGGGCTGGTTTTGCATAAACAGTGCCCAGTGAGTGTGCTTGCCTGGCAGCCTGATCACAGCAGTTTATCTTCCTGTGTAATACTCACAATTTCCCCTGTCCATGAGTGCTGTAAGGAGTGATGCTAGCTACTAGGGAAACTAGAAGTGAATTTGTAGCCAGCTACTGGAATCAGACCTCAGATGAAGCATTCTCTGTGTATGTGGTGCCAGCAACTGGAGCAAGTAAGAGCCTCTCCGTCAGTGGCTCTGGGCTCCATGGATCTTAGAAGGATTGATAGCTACTGAGTGAACTGGGGTGAGTGAATTTGAGGCAGGAACTGGAATCAGACTTTGGGTGAAGGGACACACATTTTCTGTACCAGCATCCAGAACATGCAAGTTTCAGCAACAGCTGCTCCTGAAGGACCATGGATCATCAGTCCTAGGTACAAGCTGTAGGAGTGGGTTAAATGAAATGAGGCTCTTAGTGTGAGTAGCTGGAGTGGGAACTACGGTTCATAGGCCCCAAGTGCCTAAGCACCAGCTGCTGAGGGTGACACTGGAATTTACATATTCCCCTAACCTGGAGTGTGAAGTGTGTGCAATTTGCAAAACAAACTTCAAGCTGGCAAGTAAGAAGCCCAAGTATTAGGCAGAGGGCCTGGGCTGATAATTGAGGGAACTGCAAATTTTTGTGTGTTTGTGAGTCTATAGAGTTTCACTAACAAACTTCAATCCTGGTCCTGAAAACAAATTTTTTTTTCCTATATTGGAGATTGTCAAATACTGGAACAGACAGTCCAGAAAGGCTCAGAAGTCTCTGTGTCAGGACATATTTAAAACCTAACTGGTTATGGTTCTGAGCACCTCATTGATGTTGACTCTACTTTGGGCATTAAAGGGTAGAACAAGACAGTCTGTAAAGGTCACTTCCAACTCAGGATAGAAACAGAACTTTTGAGGTTGAAAAAAAACTCTAAGATCGCTGAGTTCAACTGTTAACCTAGCCCCACATTGTTCACCATGAGATCATGTCCTCAAGTGCCACACTGAACCCAGAGATGGTGATTCCACCACTTCCCTGGGCAGCATATTCTGATGTTTGACCATCCTTTCAGTGAAGATTTTCCTAAAATCCAATTTAAAACTCTGTTGCAACTTCAGACCATTTCCTTTCATCCTGTCCCTTGTTATCTGTGAGAAGATTCTGATACCCACCAGGGTGTAATCTCCTTTCAGGTAGTTGTAGAAAGTGATTAAGTCCCTGCTGTGCTACCTCCAGGCTTATCTCTAGCAAGCCTGGTTTTATCTCTTTCCCCTTTCAAATTTAAAGCTCTTTCAGTGCTAAAGCCCAGCTAAAGCCTATGTGAAGATCTTTTTTCTGCTTTGGGACAGGTGTGCCCCATCTGTTGTCAGCAGTCTTGTTGTTTTGTAAACTGATCTGTGATGAAAAACCACAAAATCTTGCTGGTAACACCAGGCTCAGATCAGTTATTCATCAGTGTGATTTTCCTACTCCCACCTTCCCCTGCAACTGCCAGAACAGAGAACACTACTTGTGCTCCAGATCCCTCAAAAAGTTATCCTAAAGCAGTGAGGTCGCTTTGATATTCCTCTGGCTTCTTGGGACTTTGTCACTGCCCACCTGAAAAATCAGTAATGGATAATAATCAGAGGGCTGCACCAGATTGGAGAGTTTCTTGATTTCATCTCCAACCTGGACCCCAAGGAGGCAGCAGACTTCACTATGATTTGGGCCTGGTCAGTATATGGACCCCTCTGTTTCTCTCAGAAAGGAGTAATGGATGTTTTTTTTCCCATAACTGAGGCAGTCATGATGTGTCAGGTAGGCTAATTCACCCCAGACAATTCCCCAGCCTTAGTCCATGTTGCTGGGGGCCTGAACCCTCCCTTCCAGAGCCTCATTCCTACTGTATAAGGGCACTTGGGAAGGTGAGGTAGGGTCAGAGGGGATTCACCTCTTGCCTTGAGCAGAGACCTGGCCCCATTCCCCTAATCTCTTAGGTCCCCTCCTGCTGCCTGGTGGCAAGACAATTGGGAATCCTTTACTTTTTGTGATGTGGCTGGCTGGTGAACATAATTTGATATGAATTTGCAAAGTGTAAAGTATGTAAGTGATTATTAAACTTTTACATTTTATGAACTCTGCTGCAAACACATCAAGGTTTGGCTCTCTAATCTGCTATTGAATATGTTGGCTGATTTTTGGTAAAAGGGGTGTTACAGAATTCTTAAGTGAACCTTATGAAATCATTTGTAAGTACGTAAGCAATGCTAACATCTTATCTGGGACAGGAGCAGTGGGGAATACAGTGATACCAATTCCTCTATAGAAGTCAACTTAATTGCAAAATTAGGTGCACTTTCCTTTGACACCACCTAATT
The DNA here is from genome assembly GCA_013400215.1 of Cisticola juncidis. Classification (NCBI taxonomy): domain Eukaryota; kingdom Metazoa; phylum Chordata; class Aves; order Passeriformes; family Cisticolidae; genus Cisticola; species Cisticola juncidis. The sequence goes on along the minus strand of VXBR01005532.1, from coordinate 2,632,482 downwards.
TATGAAAAAAGCACAACGCAAACTAATATGTCTTTATTATGCTTTGTAACAACAATTATTAGACACTCAGAAATATTTTTCCTAATTTTATAGAACTCATTCTATTTCCAGTAATGGTGCTTGTCCTCAGTTATAGATCCAATGTAATGACATCAGTGACTGAACATGTAGTTAGCTCACATAGTGCCACTCAGTTTGCTAGAGGATAGTGGCTGATCTGTCCCTTTTTTTAGGACTTCTCTACCACTTGCAGATTTGTAGGTATCTCCTACTGGAGTAGCAATAATTGTAAGACTTAAACTACTATGCAGGGAAAACTGCCATGCAGCTGCTTGTTGGTGGTTTGAATATTTTATTTTGGAGGGTATAGCTGATGGATATAATTCATTTATGCTCTTTCAATATCCTGTCCCTGCCAATTCTTGTCTAAACCTCAAGTATTTCACTTTCTATGGCCCAGCTTTTTAAATATGTGTATATGCTTGACATGGAATGGATGGCAGTTGAATGTACTTAAATTTTCACATTTTATTTCTATGCCAGCTCTTCTACTTTATTCAGTCTATTTTTTTTCATGTATTTTGTATGAAAGCTGTTAAAGTATCTGCTGTGTTTTTCAAATCCTGTTTAAAAGATTTCTGTTGTAATTTTCCCTGCATCTGATGCCTTTTCTCTTTTCAGCTGTAACAGATGTGGATGATTACTGAGTAATTGTGAGGTTTTTTGCTGGTTTTGCTTAAAAGAATTTCCAAAAATATCAGAGAATTCACTTCTGAATTAAATTTCAGAAATCATAATTCAGGATTGTAATGACCAGTTAAGGTCAAATATACATAAAAGTAATTTATGGTTTTCAAAACTTTTTGATGAAATAGGAATTTAATTTGTCTTAGCAGACTTCTTCAAAAAGTTCTACTAATAGAAAAAACATAACTAACAGGTGTGTGCATATACATAGTGCAGTATCAGTATAATGGAGTATGGATTAAGAAATGGAAGATACAGCTGGATTTCAAAGGTATTATCCTCATATTAAGCATATTTTAAAATAATTTGTAGGCACTATAGCTCTATAAAGTTTCTTTAATTCTGTGGTTTAACACTGAGGAAAAAATTGTGGCTGATGCTGAATTATATATATATATATATATATATATATACACATATCTCCACTAAATGGACATTTCCATTAAAATGTATCAATTTTCTAGTAAATTTTTAAAACTAGGCTCAGAATTCTTTTTACCTAGGTAATATATCACATATGTGATGGCTTACTGTTCTGACATTCTCTCAATAAGGATATTATCAGAAAAGTTTATTGTTTGAGGAAGAGCACTGCATGTAAAAGCTCTTCAGTGTCCTCTACACTCTTTAATATATCTGTATATTGACCAAATCCTCCATTATACGTAATTATATCTGTATATTTGCTAGTACAGGGTATTGTACTTTCTTTAGAATTGTTTCTCTGTATAAATTGTGATCCCCCATGTACACATATAAATTTAAACCTGTTTCATAGCTCTCCCATTCTTACCAATCCATGTTTGCCTGGCAGCTCCTCAGGTAAATGTTCACAGCCATATTTATGTCTTGTCTACAGAAGGCTTGGGGAAGAAGCCTCAGATTTTATCTAAACCTCTGGTTTCTTGATTAAAATCTCTTTTAAACCCATCATTGTCATCCCCAAGATATAAAATTGTTACAAAGAAGCATTTAACAATGCTAGTCCCTGTGGTACCTTGCATTTTGGCTTCAGACCTGGCTTATCTCATAACTGATGTCATACTATCTTTGGATAATTGGCAA
>VXBR01005532.1:2608133-2630660 GCA_013400215.1 Cisticola juncidis | reverse complement strand
CCTCAAGGGAAAAAAAAAAAAAAAAAAAAAAAAATTATATGGCAACATTCCAACATTCCAGCTTTCACATCTTTTTTTTCCCCCCTTCCTCTTAAATCTGGATAAGTACCATGTAAGCATTTATTGGCTATTCTCAGACCCACTCTGGTTCTGAGATCTGGTACAAAATCCTGGGTCTTGCAAACTCTCTGTATGTGTTTAAATGCTACTCTCTGCTTATCTGTGGTTCTGCTGCCTACACTTGACATGGATAAGACTTAAATTCAGGTCACTGTGACATTGTAAAATCTCCTCTGAGAATACTATTTTTTAAAAAATATATCTGTAAAGGTTTCTTCTATATTCATGTAGAAAGCAGCTAGCTTACAATTTCATATAGTGACTGAGCAAATTCTGCTTTGTTTAATCTTTTTAAGGACCTTTTCCAATTTGTTTTGAGTTCCTAAAATTTAAAGTTGATAATTTTTTCTCTCATTGTATGTCCCTAATTTTCAAAGCTGTACACTAAGTATCCCTTTTGTCAACCGTTGATATAGACCATGTTTAAAATCCTGAATGGTATTGGGTTCTGTAAGAAAATCCATACAATTTTGGCCTTAAAGTCAGCATTTAAGTTTCCTAGTAAAAACTGTTAGTCCAAACCAGAAATCTTACGTCTTTAACAACGTATAGTATTAAATAAATATCTGAAATATTTATATATTGATAGTTCAGAGAGACTAATCATATACAGAATACAAGATTTAAGGAATATGCTAAATACAGTGTACACCCATTCTCATTTTGAAATAGATATGATCTAAATGTTTGTTCTTGTTGGTATCTTTACTAATCTGGTAGTGGTCATGCACTAAGATTCCAAAAGGCTGACAGCTTCTATTTGGATTCCTTCTTGCTGTCAGGTGTCAAGTTTTTAAAATTGGTTCATCTGTAATTGAGACAAGACACTGACTATTCCATAAATATTTATGGTCATCTTTCAAACAGTAAAAATTTCTAAGCTAAACCCTGCACATTGAGTTTATTATGCCAAAATCTCTTACATTTGTGAACTTCAGTTATCAGTTAATTTCTGAAATGAAATTTGTTGTAAATTTGTTGTAGTGGGTGTCCTATGTTATATCTTCTTGTTGCTAACTTGCTAGCCTGCTTCATTTTCACCAGATGTAAAAGAAATGGATAAAACAAACAAAAATGCAACTAAAGATATAGGCAATAATGTATCTTACATTAATTTCTCTCTCAAAAAGGATGCTCCATTAAAATGAACTATAACACCTTCCTTTCCTAATATATCGAATGTACTTCTTCATTTGTTTATATAACCTTTGCCAGAGGTTACGAATGTGGGAGTTGCAAAGCATGCCAGTACTGGCACAACTCATAGCATCATAGAATGGTTTGGGTCAGAAGGGAATTTTAGAGATCATCTGCTCCAGCCCCCGCCATGGGCAGGGACATTTTTCACTGGATCAGGTTGCTCAGAGACCTGTTCCAGTGATGGGACATCCATAGCTTTTCTGGACAACATGTTCTGGTGTCTTATCACCCTCATTCTAAAATAGTTCTTTCTGGAGTCCAATCGGAATCTACACTCCTTTAGTTTAAAATCGTTGTTCCTTATGCTGTCCTTACAAGCCCTGGTAAAAAGTTCTTCTTCATCTTTCTTGTAAAGTCCCTTAAGCACTGAAATGTTTTACTGAGATTTCCCTGAAGCCTTTTCTTCTCCAGGATGAGAAACCCCAGGTCTCTCATCCTTCTTGATGAGACAATTGTTCCTACCCTCTCAGCGTTTCTTGACAAGAGAGCTGCTCCAACCCTCTGACTGTTTCATGGCCCTCCCTGGGGCCTGCTCTAACATGTCCATTCAGTAAGCAATGATGAGGTACTTAGGCAGGGTACAGCTTTCTTGGATAGCTCCACTTCCTTGACCAGCATGGCATATGTCTCGGTGCTTTTAGTCAATCTGTCATTCTGTTAATTAACGCGTACACCTATTGTCATTTCTGTCATGGTCGAACCCCAGCCAGAAGCCAAGCCCCATGCAGCCACTTGCTCATTCTCCCACAAGTGGGATCAGGGAGAGAATCAGAAGGGTAAAAGCCAGAAAACCCCTGGACTGAGACTAAAACAGTGGGGAAATGGGGAAAACAAAAGCTGTGCACACCAGCAAAGCAAAACGAGGAATGAATTCACCCCTTCCCATGGGCAGGCAGGTGTTCAGCCATCCCCAGGAGGGCAGAGCCCATCACCTGTAATGGTGACTGGGGAAGACAAACACCATCACTGTAAATGTCCCCCCCTTCTTTCTTCTTCCCCCCGCCCCTTTATATACTGACATGATGTCACATGGTCTGGAATATCCCTTTGGGGTTTGGGGTCACCTGCCCTGGCTGTGTCACCTCCCAGTCTCCCATGCACCCCCAGCCTCCTCACCACTGTGGCCGTAGGAAAAGCAGAAAAGGCCTTGGGTCTGTGTAAGCCCTGCTCAGCAATAACAAAAACATCTCTATGCTATTAACTCTGTGTTCAGCACAAATCCAGAACATAGTCCTGTACCAGCCACTGTAAAGAAGACTAACTCTCCCCCTGCTGAAACCAGAACACTTATAGAAAGACAAGGCTCTGCCTGATATTTAATTTGGACATATTTAATTTGCCTGAGGTGCACCAACCTGGTCTGCACAGCTTGTTTTCCCCAGCTCTATTAATAAAGTCTTTGTTTTCTCATGCATTAGAGTTTGAAATCAAAGGAGTGATTTTTAAAGAATATTGAGTACTCAGCTTTAATGATAGGTGATACATAAATATTTTAGATATTACTCTTGGTCTGGGTGTGTGGTGTGGGTGTCCCTTTATGGTCACCCTCTTATGCTATCTCATTTCCACAAAGAACTGCATAAAGGGAGAGGTGGGGAAAGCTGTGATACAAAGGGCAGCAAACTATCTAAATGCATCACTGGCAACTATACTGCCTGGATTTGGACTGAAACAAAAAAAGAAAAATAGTCAGTATTACACTACTTGACTTTCTGAAGCAATTTTTTATTCAGAGTTTTTTTGTTTTGTTTTGTTTCTGCTTGGTTTCTTTTTTGGTGTTTTATTGCTGTGTATTTTCTTATTCTGCCTTGCTGATGGCTTGATATAAGATATGGGAATATGTTCCAGAGTTATGATAAGGCTTTGGTCCAACCACTGTTGAAGGAGTAGACTGACAACGGAAACCCCAACTCTATTTTTAAAATCTTCTGAGAACTGTCAGAGGGTGCTGTGTGAATTTCCATCAAAGAACTCTGCTGTCATCATAAGGATCCATTTGCAGTGAACAGGCTGTGGTTACTGGGAGAAATTTGTGTGCTTACTGGGGGAAGACAGGCCCCAGACAGGCCCTACCTTGGTATGTTACTACAAAGAAATAAAGGCTTTTAATTTATAAAAACATGTTAAAAACAACCAATAGCAAGTACTGGAAGCAAAGCTAAATCTGCTAAGAATCTGCCTCCCCATGACCACCACTGATTTAAGATCTGCTCTGGATATTCGTTTCCTTCAATTTTTCGTGGGTTATGTGGTGATTTGCAATATAAGATGTCTAAGCACACATTTGTTTTAGATGTTAACCCATACTGCTTACCAGAATATTTATTTATAGATATTTAAAGCAAAGGAAAGCCCCAGATGATGTATTCATGTGACCTCTTCCTGATTCAATTACATGACTGTGATGTCTGTATTTTGAGACCATGATATTCATGCAGTATGCACTTTTGTGTGGAGGTCCTAATGAATTTTATCATATTGCAGCAGACCTGTATAAGCTTTTCTAACTACAGAAGTGAAAAATAGAACTTGAATCTTTTATGAATTTTTTTTTGGTTCATAAGCTGACTCTGATATTAAACCTTGCTTTAGGTTATCTTTGGATACATCCAGTATTAATTTATGAAGCAAGTATGTTAGTATTTATTGAAAAATGTTATTTTCACTATTGTAAGTGGATAGTGTGGGGAAAAGAAGTGCTCTTATGAGATGTACAGAAGATTCACGTGTTTGGCAGCATGGCAGAATGTAACTGCTTTGAGACAAAATTGGTAGTTCTGTAAACAGGAAACATTTGCTTTGCTGGCATGTAAGAGAAAAAACCAATAAAAATGGTTTAATGATGGAAAATGTAGTTTGAATCTTTTTTTTAAAAAAAGGTAATAATTAATTTTTTCCTGATAACTTATCTTTCTCAGCAGTTTAAATTTTCTTTAATTTTTTGCCATTATTATAATATGTGATTTACTATTTTTTGATGAATAAGTACAGTTTTTTTTCTTCTGCTGTCTGACAATATGCTTGAAACTCTTAAACATGGAAATACCGACTAGAATATGGCAATGTGAGTACCTGTTACACAGCCTTTTAAGTTGAATATAAGTATAAAGTTACTGATAAGAGCATTTGAATCAGGACAAATAAGTATGTCCAAACATAAGCTTGAAAGTGATTATTTAAATTCCAGAACTTTTAAAATGTTCACATAGCTTTAACATGGATCATATACATTGCATATTGCCTCTTTGTTCTGTTCATTTCTAATTTTAAGGAAGCATAGGATTAAAGTTCGTATTACTCAAATTAAATCAAAAAGAGGAATTTTGAGTTCATGAAGAACTGGGTGACTTGTCATTGTTTTGACCTGAAGAAGAAAAAAGAGTAAAAGAACACACAACGAAACTGTCCTGGAAGACACAATACACTTTCTTTCCCTATGTACATCCTTGGTTTATGTCCAAACAGGAGGTTCACAAGTTGTCCTCCCTTTCAAAGTTTGCAGACTGAGGGTGGCTGTTCCTGCTCCTTCCCATAACCCTGTCTGTACCATACCTTTCCCCATGTGCTTGGTAAGGCAAAGCTGCTTCTAATAGCAGGGTTCCACAGACATCTGTAGTAGTGTTTGGAGATTGCTGATCAATGTTGAGTCATCAGTAAAGACCTGCTAGGTTGCATTTATAGTAACTACAGGTAGGTGTCTAAGCCTAGTAGGGTGTAGTTAATTTTTATTTTGTTTCTTTGTTTCTATGTGGTTTGGGTTTGGGGTATTTTTGAGACTTAGAAGTGTTTTTTGAGGTTTTACTTGGTTTCCAGTTTGTTTTTTTCTCATGACTAGTCAAAAAATGAAAGAAGTTGCTTTTTATCTTGATAGAGAGTTGGCAAAATGAAAAATCCATCTCATACACTAGCTTTGTAATTGTAATAAAAATTATTAATCAAATGAGAAATGTCTTCCAACAAGAATAAAATCCAAAATATTCAAAACTTCAATCAGTCAAATCTGTACAGCATCGTATACGTGTCAGTCATCGTGTTACAATGAGCAATTATTTTCTTTATTAAGAATGGAATTGTCTTAGCAAATAAAGATTAATATAATGGAGCTTTTGAAAACTCCCCCCAAGGAACGTTTTGTTGAGGATTATACCTCAATTATTTGTCAGAGGAAAAATGATATGACCACAAAGCAAGACTTCTGATGTAGTTACGTACTTTGCTCTGACATCTGCATGGACACGTGATACACAATTGTTCTCTAATTGCAGGAAAATTACTCTATTTTTGCACTACAGGAACCTAAACAAACTGAATTGTTCTAGCTAGATGGCAAATGAATACATTAAGTTATTTTTCTGGATCATAGCCTCAAACCCAAAGCAACCCCAGTAAGATTTAATCAAAGAAGCTTTTAATTTTTATGAACTTAATTAGGAAGTCTAAATAGTTAAGACTGTGTTGCCTTGGTAAATAATAAATTCAGCAGCCAGAATTTTTCCACATCCTTCATCTGAAGTAGAAGAGCAGTAGCAGAAATAATAAGCCATAACAGAACTGTTTTCTGTATCAGTTTTATGGAAGCAGTTTTTACAATGTAAAAGGGAGAAAAAATAAAAATATGCCAAGTGTTGCAGTAACAATAACTGAAACAATAAATCCCAATAATAATGTATGAGTTTATAGGTTTGAAAAGTTCTGTTGTTTTCAAATTTTGAAGTAGTGGAATCCTTTAAAGCGGTGTTTTATGGAGCTTCTGTTTTAGAATTAGTGGAATAATTGTATATATACTTAAATATACTTAGTATATCTACTAAGAAGTTGGAAACTAGGTAAATTAGGGACTCTTTTTAAATGAATCATTTAAATGTATTTATACAACAGAAACACATCATTAACTCACTTTAAATTTATACTAATATATAGGAAGTCTTGGTACACTTCATCAGCTTGCTAATTTGAGTCACCTTTCTTCAGTTATCTTCTTTAACACAGCAAAGCAAGGAATGGGTGTGACAAATGTTTCATATACATTATCAGCCTTATACTAGGTGTAAAATTTAACCTCCACAAAAATCCCCCACAAAAATCCCAAACCCCACCCCCTAAAATAAATGAACTAGAACATGGAAATGTCAGAGCTGCTAGATGAGAAAAATTGCATTTTAAACACTTACTGAATCAAAACCATTTAAATGTTTTGAATTCATGGTTCACAAACTAGGTACTGAAAACAAGGTACTGCTGAGACATTGTCTGCATTTTCATGATAGCATAGCAACTCCGTAAAACTAATTTTTGTTAGCTTCTTCAGGCCAGAAAAGCAATTACAAGCCTCAGCCAGAATGATGATTTTCAGTGAGAATATGTTTATACTGAATCATCTTAACAGGGAATAATTGTCTCATTTGCAGATTGTATAGGCTTTGCTAATTTTTTATGCTCAGTCATGAATGAATTTTTTTAAAACATTACTGCAAAACATTCTGAAATATCATATAATATAATCTTGTCATTAAAAAAAAATTGAAGCTTTTTATACTACACAGCAAATGCCCAGCTTATTAAGTGTTGTAGCACGAAGGAAAGGGCGCATTGGCCATTTAGGGGAATAACAAAACATCAGTGTTGGAGGCTGCATACATTTCCCAAGACATTCCGGGCTTGTATTTTGGGATTGCTGCCCTTAATGAATTATAAAGTTTTTTTGATGCCAGTGTAAATTCTAAGTGCTTATTTTTCTGCATTTTAGAAAATTAAAATATTAATTTCATTATATTAGGAATTCTTGTCCTTTTATGCATGTGGATTTAAAAAGGAAATTGTTCATTTATTTGATTAATTCTCATTTAAAGTAAGTTTTACGTATGTTCATAGAAACATACAACAGTTTGGGTTGGAAGAGATGTTTAAGACCACCCAGTTCCACCCCAGTGCCATGGGTGGGGAAAACTTCCACTAGACCAGATTAATCAGAGCCCCATCCAACCTGGCCTTGAAAACATCCAGGGATGGGGCATCCACAGTTTCTCTGGGCCACATGTGCCAGGGTATATCTAATGTAAATCTACATTCTTTCAGTTTGAAGCTGTTACCCCTTGTCCTATAAAAGATAGGATGTACACCTGTAAGAAGTCTGAAGACATAATTTTATTTTTTAGGGTACTATGAATTACAATAGAGGAGATATATATATGCACCACTGTGGAATGATGAATACTCCAGTGTACCAGGGAAAATAAATACATTTTGAGTTATATAGAAGTAATTTATTGTAATGGTAAGTGCATGCTAAGTTGCAAATCACAATTTTATTCTAAATCATGGTATTTATAAATTCATATTTTAGTATTTTACTATTTTTAGCTCTAAAATATGTATGTTCAAATATTGATACAGGAACCAGATGATGAAAAATGTTTTAAACATCTTTATTTTTATGTTACATATGTTCTAATTTTTCCCCACCAAATAGATATGATTCTGATGCAAAGTTTTAAAAATTTGTTAAGGGAGGGATGTAGTGAGTGATAAATTTTACTGGCAATATTTTGCAACTTATTACACTGAAGATTAAAAAGCAAAAAATGAATTTTATTAAAGAACTTGAAAGCTGAAAATTTCAATAACATTTTATAGAAATGGAAGCAGAAGCAACAGGAGGAAAGATAATTTTTTAGCATTAATTAATTATAACTGGTACATTTTAGAATTGTTTGCAAAAATGTATTGAATTCTTTTTCTGTACTGTTGAAACCACTATTGATTGTCATGCAAAACTAGATAAGTAAAATACTATCTATAACTGCTGATTAGTCTGAAATGTAATAGTTGCCCATGTCAGTAACTAGTAGTAAGTAGGCAGTGAAGGATCCCCATGAAAAAAAGAACCCTGTAACTTGTGTGCACCTGTGAAATCACACCAGTGAAAAACAGGCTTTTGATCTCCCTCCTTAAAGGGTGTGTCACACAGCTCCTCTGGTGAGAACGACTGCCTCTGCCAGCTTTTATTTCCAGTGCCCAAAGCTGTGGTAGTGTCATAGTATTGCAATTGCATAAGGGGAGTGTAAATAGCAGAGCTGCTTTTAGAACATAATTGTTCAAGTGATCTCGGAGTTCAGCACAGGCGGCTGTTGTGTATCTGCTTTGATAATAATAATTGACACCAGTGTAACTTTGTAGCAGGAGGGGTAGTGACATATCACATCACTCCTCTTTTATCAGCTTCCACCCCCCTAAAAACTTGTCAGCCACTGGCTTTTGGTGAACAGTTACATGCCTGTATAAAAATAAGTGCTTCTACATGCTACTCTCTCAGTGGTGTTTTTCTTAGTTAGTGGACAAGTTTTGGAAAATAAAATTATTTTTGATTTTGTATATAGCTTTGACACAACTCAAACAATAAAAATATTCTCTTCTGGCTCACTTATATCAGCCTTATCAGTGTCACATATTAAGAGGTGAAAAAGGGCTTGGCACTTCATATGTTTGGCATTATGTTATGCAACAATTTGTAAAAGTGCTTTTCCAGAGTATTCTTATAGTTGGGATATGTCTTTTGAGGATCAAGTTCTTATGACTTATTTGAACTTTCTCTTGAAAAATGCCTCTTGGATCTTTGTTCAAGATATTTCTGTATTACATTAAAACTTAAAAGTTAGGATTCTGCATTCTGAGAAATAGTGTTGACAGTTTACTGTGCTAAAAATAGCACTGTTGTTTGAAAATTGGAGTAAAAGTTTTTTACTGCAAGCATTAAAATATTTTCTGAGTAAAACTGAGTAATAGTGTGCTTACAGTTTGTTTTATATCACCAAAGAAACAAAAGGACCCAATGCTTGCAAAAGCCTTGGAGAGAGTGTGCAGTCTTTGTCATGCTGATAAAGTCTTCAGTACAAATCTACATAGAAATCTTTATATGTTTATAGATCTATTATAGGTATGCATCAAAAGAATCTCTACATATGTACATTACATGATATAGAAGTATAATGCCTTCGTTTTCAACAGATGTTGCAGGATTTCCTAAAATTATGGTGTGTGTATAAATTCCAAGTAATTCTTTTTCTTGTTCTGTGTATTGTGACAGGATGATGAAGTAGTACTTCAGTGTGTTGCCAGTATTCACAAAGAACAAAGGAAGTTTTGCTTGGCAGCTGAGGGACTTGGGAATCGCCTGTGCTTTTTGGAGCCAACATCAGAAGCTAAAGTAAGAAGCTGATACTCTCAAGTGGTGTAACTGATCAGTGAATGTTAACCTACTTATTCACAAGCACATTCAATTATAGCTTCTTAAATGTGATGCTAGGGGGACCTTAGGTATGCTTTTCTTCCCGACTGCATCTTAGAATTGTTTGTAAAAATTTCCTACACACTCCAAATAAATTTTGAGGCACACCTGTGACCAGTCAAAAGCTGCTATTTAACTAAGAAAATTCCTGTAACTGAAATACTTCCTATTTTCAAGATAAGGTCTCCAGAGTGCTATTAAGATTTAAGTTCACTAAACCCCCATCTTTTTATTACTGCTATAGGTTCAAATATATTGATACAATGGACTGATAATTTTAGAAGCATTGTCACCTGTTAGTATCTGGTGTTGAGTGTTGCTCCTGAAGTGATTATTGATCAGGGACAAGAATGTTTAGGTGAAAGAGAATTTTAAAAGATTAAAAATGGCAAATTGAAAAAAGAAGCTAGAGCTATATGAAGACAAAACCCTAAAAGACACAGGGTAATAAGCAGAGCTTGAGAGGAGAAAGGAGACAAGAGATGAAACTGTAAACCTCTACTAGAGCAGAATGTTAAACTAGAGGAGGATCTCCTCTCTCTCTTTTGTTCTCACTGCATCTTTTTCCTAAATTGTTTATATTTCTTCACTTTTCACTACCTTAAAAAGCCACATTATCCAGAATTTCATTCTTTCTTGTCACTCTGATTTAAAAAATAAGTGCGTATCCACTTTAAAGTTCATCCACAGCCATGATCTTTGTCATGCATCACAGAATACGGAGTTAAGGTTGGAAAGAATCTGTGAAGGTCATCTAGTCCAAAGTCTCCTCTTAGAATAGCTTCAGACAAAACAGATTGCTTAGGACACTCAGATCAGAGTTTGAGTATCTCTAAGGGTGGGAACTCTACAACCTCTCAGCAACCTATTCTACTGTTTACCATGCTCACAGTTAAGTAGGAGGGTTTTGTCATTTTTAAAAACTATTTCCTATACTTCATTTTGTATCAATTTCCTCTTGTCCTTTCACTCTGTTCTGCAGTGTAGTCTCTGGATCTGTCTTTGTGCTTTTCTGCCGTGTATTTATGTATATTGATGGTTCCCCTTGAGACTTTTTTCTCTTGGACATATTTTCCTTTAGACATATCAGTGCCAATAAATTGGAAAAAAATAAAAGTCTGTTGTGAAGTTTCGTATTTCAAAACCAGGAGACATATTGATTCAAAAAATAAGATTTCCTAAAAGAGTTCACATTATTATGTCATAAAATTCTGAAACTTAGCTACCTAGTTACTGCTGTAAATATCTTCTATCAACCTCATACATGATATAAGATCATACACCTTCTCTTCTGTTTTTTCAGTGATACTGTAGAGCAAGTACCATATCCATGGTGTCGTTCTAAAAGACAGGAAAGCAATAATATGTAGGGGAAAAATTTTTGCATTTGAATCTGAAAAAGTTTCGTTTAACTGTGAGGAATACAGCTAAAGGAAAGTAAAATTGCTGTGCTGTCAATTTGTGAAGAATGGATTTATATTGTTTTCATGCAGGACTATAGCATGCACCTCAAAAACAAATGAGTAGACATTAGGTATAGATGCAAAAATTAAAATAAGCACATGTTCACTGTGTTATAAAAAATAAAAACTTTTCATCCTGTTTCACCTGTTCTGCTGATCTGTTCTTGCACTGTTTTATTTATTTTTGCAGTATGTCCCTCCAGACCTTTGCGTCTGTAACTTTGTCCTTGAACAGTCACTGTCTGTCAGAGCCCTTCAAGAAATGCTTGCCAGCACAGGAGATAATGCTGGTGAAGGGGTAAGTAAATTGATCTCAAAGAACATTAAATCTGAATAGAGATTTTCCTCATTTCTTTCCTTGTCCAGGATTTTCTAGAAGAGGCTCCTGATGTCATAGTATTCTTGGGACATTATTGCTCCATTTCTGTAATAACATTAATTTCTCTTTGGCAATGAGGAGCTGATACAACTATTTTTGAATATTTCTGATCCACAAATCCAGAAACATCACCAGTTTGATGTTGTGACCATAATTCTCCAATTTCAGTTGAATTGAACTGAATTGAACTTTTATCCTCTTACAAACAGAGAGTGATAAAACTCTACAGCTTTACTTATTTTACAACTTAATGGCTTATTCTATGCTTCAGATCTTTAACTGACACATATTATGAGATAGATGGGGAAAGATAGAGTTCTATCACCTCTGATCTTGCACTGTCAACCTTTGCATACGTGGTTTTCAGACATCATTAATACTGACATTCTGTTTTCCACTGCATAAAATGTGTGATTTTTTATTTTTGCAATTATGTTGCATTCTATAAAATGAATCTTGATGAAAATAAAAGCATAGGCTTAGGAAATCAAAAGATTGATTCAAACATTTCTAGAAATTATATAGTTTTCAATATTTCCAAAATATTCACCTCAAACTGCAGCTGAAAGATTTATTCTGATGTTAATAATGACATATGAATATTTTATTTGGGATTGGAAGTAGAGGACATGTAATGTCTTTGGTGAAAATTATTACACATGCTTGCTTAAGGAGCAGTAGACAAAAAAAAAAAAGAGAATATAATCTGTTGTTCTGCATTTGTTTTGAAATTATCTTGTCCTGCCTTTATTTTGAAGTTAGGTACAATCCATTGGGGAAGCTGCAGTAGAAACACAGCAGCTCATACTAATAGCCAGGCTGGAATAAAAAAATTATTTGCTTTTCATATTAAATTTAGTTTGGAACAGAGTTTTGCTGCTAGTTTCAGATTTTTTCTAGAGGAAGACTTTAGCTGATTCAATTTGGAGGTTTTGTTTTGGTTTGGTCGTGTTGTTTTCTTATTTTGTTTATTTTTTAAATAAGTCAGCCTTAAGATTACAAGTGGTTCATTTAAAAACTTTCAGTAATAAAATAGCAGGAAGTGTCTCATTGCTTGTTCTCAATATTCATATATTTGTTGCAAACTGAATGCATTTTGATGACCTATTTGTAATTAGAGTTGCGTTTGCTGTTAAGGTTTCGCTTTTTCATTTTAAAAAAACAATGCATAGAAGAGGTATTATATTGACTGCTACACATTTTTCCAGTTTTCTTCACCAAGCAGTAACAAGCTCCTGAAGGATTCAAACCATTTTTTATGAATGACATATTTAGAAGAAGCTTGATGGTAGTTTAACTTATGTATTATTCACAGTGTTTAAAACCATTTGCCTACACATGTATAACCACTATTTGAGTTCTTGGAGTATCCTTTAACTACCTTTGCCCCATTCAATTCTCAGCCAAGGATGAGAATTGACCTTAAATGGCATCCAAAAGGAATTCAAAACAAGTTAAATGTTAAATCCTCAAAAGGACGCAAATGGAAAATCCAGTTGTGCCTCTCCCTGATCTTGTCATAGTCTTACATATTCAAAATTAATAACTGTACTTGGTTGAAACTGTAGATGCAGTTGCTTTAATGAATCTGAAACAAGCTTAAGATTAATATTAGCAAGTAGATATTCTTAGTATATGCTTAAACTGTTCTGGGAAGTAGGTATGTTATTTTCTCTTTCAGATTTCTGTTTCTGTATGTATATATGTATTTACATTGTTGTTATTTTTTTAATGCCTGCATGAAGTTTATAAGAAAGGTAAGTAGTATCTTATTTAACTTAAGATATGTTTTTGCAAATGCTGTGTTTTACTAAATCATATTAAAAATTAGGTAACAATAAAAGTCTTTGTCAAAGGACAATGTTTTTTCCTTTGGCAGATATTTGGTTATCGCTGTAGCTACTTCATTACTATGATTTTCCCCCCGGTGTGTACATTTCATAATTGGTTGGAATATTTGCATTTATTGCTTGAACTGCCATAGCTCTTCATGCTGTTGCATAGTTGTGACATGGCCCCCTCAGAGCAGTGGGGTTCTGACTCCTCCGTGCTGTTCTGCAGGCAGCCCAAGGGGGTGGGCACCGCACGCTGCTGTACGGCCACGCGATTCTGCTGCGGCACTCGTTCAGTGAAATGGTGAGTGGGCAAGCACCTGCACAGAACAGGAGCATGACAAAGAGGTGTCTCTGCACCAGAATTAAGAACCACAGAAATATTCAGTAATATTCTTTCCCAGCTATCTTCTGCACTAGATGAGAAAGAAGTTAATAACTTGGGGTGTCTCAACACAATAGATTTTTTAAAATTCAGATTCTTTATCTAACTCAATTGTAGCTGGAAAGCTCCTTTGCCCATGGATGATTTCTGTTTCTTTAAGGAATCCATTTTAATGATTCTTCCATTAGCAAGTATCTCTACAACAAATAAGTTTGTTGTGATATATGTTATTTTCTTCCCGTCATATTTTATAAGATAAGGTGTTCTATTTGACAATGCATAGTTCCCAAGGATTATGCCCACAAAGGTGCTCTCTTCAGGCTGCCTTGTATAAATTTCATCGTACTAGATTGTACAACTGAAAATTTGCAGGTGATTGGAATCTTTGACCTGCTAGGGCCCATGTAAATACATCTAATACAATGCTGAAGAAATGAGAAATCAGGAAAACACTTCCCTCCTTTTTCCTGTGCTACATTAATGCTACATTAATCTTCAAATGATCTTGCTTATATTTATGAACACTGAAAACTGTACTTACGTTGACATACCAGAGTTGCAAGTATAATAATTGCCTTTTGGTATGTTTTTTAATGTTTTCATGAGTCAAACTTCTTATGATAGAGCTGTAATTAGATGTTTGTTTCTGATGAACTGTATGAAATTTCAGAAGGAAGAAGCTAAATTGCACAACTGAAGTGGAAATCTGCTTCAGTGGAAAAGGATATTGATGTTTTAAGTTCAGGAAGAGCCTTTGTATGAATAACACATTGTCTTTAACTCATTAAAATATGAAGTATGATAGTAAGATGAAGTAATGTGAATGCATTCATTTGGCTTGTGTGTTAATAGATGCTGTTGGGTTTTTGTTTTCAATAACTTCACTATTTTGCAGTATTTGACATGTTTAACATCATCGAGATCCCAGACAGATAAACTTGCATTTGATGTGGGACTACGAGAAAATGCAGCAGGTATGGCAAGTTATTTTTGAAGGAAAAAGAGTCACCCATTTCTGGTTTTAGAAGAGGCATTGAGTTTAATTTAGCTGTAAGCTTATGAATAAGATACTTATGTGTTCATCAGAAATAAGATGACTGAAAGAAATTACTTTTAGGACATTAAATGACTTTGTGTAGGAATGTGAGAGAGTCTTGCAATTAAACTGACTTAACACAACTGCAATAAAATGCATGATAATGATTCAAAGTAAAAAAAATCTGTTGAATAAAATAAATTTGATGCTTTTATTTGGTTTTGTTTGTTTGTTTGGACACTTAGTGTGTGGAAAAGGCATATAGTGGTGCATTCACAATTGTAACCAAGTAACAAAAGAAGATTGCAACTTGTAGTGCAGGAAAGCAGAAAGTATGTGGAAACCAGAAGTCATTGCTAAAAGAGCTGGATAGAAATATATGCATAATGTGGACAAACCAATAATGGGACAAAGAAGAAGAGATACAACACAAACATGAAATTATGAGAAATCTAATTAATGTATTTCTGGGAGTTCTGCCATTACCGTTACTGCTGACAGAAAAAAAAATACTAAAAAAAATTGTACTTCCATGAAAACATATATAAATTATGAGTTGCCACTGAGAGCCTTATTAAATGAATTTAAAGGTAACTCAGCCACAAAGAGCCACAAATAGATTTACATGCTGCTGTTTACATAGTGCTCATGATTTCTGAAAGTGCTGAGTACTCCTCAGAAAGTAACAGGTGACTCTGTAATAATCAGGCCAAGACATATATCTTGAAGAGAAAATCTAAGTACCTGTATACACACTACATTAATGTAAAGCTCAAATAAAGAAATACTGATTGTGTTACTATAAACCTGTGCTTTCTATTGTTTTTTTCATTATTTTGAAAATAAATTAAAATCAAATAGACTAACTGAATGCAAAGAGACACTGGCAGTGTAGGTGTTAAAATGTTTGTAAATCACAATCTTTGAATCTGTTCAGGCAACTCTCTACAAAAGTTTTTCTTTTCAATGAGTGAAGTTTGTGTTTCAGTTGTTTATAGCCACACAGAATATGGTTTTAGACAGATATTAGCAGCCTATTACTTGGCTGTATTTGATTGTTGCCTTAGATAGAGAACATTAGGCATTTTGAGAAAAGGAATTTATGTCATAAAAGGGATACATGTATTTAATATCTACAAAAATAGTTTCAGTGAAATCTGTTTTTATAATTTTATAGCTTTTTTTAGAATTATTGTACATATATCTGCTTCTATCTATGAGGTTTTATAACAAGTATCTGTTATAAGTTGTTTGCTTAACTGTACATACACAAGAAAACCCTCGTACACATAGGTAAGATGCAAAAAAAGCTTAGTTGTGTTTCAGAGGGCTTGGGTAGCTACTGCATGCCTGCAAAGCTCATAACTGAGTGCCATAATATCATTTCCCCTTGCCCTACTCCCTCATCTATGAAACTGTGCAAAGAAATCAGTTTCTGTGGCAGGAAGTATTCTTCATGTAGCAGAGGGAAAAGCCAGTGGCTATTAAAAATTATTCCCTTTGAAGATTTAGCATTTCATATTTGTATGGATGTAATTTCTACTTATTTTCTTCACTATAATTAGTTTTATAACCCCAAATTTTGTTTTAAGGAGGATTTATGCGAAATATCTTCATCAATCAAACAAATTTTTGTACTTTGAGTCTACCAAATTTGCCTTTCCCCCTCCCCCCTCTACTTTGCATTGTCTGGTGAGAAAGTTTTATTCAACTTGTTTTTTTCAAGGTCTTATCTTTCACACTCTGAGGAGTGTGAAATGCATTAGGACATCTTCCAAAAATGTCTGTGTGTGTTTTTCTGTTTGTGTGTGTGCAGAGTAACCTGGAATCTTATGTTTAGGGAATATGTAGGAAACATTCTATGATTAGGCTTGGCTATTTTGTAATTAAATGGTTGGTAGTGCTGGTGGAATTGCTTCCAGGTTTGTTATGCTATGTGATACAGAAGGTTGTGAATTAAATATGACCATTAAAAAGAGACAAAAGGTGATAAGACCAAGGTAGCTGTCAACAATTTCCTGGCAAGGAGAGCCTTAAATGAAGAGCAGTTCTGAGCAGTTTTTTGTAAACAGCGTCTTTAAAAGTACTTGAAAAAGGAAATGTCATTTATGGCAAAGATTATTTGACAAAAAGTTTCAAGCAAAAAGAAAAACACTGAAAATTACTGAAAAGACAAATTATGTGGATTTATAAGGTGAATGTCTTATAAGAAAACTTTTATAATGATATTTCAATGCTGTATGAAGATCCTTAGATTTCTTGGGAGTTGTCTGTTTTGTAGAACCTTGATTAGTGCCTCTGTCCTTTAGGAGAGGCGTGCTGGTGGACAATACACCCTGCTTCAAAGCAAAGGTCAGAAGGAGAAAAAGTTCGAATAGGTGATGACCTCATCCTGGTCAGTGTGTCCTCTGAAAGATATCTGGTAAGTTTGTTTCTTTAGACAGTGGTTAAATGGTGGGAAAATACACAGTTCTGTGGGGTTATCTGGAAATTGGTTGGTATTCTTATGAATTATTTTTTTCTAATCTAGGGAGTAATGTCCGGTTGTAATACATTTTTATTTTTCCACACTGAAATGGGGGGGGTGTGTATGTGTGTGCGTGCATGTGAGACCCTCCTCCTGAACAAAACTGCTTCTATGCCTTTCTCCAGATTTTAGAATACTAATTTTAGAAGAAATTTGTATATTTATGATACATTATCTTCTCTTGATAAATTATTATAATAAATATTTTAAGTGCATAATTTTAATTGTTTCCTGTTACCATTTTCTTATTTCAGCATCTCTCTGTGTCAAATGGAAATATTCAGGTGGATGCTTCCTTTATGCAGACACTATGGAATGTACATCCTATATGCTCAGGAAGCAATATTACAGAAGGTTTGGAATTTTATTTACTTACACATGAATATAAATTAGATTAATGTATGCTTTTGATAAAGAGGAAAACTTAAAACCAAATTCACCTCAGAGTATCAGCCAAAAAGTTGAATGAAAATAATAAAAAGGAGCTTAGGAGAGAAGAATACTTGAAGGGGAAACAGGGAAATGCAGATACATCAGCTGGATTTACTGAAGAATAGCTAAAAGAGTGATGGAACTTAGAATAAAAAAGTTTTAAAAGCTGCATGAGAAATGAAGACTTAGTTGACTTTGGTGGAGTAGGAGCTGCAGAATAACTGAAGCCAGAAGACTTAGATTTTTGATACAATTTTCCTAGTTACTGTTCTCCCACTACAGATAAAATAGAAGAGAGATAAAGGTACAGGCAAAATGAAAAGCAGTTTTCTCAAACTTCCTATTTCAGTGTCTTAGTTCTGCTTTTTACAGACATTTCCCCAATATCCTACCTACATGTCACAGCCTTATGATCATCTCTTATTCAGCCTAAATCCTACACCACAGGGTCAGGATTTATTTCTGGTAATTTTATGACACTTGATGGACATGTTTGAGAAGCATCACCTTACTTGGAGAAATGTCTTCCCTTCCCTTCCCTTCCCTTCCCTTCCCTTCCCTTCCCTTCCCTTNCTGCCCTGCCCTGCCCTGCCCCGTCCCTGCCCCACCCCTGCCCCTGCCCTTCTCTTCCTTTCCCCTGCCCTGCCCTTCCCTTCACCTGCCCTGTTCGCTCCTTTCTCTTGTTGTCTCAGCCTTTCCTCATGTGTGACATCCATCAGCTTCTTAATCATCTTAGTGGCCTTTTGCTGTGTTTGGAAGCCTTATACTCTGTGACCCAGAATTATTTTCATAATACAAAATACTATAATTTAAAAAAATTTGGGGGGGAGTAAGAAGAGAAGTAGATTTTCTGTGTGTCAATCTGTTTTATCTCTACTACTTAGGCTTTGGTTTTATATACACTCTCAGAATGGTTTCTGTGAAAGATGATCATATGTCAAAAAACAAAGCAGTCTGGCTCAAGTGGAATGAAGAGAGAGAGAGTTGGATTTCCTGAGTCTAAAAGTGAATTAGGAATTAGACAGTGCTGCTTTTGTGATATTTGTAAAACCATCAAGAAAACATAAATAACAGAAAAGTACATTTTTTCCAAATGCTTCTCTGCTTTGACTTTTATATTAATTGGCAAGGCAGTACTTGTCAGTTACAGTTTTCCTCATTTACAAATTTATGTTGAATCAGCTGGACAGTATAAGAGTTTCCTTCTGCCCTTCCTCCTTAATGTGTGTTCTTTTACAAGGCAGTAACTTCACTTACAAGGTCAGAATAGTTTGGATCTGATGAGTCATTCTCCTACACCTCTGTCTTTCCTTTTCTAATGTGAGGCAGAGTCCCTGGTTTTTGACCTGTATTTTTTAAATTAAATGGGTTGGAAAGTTATCTTCCATTCAACTTAAGCTTCAGAACTGCAAAATGTTCTTCTGTCCTCTGTCTCCTTTTGATTTTGACACAAATGATAAATGTCCGAAGAAGCAGATGAAATCACGAAACTATTTTGTATTGAGATAATTTAAACTGTATTAAGAGGGAGAAAACTATGGTATTACCTGTTTGATTTGGCTTTTGCCTAAAGCATTCAATTTTTAAAACAATAATTGTTTTTGTTGTTTTAAAGAAGTTTTTAATTTCCTTTTCTGTCTCAGAATCCCAATTTGAGTTTTAAATGTTAAAAGTTTGCTTTTGTCTTCATTTTCAGAACAAATATTAAAAATGAAAACATACTAAAAACCATTATGTTGACACATTAAATTTGTTCTTGTTTGTTTCAATTATGAGTGAAAATTTGGAAAATAGATTTATCTGAGTCTTGAATTTTTTAAACTTTCATGAGTGTGTTATTTTCATAGTCAGTGTTGTAGCTAACAAGTTAATGAGCTTCTTTTTCAGGATATCTTCTTGGTGGGCATGTAGTACGTTTTTTCCATGGCCATGATGAGTGCTTGACAATTCCATCTACAGATCAAAATGATTCACAGCACAAGTAAGTGATGGTGCATTTTTTTGCATTTCCTTCTTTCAGAAAGGAAACAGGATGTCAATTGAATTTGAGGTTAGGTAGATTAAAACTCTTTACAGCAGTCTTTAATTAGGCAATGACATTGTACAAGAAGTGGAGACCTACAAAGAAAATCAGTTTTGGTTTCTTTCATTGTTGAAATTCAAGTGCTGATTTACACTGAGAGTTCATCCTGTTATGTTGCTTGTCTCTAGTTCATACTACAAGTAGAAGTGAGAAAGTGTTAGCAGGAAGATGGTATTGTGAAAATAACCCAAATCCCTGAAATATCTCTGTAAGTTTGACATCTGCAATGACTTTCATATATTTTGCAGGGTTTTTTTACAAATGTCTGCATTTTAAAATTTGATTAACATATTAAGAAAACGACATCATATTAGCTAGACTAAAACACTTTTGTATTAAACTTATATCTACAGTTGTCATCTATTATGTTGATTTATTATTTTAATTTTTCTGTATTTTTAATTTTTTTTTGTTAGTCAGAAGCAAAGCAAGCTAATAATTTTGGCATATAAATCTGCTAGCTTTAAAAATCATAGTCAACACATAAGACCTTTCTACCTATTGTGGTAACTAAATTATGCTTTAGCTAATATGATACCACAAGTAACATGCAGTTAAGTCAGGTCTAAATTTTCCATGTTTACATTTCTGTGGAGTAACAACATCTTCAAGTCCTAAAGAGAACCCAAACTGATTTTTATTGTTCTCTCCATGAATGTAAATAAAAAAAAATGTTTTGACTGTGTATGAAGATGTACACACCTAGTATAAAAATATTGCCTAACATGTTAGGATGTTGCATTCAGACTTATTTTATAAAGGACCTGTTTTAGGAAGGTTAAAATAGACACTGAACTATGTGTTCAGAAATGCTGTACTTTGCTATGCTCTCACTTATCTGGAAGTCAGATATAGCTAATATTAAAACTAATTGTAGAGTCCTATTCCCTATTATGATGTGATTCGTATGTAAGGTTAATGTGTATTGTTACTGCCTTCAGATTTGCTTCCAAGTTTTTTATGCTAAGTAAACAAAAGGGTAAAATTAAAATGTTTATTTGTCAGAATGAAATCTGTATATTTATAATTCTAAAACTGGAAAAAATGTGAATGCTATGTTGAAAACTTTCAAATATGTGATAGTGACAGATGATTTGAAGTTGTCTCTTCTTTTGGATTTAGGAGCTGAGTAATAGATGTAAAGCCAAGTTTGTACTGTGTCATAGTTGTAGGAGTCATGTTTACATTAGCAAAACAAAATGAAAATACAAAAAAACCCCAAATAGTAAAAAGAACGGGTGAGAGAGATGTAGAAAATGGTTGTGTTTGTTTCCATCTCTTTACTTAATCAGTTCAATGCATTTCATTAAGAATGTTAAATAAGTTGGACAAGAGTGAAAGGTTTTCTTTCATAAAATGGAAGTCTTACTTTTGAGCATTTCTGTAAAGAATGCTCTTTAACAATTCACAAAGAGAATACAGAGAGACTATTCTCTGACAAGAATCCTGAGATCTTTTTTTACAGGCCAAATGGAAATAGTGGGGGTGAACATATTGAACATCGAAAAGGCTAGCTTGGCAAGAAAAAAATAAGATGGATAGATGGAATCAAGTAGATGAAAAAATGTTATGTGGAGGCTGTTGTGAAAAAGCAGCTATTCTTTTTTACATCTAGCTTTATTACTGAAAAACAGGTCACTAATTCTAGTCCAGTGCTACATATAGAAAAAACTGGAAAAATATCTTAATTGTATAAAAATTAAAAGTATAAGAGGTGAACAGACACTATTACTATATCAGGTGAACTGAACTGTATCTGTGATACTGAACTATGCCTATGATAGTCCTTTAGAGATAGAATGGTTGAGTTGGGCCAAGGAGAAATGAAGGAGGTCAGAGAAAGAAGAAATTAATACTTAGTTTTGAGCTTAGCTAGGATTTAGAGTCTGCCAAAAGTCAAATCAGTAAGGTCAGACGGACCAGAGGCACAGAGTAAAAATGGAGATCTCCAGAGCTCCATATTGTGCATTCAGTATATTCAGAGAATCATATAACAGCCCAGATTGAAAGTGACCTTGAAAGATCAAATTCACAGAGTCTGGAAATGAAGATGAGTTGAAAGCTAGGGATTTTTTTGATTTATTTTTATTCTAGATTGCCAATACATTTTCGTGCAAGATAAGGTGTGTAGGGAATATTACTACCTTTACTATGAGGAATATTTATTCTTACTCTTCTGGTGAACTCACATTTTGAAATATCTGATATCCCATGTGTGCCCTTAAATGTGACTCCTAAATAAAGTAGAGGTGTAAATACAAGCCCATTATCTTATAAATCTGCTGGGTGCAAATATATATATTTATACAAATTCTGGTGATGAGATGACAAGACATGAATGATTATTAAAACATTAAAAACTTCTTGTGAACAGGGCTAATCCACCATAGTTTTTCTTTGTTTGTATTTGATTATTGAGTAGAATATTAGTTTCTGCACTAGAACATATTACTAACCCTCAGTCAATAGTTCAAGTAAACGAAATTATAGTAAAGGCATAATCCTTTCCAGTCCTGTTTTTTGTTTCTCTGAATGCATTGTCTGTTTTGTCAGGATTATAATAATTTTGGTAACAGAATTTTTGTTTTCACCACCATGTTTTGCCCTTTAGTAAGAATCATAGAGATAATTTTAGGAATTAGGATTTAGGAATGAAATCTCTGATGTCATTTTCTTGTTGTTTTCATCTGAAAATGTACATCTCTTTTTAAAAAAAATATGGTATGTATTCAAAATCATTGGTAGTGTAGATTAATATCTTGGGATCTGTAGAAATTACTTTTTTT
>VXBR01005532.1:2549746-2608111 GCA_013400215.1 Cisticola juncidis | reverse complement strand
TTTTTTTTTTTTTTTTTTGGCTGATTAAATGACAGCAGAAGTTTCCCAAGCCACTTTTAAGGCTAAGCATTTTATCAGCTTCTGAGAGAGACTACCCTAATGGAAATAATCTAATTTACCTGGGACATTTGGATTGTTTATCATAGTCACACTAATGAGTAGGAATCTACTGTCCTTTCAATGATATTTGTTTACTGTGAGAAAAGTAGTGAGTCATGTACAGTTTCCAGAGAAATAAGTTATAAATACTATGTAAGCACAAATAAACATAACAAAATGGTCTTCTGAATCTTTTCTTTAGGAAAGTATTTTATGAAACTGGAGGAGCTGGCATTCGAGCAAGGTCACTGTGGAGAGTAGAACCCCTTCGAATAAGGTACTGATATTTTGTAAACTTTTTTAGTTAGCAACTTCTGTTATATTAATAGAAATTTGATTGGTATAGACCCTTAAGGCAGAATATTTGCCATGCTTTATGATATGTGTTAGTAGGCTCTTTGTCAATAATAAAAAGCAATGTACGGAGACAAAATAGATTTTTTCTGTCTCCCATATCAAAGACAGCATGGCCTATGAGATATGTGTACTTAAAGCATTGCTTCTTTCCAAAAGCATTCCTAGTTATACTTGGACTTTTATAAGCATGACTGGAAATAAGAGCAATAATACCCCTTCTGTGTTTCTTGGTTTTTCTTTAAAAAAAAAATAAAATAATTATTTCTTAAAGATTATCTCCTTCCTGTGTGATTATCTGTCTGTTATTTCCCTGCAAGTGAAATTTCAATATATATCATAAGAGTATGTATGGCCTTTGATGGTCATCTGAACTGTATGTCTGTTTTACCCTTGGTGTTGGTGTGTTTGTGCTTGTAAGTGAAATTCCCTCATAACTAACTCAGATGTAGGAAAATTCAGTGGAATGTCGAGTCCCCACTTAGGTTCAGTTTGTTTGTTTAGTCAGTCAACTACAATACAGTAGTTAATTTGCATATGTAGGATTTTTTAATGGAGACCATATGTAGCACCCTGATGAGATGGGGAGAGGGTGTAGAAACAAGAAGATGGAAGCCATTGCAGGGTTCCCTCTGCAAATGAATTAACAGTTTTGCATCTGATTTAATGCAAGTATTGACATCAGAACCAAAAAGGGAATATATATATATAGCATATTCTATTTTCTGAATATAATTTAAAACCTAAAGAAAAAGTTCTAGTTTTACTTTACTTAAACTATTTTTGATGTCTCTTATGTTTAGCTGGAGTGGAAGTAACATCAGATGGGGGCAGCCTTTTCGTCTTCGGCATATTACAACAGGAAAGTACTTGGCTCTGAATGAGGATGAAGGAGTAGTAATATTAGACAGAGAAAAGTCAGACACAGCAGCCACAGCCTTTTGTTTTAGAGCATCAAAGGTAAGTAAAACCCATGTGAATTTGTTCTGAATGTGGAGCACTCAAATACTAAATCTGAATTGTTTCAACAACTGTATAAATTACTTGTAATTTCTAAATTGAAGCTAATGCTAAGGATTTTGCATTTAAATTTAGATGTAAACCACCACTGTCAAAAATAACAAAGGTTTCATGGAGGAAAAATTAGGGCGATTAATAAACTTTAGAATAAACTAAACTGTTACCAGTTAAAAAAAAAACAAGATAAAAACCAAATACAGTGCAAGATATAGTGGTTTAATAAGAATACTTTAATTATTTTAGTTGGGTGGAATCTCATTAGAGTGTTACACGTTCCAGCTCTATCTGTCATAATTGAGTTCAATTGAATTCAGTTCAGTTGCTGTTCTTTATGCAGTGTGCTGATAAGAACTGAACTCAAATTTTTCCTAAATGTAAGACAAATGTAGTCAGTGATTTCTAAACCATATGTTTTCAAATTATGCTCTTTAGTGAGCTGCTAATTGCATGTTATTAGCTTTTTCATTGTTTCCAGCTGGGAAAAACAGTACAAGGGACAGACAATGAAGAATGATTATGGAGGTAGGCAAAATTAATAACTTTTTTTTCCCTAGGAAGTGAAAGGTTTTATAATCAAAGATGATGAAAAGTTTTAAAATTCTTTCATGATTTTACTTATAAATAACTGCCGTAGCTGTTAAAATGGAGTTTTTTATTGACTAGAAACAGCCAAATTTTCCACATAATTCTGAATGCTACATGATCATTAAGAAAAAAGAAATCCCAAAGTGAAAAAGAATCTTTAATATTAGTTATCCACTAGATAAAATCTAACAGTAAGAGTATCGACAAATTCTAGACTTTTGTTAGTATAATAAATCAAATACTGCTTTTTAGCATGTTTAAAGTAATGATGTTTATTAGTGTGACTGACTATGATTTTTCATTAATTTTTATTTTAGCCAATCAAAATAATTGAAAAACTATCAGGAAATTTTCTTAGATTGCTAAGATTTACTTACCACATAGTTTTTAATTTTTTTGTTCAGTGTAAAGGCTATATACTATAGATTGTACATTTGATGTTACTCTGGGGCATTTATTACAGCTGTGATTTTTCCCATTATTGGCAAAGCATTGGTAAGAATGGTGAGTATATCCCAGGAGTGCCACAGTTAGTAGTTAAACATTGAGTTAAAATTCCTTTGATGTGTTCACTGCCTAATTGGACACCAGCTGTCCTGCTGTTTTGCAGTATTTTAATCTGTGCATATAAATGTATACATTTTGAGTATGTAAATTTAGGGGTTATGTATGCACATTCATAAAATTATTTCTTTTACACTGAGTAGACATGCCCTATTTTCTTACTCCTTTTGTTGAGGTATGCCTCAAAGGCACACTGGTGAAATTCAGTGCAGTGCCCAAAATGGCTAAGATGAAGTACAGTAGTAATTAATTATGCAGAAGTCATTCATGCCTGTGTTTATACATAATCTGGTGGTCAATGTACATTTTTATATTAAATCCAAGCTCAGTGTCTCATCATTCTGACCCATTTGTACTGTCCTATACAGAAAAGAATGTTTGTACCTCATGAAAAATATTTTACATCATGCTTTTACCTCATGATATGAATATGTTGCTAAGAATAAGAATTGTTATTTATTGTTTGGGCATGTAAGAGCTGCACTGTCCCATGGACACATTAGTGTTTCCGAAGGTGAGGGGAAGAGGGGAATAAGCAATGATAAATTCTCCTGAAGAAAGAAAAGTGATGTTTGGAAAGGGAATAAACCCCAAAGATCGACCTGGATTGTAAGAAGAAAAGGGTGCTTAAAGCCAAGTGCTGCTTGCACAAAGATTGAGTGGAAAAAGGGAAAAGATGTAATAGATTAGATACATGCAGATGTTTTTATCTTAATTTCTGCATAAATATACTTGTAAACGTTTTATTGGTTCATTTTCTTAATGAAGAAACCTTTTCATTGGCATGTACCTTAACACAGTATGAGTTGAGGAAATTTTCAAGATCTCTGTCTAATATCTTCATGTCCAGTTGTGTACAGAGTCTTAAAATAGTGTGCTTGATACTTGTCCTCTTACAGCATTCCCATCCCTTAGACTAATAGAATAATTCTGATTGAGAAGGACCCTGGAAAGCCCATCTAGTCCAGCCTTTTGCTTCAGGTAGGGTCAACACCAGTTCAGACCAGGTTGTTTACAATAAGCATTGCTGCTGAGCTCCAAGAGGAAATGAAACACTTCATTGTGGTATTCTTTCCAGCTTGGAAGCCAGAAAAAAAGGTTTTATAGGAAAAAGATATTGTCTTTGCCAGAAAGCAGAGCTATGTGGATATGCAAATAAATCCTCAAGTCTACCGAGGAGCCTGTAACACGTGACTTAACGAAAGTCTTATTTTCCAGCAGTTGTTATAGAGATCCTCTTGTTGAAAAAGCACCTTCATCCTCAACATTGTTACATTCTACTTCAGCAATCCTGTGTGTTCCTTGCTTTTCAAAACCTATGATTGCAGTAATAGTGTATTTACTTTCAATGGTTTTTCGTTTTTTTCCATAACACTGGAAATTGAAACACTAATTTTAAATTATAAAATTCAGATTCGAGTTTTCCTTAACATGTTTTTAGATAAATAAGAACAGAAGGGAACTTTTCAAAAAGTTAAGGTATATGCAAAAGAACATTATGGCGCTGATTTCAATGAAAATAATGTGTAATGCATTCCTGTTTTGCTTCCTAATTGCTGCAAACTAATCTTATAAGCATTAGAAATTGATGGACCACCTCTTCCCCCAAATTACATCTTTTATTGGTTTTAATGTAGAGCTTACTTTTGACCAAGTTTTAAAATTTCAACCTTTATATTTTAAGGCAACAGATCTGTAATGCCTTGTGACAACAGAGACATCAGTTTGTCTACACCAGATGGAATCCTGTTTTGAAATAGGATGTTCTCATTCCAGCACAGTACTTGGCCCAGCATACACTGCTGAGGAGAATCTTGGGTTGCTTACAAATTTCCTTGAGACTAAGCACAGTGCAAGCAAAGGCATATTTAAAAAGAATTGTTTATTTTATTTTGTGTAGCCCAGAATTAATATTTGATATTTCATATTTTATATTTGTGGTGATATGTAAAATTGACAATGAAGAAGTTACTGGTATAGTCTTGGTAAGTAACCTTCTGACACATTCAAAAGTCACAGATGACTCATGCAGAAGGATTTGATGTCATTTTAATATTACTGCCAATGTGTAGCTGTCTTAGGGACTCAACATGGCATAAGGATGTCGTAATAGTATGGTAGCAATCATAAAGTTTAATTTGGTTTTGTAGTAAGATCATAGGTATTGCAAAGGCCTTTACCTAAATTTATATCTAAAAGTTCAANTATTATATATATCTTAGACCTTTTATATTTTTTTTGTTGTTGAATTGGAGTATCTATGACAGTACTTGTAATGCAATAACAGTGTGCAATATCAAAAGATAAAATTTTAATCGAGTCATGAAAGTTAGATTTAATAAGTTCAGCAGAGAGGTTGTTTTGCCACTTTCAGCACTATCTAAACAAGCCCTTAAGGTGGCAAAAATGTTTCCCCTACTGTGTTTTTACTATTGTAGAATCTTCATAAAGAAAGTTGATTTGTTCTGTTCACACTGCCATTCCTCATATCCCTTTAATGACATAGGAAGCTATGATTCTTTCTCACTCTCTAATTCTTGCCCTTCCTGTAGTATATTAAACATAATTTGAAAACATCTTTGACAGCTTTGCCCTCAAATACCTTTGTTCACTCCATGTTTTTTTTGTTTGGCTGGCTTGCTTTGGGGTATTTTTTTTGTTGTTGTTGCTATTATTTTTGCTTTAACAACTTCCATGATTTAATTCATGGCCTGAGGGAGTTAAACTGAGACTAGGCTGCAAAGAGGGTTTTAAAAGTCAAAGTGTTTGGATACTTTACTGTTAAGATATGTAAAAATATCTAGATAAGAGAAGGTTTTTTTCCCCTTCTCCTCCAGTAATCTTTATCTGACTAGACTTTTCAGCTGTTATAAAATACACCATGTCTTTGCTCACTGTGATCAAATTACTTGGCTGAAATCCTAGAGAAGCTGAACAGAGAGCAAAGCGCAAAAGACGATGAAGAGGAATTTGTGCTGTATTTCTCAAAGTGAAAACAGCCTTCAGGACCATGAAACAGTTCTAAAAATTTATTTCTGAAATGAAAAATACTGGGGCATTTTACTATGTGTAGTGTTGTCAAGAGGGATCAGTATCACTCAATTAAAAAAAAAAATAATTAGGATTGCTTCTTACCACACTATGATTTCTTTCTCTGATTTTTTTATTTATGCTTGATTATTGATGCAGACACCATATTTAAAGAAAAAAGTGTTAATCTTCAGGTTACTAAGTAAAAACAAATAATTAATTGCTGGCAGTTAGTGAATTTGTTCTATTTTGTCGTATTTTTCATTGAATGCCCTCACCGCAAATGTGTATTGAAATAGTTCCTCTTTTCCTGTACTTGACAGCACAGTCCACGTAAATATGATGTGACATTTTCCCTATAGTCTTGACATTGAAATGGTATCTCCAAGCAGGTCTTGTAATTTCATTCAACTTCATCTTGGCATTATAATGTTACCTGTTTCAACTGAAATTATTGTTGAAATGTGACAGTTAAATTACATATAAATGAAAGCAGATTAGTATAGATATAATACAACTCTTGTTTACTCCACAGACGTTGAACATTATATAACTTGAAATAAAAAACCTTGCTACACATATAAAAGCACAATCAAATTTATCCATAACTTGCTATTACAAAGTTTGCAGCATAATTCTGTTCTTATTCCTGAATTCACTTTTTAAAGGACAACTAATTTATTTTAAAGTGCTGAAGCCTTAAAATCTGGTATTTGTGAGTGAAGAATAATGGGCTTAAGAAATAAATTTGGCTTAAAAAATGGGTTTTCTAGCCAAGCATTGAGCAATGTCTTTAAATAAGGTTTGAAAGAATCCAAATCTTCTTACAAAGTGGATAAATAAAAACATTATTTATTTATTTATTTAAATAAATATAAAAATTGAGAAGTGCAAAAGTAAAGATAGTATAAAACCAAATCGTACTTTCAAAATAATGAGTATTTTCTTTTTTGATAGTTTTTCATCACAGAGGCATTATTCTAAGCAAAGTGTATATCTGTATATACAAATTATAAACAAACATTTATTCAGCATAAAAATATTTTAACTACGTTGCAAAACAGGTTTATTTTTATTTTTCACTTCTAAGCTAAAATTCAAAAATTTTGGGTATATAGAGTTCTAGAGACTGTTAAACAGAAACTTGACTCAGATCAGTAACTCCATTATTGAATAGGTTAAGATGAATAGCTAAGGATTTTTTGGTATGAATCCACTGTAACAAATTTGACTTGATTTTTCTTGCTTCAGTGAATATGGTGCTTCAGATTTGAAATTCTTTTTAATCACAGTCTAAAAGATTTATTGGATAGAAGCTGAAGTTACGTGAATTGAAATTTAGCTGCATCTTAACAGCATAAGTAGCATAAAGATTGTTCAATATCGTAATATGTATCAGTGCAGAATTCAATGCTTTATCCTATTCCACTACAGAGATTAAGCACCAAATTTATTTTATCTCCTTAGGAGCTGAAAGAAAAGCAGGAATCAAGTCTCAAACGTGACATTGATGGAATGGGAGTCCCAGAAATAAAGTATGGAGATTCAGTCTGTTTTGTCCAGCATGTGGCCACAGCCTTATGGTTGACTTACAAAGCACAGGATGCAAAATCAGCACGTTTAGGTCCCTTGAAAAGAAAGGTAATGTTTGGGGTTTTTTAATTACTTGTGAAATATATTTGGAGGTTTAATTGTTTTGTGCTCTTACACTGAAAATATGAATATTCCACTCTGAAATGAAAATAGTGATGGATATTAACATAACCTGTAATTGGAGAAAAACTTTTCATTAAGAAATATATGTAATGACTTTTTCTCAGAAGAAATTACTAGTTTGTGCTAATTTTGTTTTACACCAGTAAAAGACAGAAATTCCTAATGTGGATAATTATTTAAAATCTAAATTTAACTGTTGTAACTGGTAGAAACTAATAAGTAATCTAACATTCACTGGTGTTTCAGATTTTTTTTAAATTAAGTACATTAGGTGAAATGGCAATTAAATTGGCCATTTCACTTAAGAAATGGCCTTTAAAAAATCAAGTTTCTTAAGGGATATTAGAGAATAATTTTCTCCCAAAATGTTAGCTGTAATTGTGATGTGACATCAAGAAGGTCTTTCTCTCAATCTTTCGATTTTAGAATACAATTATATTCTTAATTAGTGGTATATGACCTGTTACACATTCAAATTTTATGTTCATATTTCATCCGGTATTAAGGGGTTTAGTACTAGCTTCACATAACTTCACACTACCAAAGGATTCCTTCATTCTCTGTGGATTTTTACAACTTGAACCCATCATTAGAATATGGAAAAAAAGAAAAAGAAAAATAAAGGAAAAAAAAGGTGCAGCACTGAAAAGAAGTTGCAATTCTCTTTAGTTCCTAGTACACATGTACATTCATAAAGAATACTCATACACAGCACCATAGCACAGAACAGTGAGGTCCTTCTCACACTCCCTAGGCACAATCACATTATTCATCTGCAGCATACATGGTCATCATCAATGGGCAGTGAAGGCCCAGCCAGAAAGCTCCTCAGCAACCTGGCTGATCAGAGAAATTCTGGAAATACCAGTCATTCAGTAGTTTCTTGATAAAAAATTAAACCACACAATGGCCTCTTCCTTTGCCATGCCACAACTGGTTGTGTCATTCTGTTTCTTCAGAGTCCAATTTTACTTCTCAAAAAGGCAATGTGTAGATTCTTCCTCTGTGTCCAATGAAGAATTTTACAATACCTTCCTGTGGCCTTTAGTATTTTGTTTCTACAGTTTTCTGCTTAGCAGCAAGGGACTAAAAGAACCTCCATAATTGCCTGTCACTTTTATTCTCCTTTGAAACTGTTTCCTTCATGTTCAAAGACTTCAAATCTTTTGTTGCCCTCTCACTTGGAGAATTCTGTCTTGTTATGAGCCTTGAAACAGAAGAAAATCCTTCTAGCCTCATGCAATTGATTTTCCTGTGGAGGCAAGAAACAGTTTTTCATATCCCACAATATATGATACTAGGCTATAATCTTGTAAGCAATTTGAGATATACATCTATTTACATGTCATGTAAAATTAATTTTTCTACATTAGAACTGAAGTCATCATTTTGTCAGGCAATTTTCACTTTCACTCACTGTATTCCTTTTGAAGCTGGTCTGCACTTTTTGTAACATGACTCATTAGCCTAGGAAGATTGAGAAATACCTTGATTTTGCAAGAGGCAAAGGATGCTTTTAATCTAGTTACTATGACTGTCAGCTTCTGTAAAGCTACAGAGAGGAGAAAACAACTATGAGATTAATTCTGTTATAACATACTAAAAATTCCAAGTAAAAAATTCTGTTATGTGTCTTTGGTATAATTTCATGTATCTAATTATAATACTAACAAATATGAAGGAAATTCTGGCATCATTTATGAGGCTTTTGTTGCTTGATTTCTGCCCAAATTTTTATTTGTTGTCTCTCTCTCTGAGATTGTGGTAACCAAGGGTTCAAGATTTTGCCAGGTAATGATAATGTTTACATCAGTATTCTTGTCAACATCTCTCCACCATCCAGTGAGTGATGGATGTCTGTCTTTTGAGTTTGAGCTTGCTTTTGTGCAAGTACTGAACTCCTGCAGAGCCCAGAAATACTAGAGCTCAGGGAACAGAAAAAACCTGTGCTACATGATTTGGATCCATGCTCTGGAGGCCATTGTTCACAGTGTTGATCAGTGCCTTCCTGCACTTCAACGAGCAAGGCACTGCCAAATGCCTTTTTATGTGCAGAGAAGTGTTTTATCTGAGGAACTGATGTAGCCAGCGCTGGATGCTTCTGCCTGTGATGTACTTACTGGAATTCAAAATAGCACTTTCCTGTCATTGTGATGTTTCTGGATGATTTAGTTGAGGTTTGGGTTGTTTGTTGGTTTTCTAGTTTGGATTTGGTTTTTTGTGGGGGTTTTTTTGTTTTTTTTTTTTTTTTTTTTTTTTTTTTTTTTTTTTTTTTTTTTTTTTTTTTTTTTTTGAGAAATAGGAGAGATTAGGTCATTCTAAAAGACTTTTCCCTCATCCACTGCATACTTAAGGAGAAGAGTGCATAGCTGTTCTACAATAATGAACATGCAATTATTTTGCAAGGCATGACAGCTTTAATACCTTATCTGTCAAATGTTTTCATTCCTGCAGCTCCAAGATCTGGAGCTACATACAATGGCCTGGGGAAAGGTTTATCTGTCAAATGTTTTCTTACTGTTTTGTGATGGGAAGAGCAGATCTTTAATTACTCTTCAGTTTAGAGTCCTCAGGACCTTCTCTATGGAAACAGTGATATTTAAGTTAGCAAAGTCACCCACAGTGTGATTTATATAAAGAAATATCTGAAAAAATAGGTAAGATGACCAAATTTTAAACTAGTCTCCTTTAAGACAATATTATTGATGTAATAATTCAAAAATATCTTCCCAATCTTCTCTATCATATGTCCATGGATTCTGCTCTCCAGATAAAGTCAGCAGCTGATGTTGGTCTCTTTTGAAAGCTCTTCCTTAGCACTTTTGAAGGAATAGAGCACGTGTGGTGTAGATTCTGCCAAGCATAGAGAAGCATCACTTTCCTGTTCTTTGATACACCTATATGCTAGTATGTACAAAAGCTGTTGGTAAATAACTCATTTGTGGCAGTAACCACTTGTGTAACATTACTTGTTGGCTGTTCATGCCCTCAGAATTACTCTGCTAACTGGGAATGTGGGTTGCAAATTTTTATTAAAGCTAAAAAGATACAGTTTTTTGGTGGAGAATTTAGTAGATTGCCTCCTGGACAAAGAGTCAGGATAACTCACATTTACTTCTTATGAAACTGATGTAGGATTTTAATGACTCAAAATGACCAAGACTTGTTTTTGTGACATCTAAAAGTGACACTAGCTTTCTGTGACTTTGTGTGTTTTTTTCTAAGTGAAAGATTAAAATGCCACAAAAGGATCTCTGTTATTGCTTGAAGTTCATATGTTCATATCTGGTTTGGATAATACAATATGTTGTTTAGAAATAGGTAAATTAATCAGAAGTTGCTCATAAATACTATTGCTCCTTTAGCACCACTGTAATATTTGTTTGTCATTCCAGCTTGATTTTTCTTGTCAGTAGTCTTAAAGCATAAATCCCTCCATAAACGATGCTTAAGAAAGTGAAACTCCTCTTTCCCTGAGAGCTAGAATGTAGAAAAAACCCCACATATTTTGTTACAATTTGAAAATGTTTTTTAAGAGTGTGTTTTTAATGAATTGTGAAGAATAAAAATACATTACATTGTCTTCTCTGAATAACCTATGTAAGACTAAAAAACTTGTAGTTTTTTAATAGGTGTCTAGATAAAGTGATTAACAAATCTACATATATGCAAATTACTTTTTTCAATGCAGTATTGAGATAAGTAAAAAAACCACTTAGAGGCAGAAAGTGTTTTTAAGTAATTATTATTGTAATTACTGACTCTCAACAGGTTATATTACACCAAGAAGGTCACATGGATGATGGTCTCACATTACAACGATGCCAGCGTGAGGAATCCCAGGCTGCTCGAATCATTCGCAATACTACAAGCTTATTCAGCCATTTTATAAGGTACTTGTTACTCTGGTTTTGAAGTATTCTGAAATTATAAGAATTTCTCTAAGAGAATCCTTATGTCCTTCCTTCAAGTATTTGAAATTAGAAGCTATTTGAAATGTATTTTTGCTGATTGAAATTTGAAATTTTGATAAGTAATGCCATTAAATAGATAGAACAGTTTATGTGAGATTGTTTACATGAAATCTAATACCTTGAAGCCAGAAGCAAGCAGGATAATAATCCAAGTTGAAGAAAACATGTTAACTGATCTCAGTCAAACTCTGTTAGTGAGTATTCAATGGCCCCTAGAACTTTGTGTAATTACATCTATAAGAATGTATTTTGTACTGAAGAATCTATTTTTTGTAGTGCTTGCCTGAAGTTTTAATTATGATGGTAAAGTGTTCATCTTTGCACTACTTCATGTAATATTTGATGAAAAAATAAAGAAAAAGGAGTTTGTAATTAATTATTTGCCCACCATATGAGTGTGTGTTTAAAATATTATTACTTCAGTACCTCAAGAACCTGCACCACTCCTTTGTATTTCTTGGGCTGAAGATATAAAACACAGCCCCCTTTGCCAGCAGTCAGTGCCTGCTAGATGATAATATTTGTAATAGTCAGGCTGTGGAAAATGGGGTTATCATTCAAGATTGAGAAAATAATTGAACAGAAAAAGACATTATTTTAATGACAACAGAGATTCATGGAAAGGCTTTATATTTTTAAATCCCACCTTCTTTATTTATATATGTAATATAGTAAATAAAGATCTAATTTACTATACGGAATATAATAAATAAAGACCTAAAGATCTACAGTAAACAGAAGATGTAATTAATTCATGGTTAGAATCACCTGCTATTTTAGTGTTCTTTTTCCAAAAGATTGTGGGTGTATAACTTCAATAATTGCTGTTGTTATTGTACATTACACCTATAACTTTAATGAGATTTGAAGTATCTAAACAAAACCAATTGCTGTAGAAAAAACCTTTCATCTTTTTTTTCCTTTTGCTGAATTATATTAAAATTATATTAAAATTATATTAAAATTATATTAAAAAACATTCTCTGTGTTTATATCAGCACAGAAAGGAAAATATGATTCCTCTTCAGGTAGTTCAGAGTGCTGGACACTCAAATAACAGATGTTTGAATGATGTTCAGTTCAGATCATCTGTTGCTTATATTCATATTTGATACATGCAACAAGACTTGAATTAGGTACCAAAAGAGAATAGGCTGCTACATAATACTTAATTGACAGTGGGAAAATGATTAATGCTGCCAGTCTTGTTGTTTTCCATAGTGGAAACAACAGAGCACTCTCACCCACCGCCCTGCCTGTTGAGGAGATGGCTCAGACTCTGCAAGACCTGATCACTTACTTCCAGCTTCCCGAGGAAGACCTGCAACACGAAGATAAGCAGAACAAACTTCGCTCACTCAAAAACAGACAAAACCTATTCAAAGAGGAGGTATAGAGAAAGGGATTTTTGCATTATTTAAAGTGTGTTGTCTCACAAAGTTGGAGAAAAATCTAGATGTGTGCACGTTATCATCTAGCTGTATACATATGATCTGCAATGTAATGTTCCTAGTTGAAATATATATATATATATATATATGTGTAAGTATATTAAAATTGTCACAAGCCACATGGTCTGTGGTAAAATGTGATCTTAATACTTCTAAGCATCTTTAAATGGATCTTATTTTACAAGAAATTTCCTTTTCTCTCTGTGAAGCTATACAACCTGGATACTCCAAATGAATATAAAACCTGGGTCAATAATGGATGTTAATTCTGATGTCTTTTCTGTACTGTGAATCTGCCTGTAACTTTTTAGCTCTAGAAACTCTAAGAATGCCAGTTTTAGAGAAGGTTGTGTATTACATAATTGTTGAATTTCTCCTCTCTGAAAATGGAATAACAGCATTTTTGTAAAAATGCTAAACATATTTTATGATGTTTTTAGACATGTTTGAATTGCTTGCAGGTTTTCAATACAATTTGAGTATACAATCAAAGTGAAGTTACAAATCTCTTGTAGTATTTAAAAGTCTTTGATTTACAGATAATTTATTGGATAGTAAAATTTCCTCCTTTTTTAATCATTGAAAATTCCTTTTGATCTAAATTTAAAGGGTTTTTTCCTTATGCAAGGAAGATTTTATATAAAAAAGAATGTCCTTAAAAATTGTGAAAGCCTTTATTTTCAGATTTTTATTCCTTATTTTTCCTAATACCTAGTTGTGTAAGGAATAGTAAGGACTCATTCTCTAAAATGAATTCTTTTTATACAGAAGTATACATATTCAAATCTTTTAAGCACAACTGGTTTGTTGTTTGGGATTTTCCTAATTGAAGATAATGCAACCTTCCAATTTATACAGGAAAAAGTCTTTTAAAGAACACTGACCAGTGCATTTCCATGTACAGTTCACTTTCCTCTCTGTCATCTGTATTTAGGGAATGCTGGCTCTAGTTCTAAATTGCATTGATCGCTTAAACGACTACAACAGTGCAGCTCATTTTGCAGGAATTGCAAGAGAAGAACATGGTGGTACATCATGGAAAGAAATTTTGAATCTCCTTTACAAATTGTTAGGTAAGTTCGTCAAAAACCTACTAATGTAAAAAAACCTCCAGAATACCTATGCTTGGTATCCTACTTGCTGCTTCACCAGCAAAGAATACTTTGAGTAGTATTCAGTTTATCATGTAAAATATAGAATTTCTTCCACACAGCTACTGCTATTTATTACAGAGAATAAAGATTATTGAGCAATTATACATCAGAAAATTAGATTTCAGCTAAGAAAAAGTTCTGTGAAGTATGCCAAAACATTTTTTTAAATTTATATGTACCTGTGATATGCAAACAGATGTTACTATTCTAAAAATTAGAATAACTGGAAAACAGTTTTTTTATGAAACAAAAGAAAAGTCTAAAAGCAGTAGTCAGGTCTACTCAATCTATTTTTGTCACTTGAGGCTTATTTATGTTAAAAAATAATTACATGAAATAGAAATATTTTTTTCAATATCAATGCCATTTTTTTGCTTCACTACATTTCTTATGAGCAATACTATATCTGGTCAGTATTGAACGTGACTCTGATGAATTAGGAGATTGGGTCAAACAGTATCAAGAGCACTGCTGTTCAAGAGCAAACTGCTTCTCTTTTGTAGACTGATCAAAATTATAGAGCAGGAAAAGTATGTATATATGTATTATTTACATTTCTTACTTGATACCTTGTTTGTGTTGTTCCTCATTTATGAGAACTATGTCTTCTGATGGAGATAAATACACTCTATTTTTATTACAAAGGAAGGTAGTCCTGATCCATAGTCCTGATTCTTCTATAGAAATAAAGTTGAGAGTCAGGACAAGAATAAAAGAAACCAGAGGAAGTGTTTTGAAATGTGAGATTATTCACATGGAACAGACAAGCAGGTGCTTCTGATGAAATCTCATCGCCTTAGAAATGAAAAAATTACACTGTCTGCATTGTACTACAGTCTTATGAGTTTAAAGAAAAACAGGATGAAAAGAAACTGTCTTTAGTACCATGTGGACTTTTTTCAGATTTTATCTTGATTTTTCATCTGCAGGTACACTTTGAACACAGTTGTTCTGATGTAACATTTATTGTTCTTCATAACTAAAATCATTGACAATTGTATACAAAAGGCGTTTTTTTCTTACTTTTTTCTCCCTATGACTTCTAGAAGGAAGAAAAGCAGCAGTATTGCTTGAAAACTTGAATGTTGAAATTTCAAAGTGCAGTCTGCACTACTGAAAGACTAAAAGCTATGCGTTCTACAACACTCAGAAAGTAGAACTAAACACCAATATGCCTAATCTGCACTTGACCTCAAACTTCTGCATATGATCTTCCCACACTTGGGAGGAGAAATGGAAAAATAA
Source organism: Cisticola juncidis (assembly GCA_013400215.1). Classification (NCBI taxonomy): domain Eukaryota; kingdom Metazoa; phylum Chordata; class Aves; order Passeriformes; family Cisticolidae; genus Cisticola; species Cisticola juncidis. The sequence goes on along the minus strand of VXBR01005532.1, from coordinate 2,592,919 downwards.
ATGCTTCAGCCCCATGATCCATGACTGTGCTTGACATCAAGCAAGGGTGCTGGATAAATTCTATTTAAAATTAGCAACAAAACAAAACACAAAGAAAACTTTTTTTTTTTGGTTGAGCTTCTTGTTTTTCCAGTAGACCCCCTTCAACTTCTTAAACTATGTCCTCCTTAGAAAATATGTCACTTGCTGGTATTCGCATTAATGAAAATTTCAATTTTTTATTACAGTAACAAATATGGACTTGTCTTTTCATTGTTTTATGGAGTTACTCTAAAAATTGTCCTAAAATACATAGGACAAAACATTGTTGATTTAAAATGAAAATCTCCTGTTATAAAATTATACTTTGTGTTTTTTTCCAGCTGCTCTCATTCGTGGCAACAGAAATAACTGTGCTCAATTTTCCTGTAACCTTGATTGGCTAATCAGTAAATTGGACAGATTAGAATCTTCCTCAGGTGAGACTCACTTTTACAATGTAAATTAACTATCAGACAACACCTTCTTTACCTTATTGACAGTGCAGCTTTCCTTGAAGCCAACTCATATTAGAAAACAAATACACTCTTGGGGAATCGTTTGTTTTGGGTTTATTTTCTTGTTTTGTTTTATTTTTTGCCTTTCTTTTTTTTTCTGTTTTATGGTTGATTGGTTTGAGGTTTTTTTTTTTTAATTTTAATTGACAGAAGTAATATATTTAAAGAGACATTCATATAACTTTTTTTTGCTTCAATAAATTTGTTATGTGCAATACTATATCTGGTCAATATTGAATGTGACTCTGATGAATTAAGGGACTGGGTCAAACGGTATCAAGAGTGGTGTACCCTGGAAGAAGACATATTTGTGGCATGTATACAAACCCCATATAAATGTAGATTATAGGGGTTTTTTACATGGAGTATTTAAAAAAATATTGATACATTATATAGTGCTCCCTATTAAAACTTTTACCTCTTCCATTGAAAAGAAGGTGCTAAACTTGCAAATTTCTCAAATGATTTTAACATTGTGACTATATTCAAAAGAAAAGTTAACGTTTTTATTATGCATTTATTCGTAATGTACCATATTCATGTAATTACTTCTTAGAAGTGGTTTCATTCTCTTTTAGGCCAGAGAAAACATAACATCTTGTAAGATGATTTATTGAGCTTTTGCGTTGTGTTCAATGGTGTATGTGATTTGATGACAATGTTTTTTCTGTGGCATTGATGTAGGTATTTTGGAAGTGTTGCACTGCATCTTGACTGAAAGCCCAGAAGCTTTAAATCTAATATCTGAGGAACACATCAAATCCATTATTTCACTGTTGGATAAACATGGGCGCAATTACAAGGTATGTTTGCAAAACTCAGGATGTAATGTTAATCTTACAATAATTTGTGGGGGAAAAAAGATGAGAAATGTCTACATGGAAATATTTAAATCTAGTGCCTTTAAAGGAATAAAATAACCTTAAAGTACATCTGCAAAATTTCTTTGTTTATTTTAAAAGAATGTTTAATATATAATTGCTTTTCAGCAATTTTCAAATACCAAAAATTTGTATGAGAAATAAACAGTTAAGAAATATTGATAACCAATCAGAACACTGGATTTGATGAGGAATTAAGTATTCTGGCTGTAAGAAAGAGTAGCTTTCTTTGTGGTTCAGGGCTCTGGAGAGGTAATGGACTACCATTGCATTCACAGATATAGAGAACTATATCCTGCAAAGTCATTCCTAACTTGAGTAACAATAATAGTAGCAGAAAAGAATAAAATAAACTGACAAATCAGAAAAATAATCCAAATATCTGAAAACACAGGTGTTCTGAAGAAAGAAAAAAACCCCTGAGTTTCCAGAAGATATACTGGATGAAATTAATTTAGACATCAATATGCAATTTATTATGATAGAAGAAGGTGAACAGAGTTTCTGGCTGCGACCAGGATGACATCACAACACAGACGAAGATATAGGTTTTTGTGTGATTTTCTGATGTGAGTTTCCTTCCTCAATTAAAATTTTATTTGAAAGACTGATAACCTCGAGGAAGAACAGAGAAAGTTTTAGTGAGCTGAAATTACCTTCTCTTATAAATCACTAATACAGAGAACCTAATCAACTAAAGATACAGTAAAAGAGAAAATAATTTTTAAGCATGGTTAAGGAGTATGGAGTGATATAAGTAGGCATAAGAAAAAAAGTTGAAATTATAGCAGGAAGTTTAGCTTGCTATTCCTACCTCTTAGCAAGATCACTCTCTTATACCAGTCACCTAGAAAGAACCTTTTCTCTGAAACATCTTAATATAGATCTTATAGTGAGAACTTACAGCAGAAACAAAAAATATACACAGGAGAATTATACTGGGTAATGGATTTGTTCATTTCCATTTTTAGTGTCTTTGACTATATCTCAGCAAGTAATGAAAGCTGAGAATAAATGAATTAATCTCTAATTCCACCCATAGTATATCTTGTTCTGCTAAATTAGAAATTCTGTTGGGATTTAGGAAATCAGAAAAATAATGAGTAAAATAGTCCTGGAAATGATTGAGCTGAAGGACATTTTAAATTAAAAGCCTTCTGTCAGAAATAGAGTCAGCAAACTCACAGAGATTATTTAAACAGTTTACATGTAAAGTCTGAGTTCCTGGTAATCATTAATGGTTTTAAGATACTTTACAATTGAGTATGAGCATATGTGGTTCTTTAAATAATTACCTCTGTTCTTCTGTTAGAAGGTTTCTGCCCAGTAGCAGAGGTGGTAGAAAGGAAAATGCATGGGCTGAAACATAGAAAATTGTTTAGGCAAATATATTAGGTTAAACAGGGTAAGCTGTTAATGGTGGTTTGTGGTAAATTCACTAGTGAGACAACAGGAGTAGCTAAAATGAATTTTATGTTCTACTGTTTCTGGAGTTGTACAATAATAACATAATCAATGGTGTGAAAATGTGTCTTTTGTCATGGAAGTTGTTTGTAGCAATTTAGACCACTTGGGCTCATTGCTCAAAGACTGTTTGGCAGAGGTCAAGTATACATTGGAGCTTCTCTGTTTTTTTGTTTAAGTGTGCAGCTTTGTTCCTCAGCACTGAGCAACGTTATGTTATTCTGTTCTCTCTTCCAAAACTTCCTGCTCGAGTACTCTGGAAGAGTGATATAAATCTCTTCCAATTGTTAGACTCCAGGAAAAAAAGAAAAGGAAATCTAAAGTTTTAGAATAATATCTTTCTGAAATTCTGTTTTGCTTTATAGTGACCTTTTAAAGCATTTTTCTTTTTATAAATAAAATTCTCAAATTGAAACGTTCTTTCCAGAAGATACTCACAAGTAGTCAGATCAATGTCATTGAGAATTGTGCACTAGTTTTACACAGGAAGTTTTTTGGGCTGCAGAAAATTTATCAAGGAATCTCATTTCATATTCAAATTTTTAGTGATATTTAATTAAAAAGTCTGAAGGAGTTAACATAATGTTTTAGCTGTTAAAAGTTGAACATAGCTGTTTTAACTTTATTTTTGCTGATCAAAATGAGACTAAGGAATTGTAAAGGAAAGTTTTTGATGCATTCTCAAACATGTACTCTGATTTTATGTTTCACAAATGTTTGATATCCTCTATCAGTAGTGCAGAGTATACTTGGTACAAATATGCGAAAAGTATGTAGAAAACAATAATGTGTTTTATATGCCTTCCTTTAGGACTATTCTGAATGTAAATTTAGCTGACAACTGAATAATAGTCATAGTGTGCTCCTAGTTGCCTTTATCTTACTTCTTCTGAATTTTCTTTTAAGGTTCTCGATGTGCTTTGCTCTCTTTGTGTCTGTAACGGAGTTGCAGTCCGTGCCAATCAAAATTTGATCTGTGACAATTTGCTGCCTAGAAGAGACTTACTTTTGCAAACACGTTTGATTAATGATGTGACAAGGTATAGTGATACATTTTACTGTTATATTAGAAAAAATTGAATTTCCATATCTTCAATAATTAATTGAATAAAAGACTGTAACCTAAGAAATGTCCCAAAGCTTTCAATATTGAGAAACACATCTTAGGAAATGATACTGCATTATGTATTAACTTGTGGAAAAAATACATTTTTACTGACAATATGACATTTGTATGAACCTGGGATCATACAGAAATTGCTCAGTCATAATCAGAGCTGTTCTAAAATGGAAACACAAATGTTGCTTGTTTCTGAGTCAAAACAGGGCACAGGGTATGTAAACATACTCTGAAGTACTTGTGTGTTTTAAGAGAGACTTGATTTCCTGGCAACTTTACTCCTAATTTTAGGAAATGATCTTGTCATTTCTGTTTTGACTGTAACTTTTTTAAAGCATAGAACCTCTACCTTAGAAGATGATTCTACAGCAGATTTATTAATTTATACAAATGGTTCACTTTTTAAACTATTATAAGCAATGTGTGGGTATCTACACTTGTATCATATTGTAAAGCGAATTTGACAATTATACAGCAATATAATTCCTTTGTTTACAGTAACTGGTTTACATTTTCTTTCTTAGCATACGGCCAAACATATTTTTGGGCGTTGCTGAGGGCTCTGCACAATACAAGAAGTGGTACTTTGAGTTAATAATTGATCAGGTTGATCCATTCTTGACGGCAGAACCCACCCACTTACGAGTTGGATGGGCCTCTACTTCAGGGTATGCCCCCTATCCTGGAGGTGGAGAAGGATGGGGAGGCAATGGTGTTGGAGATGACCTCTACTCTTTTGGGTTTGATGGCCTTCATCTGTGGTCTGGTGAGTACTGTGTGAGCTACCACTTATTCTTTCATTTAACATTTACCTACCTTTACCTTCCATATCTTTATATATAAACATGCTATTTTATAGTTAGCCACAATCAGAACTCCAAGTTATCATGAAGTTATTTAGAAATTCAGATCAGACTTCTTGTCTGAGATGATAGCCAATTTAGAATTATACCAATTAGGCTTTTTAGCAGATTGCTGCTGTTTTCATCATTTTAATCACAGAATGGCCTTTTCCAGGTCTAGATCAATACTGACTTAATTCTATCTGTCTAAAATCAATGGATGCATTGATCTCAGATAAATTAATTCTATACAAATGGACATCTGCATTATTATTTTACTTTAAATCTACAGTTGAAGGAAGTGACAGTTATTTTTAAACCTGTTGATAGATCTGACAAATTGAATAAAATTTTTAAGAAATAGTTTCATGAAAGTTTTGTCAATAAAAAAATATTAATTGCTATGCTACTGCCAACTTCATTATTTTAGTCCTTGTGTATAGAGTCTTTAATTATGAACTAGCACATTGTTTTTTCTTCCAAATTTCTCTTGCATGCACAGTAAATGATGGCTACTTTTTTAGCTTGTTCAATTTGTGGCTTACGTTTTAATGTGCAATTTTCAAGGCATGTAGACAAAATCCTTAGTTTCCTCATATTTCTCAGTGCCTTTAAATGCCGTATACATTTATGTATTCTTTAATTGCCCTTAAAATAATTGAGTGGGGCCATGCAAATGAAATGTGTGTTTTTATAAGAGTGTCTATGAATGAAGTAAATTTTAAGACATTATTTCTAATAATTTATAATCTGAGAGTGTTTCCTTTATCAGTTATATTAGCATTGTTCTAGTGTTGTGTTTTGTATATAAAATATGTGTGTGCAGACACACATAACTCAATATCTTGTTTCAACACTAGTGAACAATTACCCAGTGTCAGAAATTATCTTTTTTCGGAGAAGACTAGAAGGCATCTGTAACATACTCCTTTAGAAATGTCTGAATAAATAATCTTAAAAAATTTAGCCTGCTTACATATTCTGATTCCTAAATACTTTTGTCGTAGGTCGGGTACCCAGAGCTGTTGCATCTGTCAATCAGCATTTGTTAGCCTCTGATGATGTGGTTAGCTGCTGCTTGGATCTAGGTGTACCCAGCATTTCATTCCGCATTAATGGACAGCCTGTACAGGGGATGTTTGAGAACTTCAGTACAGAAGGCTTCTTCTTCCCTGTCGTAAGCTTATCAGCAGGTGTAAAGTAAGTACTACTTAATTTTGTTTTCATTGCTGTCTTATCACACAAAATTGTTGAAATTCTAGCATCATTTATTCTGTTTTGTTGCTTCAATTCTGCCCAAATAGCAGCTGGAAGGAAGGCAGGGAGGTAATGATTTGTTCAGTGATGATTTCACTTAAAAGTGAAATGTGAGCCTGTAAACTATTTGACCAAGTGGCAATGTCTGGACAGTATTGTTTTATGGGTGTTTGGTGACCTAGGGGAAATTAATTTTGTTTCATTCCAATTATCAGTGAAAAAAGCACATTAGAAACACAGCACCATATTTGGCACTAATTAGGGTTCTCACTGCCTTTCTCAGCAGGGAGTAAAAACCTAAATCATCATGAAAACTGGTACTGTGTTCACAGTAGGAAGCAGAACTGCTGAGAAGCAGTTTTGAAATCTCTTTACTAATATTGCCTTTTTCTTACCTCTTCTGTTGCTAAAATACTGAGATTGAAACTTACTGTATTCAATTTATATTGTTGTCTGTTCAGTGAATTCAGGCAATCTCCCATAGAATCAAACAGAATAAAGGAATGCTGGGAAAGGTTTAGTAAATACATTTTATTTATTGTCCAGGAGTGACTCCACTATGCAGCTGCATTAATACAAAGCTTTTGAAAATGTTCATTACTTTGTTACTGTAAGAAATCTCCTGAAACTGGTGTAATAATGTTCTTTTTTTTCATTCTTATTTGATGTTGCTTTTGAGAGCATTTTCCTTTGTAGTTTATAGTAGCTGATGTTAACAGCAGATGTTTGCTGTCATCTTTGTCTATTACTACCACAGAAAATATTTTTACATGAGAATCCTGAGTTCATGAGTAAAGGAAGGTGCTCTGGGGTCTTAATTTTTCTCCTCTTTTAAAAAATGTAAACAAAGTATGTTAATCTGTTCTAATAATGCTGTAGGCTTCTGGTCACCCCATCACAACAAATGTAGGGCCTAATTCCTAGAGATAACATAACTTTTTTTCTTTTTTTCTTTTTTAATTTTTTAATTTTTTATTTCTGTGTTTATTGACCACTAGAGTTTGTTCACTAGAGGGCCAAAGTAGCTGGATAGTTTTTGTCTTTGTTGTTTTTCCTGGTATACTCAAATGTATATGAAAAATCTATATCTGAGGAGAAAAAGAAAATTTTAGGCATTTACAAGGAATCTTAGTTGTGTTTCTGGAACTCATTCCCAGTTGTAACATTCGGTATAATATTGTTTGCTTTCTTAATGCATTATGGTTTTAGTGTTTTGTTTGGTTTTTTATTTCTCTCATGTGCCAAACTGTCTGCATGTGTTCACTAAGAAGTAACTTTAAAACTTTCAAGTTATGTATCAATTGTCCCAATTGTATTTTTAGAGTCCAATTTAAATTAGATTTGTTTCCAAATCCCTTAAATCCATTAAAAATTCACAACTTACAACTATTTAATTTTAAGTGAGAAATATTTAAATATGCTACTACATTAAATAATTAGTCTTGCTTTGGCCAAAACATTTTTTTTTTAAATAGTGGGATAGGTGATGGTTTTACTGACAGTATCTCCTAGTATGACTTGCTTGCCCTTTGGTGTTTACCAAAACATGAAGTACACATGCATTTTTGTAAATGGTAGTAAAATAAATGCGTAGCTCCTACATTATTTATTCATAATGATAGTATATGCTGACTATTTAAGAGTCTAATTGCTTCACTGCAAATTGCACAGAGTCCGTTTCTTGTTGGGTGGACGTCACGGAGAGTTTAAATTTCTGCCTCCTGCTGGCTATGCTCCCTGTTACGAAGCATTGCTTCCAAAAGAGAAGATGAAACTGGAACCAGTCAAAGAATATAAAAGAGATTTTGAAGGAGTGAGGGATTTGTTGGGTACAACACAATTTCTTTCACAAGCTTCTTTTATCCCTTGTCCAATAGACACCAGTCAGGTATGTGAAGTTTGTAATAAGGGGATCCATAATATATATCTGTTCAAAATTTAAATTCACAATATAAAATCTTACTTCTTTCTTAAAAATTCTTCAAGTTCTTGTTGTGATATACTAACTAAACTAGATGATTTTGGACATACAAGGTGTGGTGACTGGAACCTCTTACTTCCTGAATTTTTATGCTCTTTTCTTAGGTTGCTCTTCCTTTTCATCTTGAAAAGATCAGGGACAAATTAGCTGAAAATATCCATGAACTATGGGGAATGAATAAAATAGAACTGGGCTGGACATATGGCAAGGTATGTTTTGAATGACCTGTCTGGGTATAGTCACCTGTATTAGGTAAAGTCTCCCACCAGCCCAAATCTGGACTTGGAATTTCAACAAAGTGTGCGATGGTGTTCTAATACATTACCAACAACAGGTGACCATGTAAGCTGGAAGAAGACAGTGGTATTAACTTTTTGGTGACTTTTTAAACTATTTAAATTCTTTTGTTTTGTTATTTCATTCATTATGGAGGAAAGTTACAGTGTACATTATAAATGAATCATGGGAAAAGGAGATTAATATAGTTATGAATAGATGTCATTGAACAAAGATAAATGGTATTGCTTACAATGACTTCATTACTGTAAAGAATTTACTGGGTTTCTACTGTGATTCTTGATTCTATCAGGAAAATACTCTTTTCTGTTACTCTTTTGCAGATACGGGACGATAACAAAAGACATCATCCGTGTCTTGTGGAATTCTCAAAACTGCCTGAGACTGAGAAGAATTATAATCTGCAAATGTCAACTGAAACCCTCAAGTAAGATTTAAATAGAAAAGAATATAAAGTTTTAAAACTTTATGTTTAGTCAAATGCATCATACTGTTGTAAGAAGAAAAACCCTTCAAATATCTCCTTCAAAGATATTCTGCTAACTTTACTAGAAATCCCAGGAACCTAATCAGACTGGTGTAGAAAATTTCATCTTTACAAAGAGACAAAGAAAAAAAAACCACCAAATTCTGTTGGTTTTAATAAAGTGGTGGAAATCTCAAGCCATAGATTTGTGCCTTTTTAGTCTTTGAAGGGGGCTTATTTATTATTTCTGATAAGTTAAAATATTTGGGTTTTTACATACCATTATTTTGGATTACTTCCATGTTTTTAAATATGATTTCTTCTGCGTATTTATGCAATGCATGAGAACTATAATGTTGTGTTTCACTAATGCCATTTTTTTTGCTAGAACCCTTTTGGCCCTTGGATGTCACATTGTTCATGCTCATCCAGCAGCTGAGGAAGATCTTAAAAAAGTCAAGCTTCCTAAAAAGTATGTACCTTATGGTAACAGCTACATATTATAATATTCATAATAAACATAAAATATTCTAAGTTCATTTAAAGAATACTGGATATGAACCCCATACCTGATAAGGTCTTACAGATCTCTGGTAGGCCATTACCTTGGCTGTGGTGGTGTTGGAATGTAAATGTTGCTATGCTGTGTCACCTCCTGAAGTTGTTCAGAGACAGAAACAGTCACATACTTAAACCACAGGCAACTGTAGTGGTGTTACATCACCCTAGAACAGAGACTCCAAAGTTGAATACAACACTTGTGTGCTTTTCTTCTCATAGTAAAGAACAGTCTATTCATATGATGGTAGATGTATTTACTTGAAAGAGAGTTTACCACTTTATTGTAGGAGACAGAAACAGCAAATTGGACACTTGCCATTTCACATCAGTTATCAACACACCATATGTCTTTTTATCCTGAAAGAAATTTATCCATGGGAAACAAGGTAATTTGTTTAAAGTGAGCAGTAAAATACATAATTTTATGATATGAGAGAGGATAATCTTGATCCAGTTGATGGCATTAATTAAAAAAGGAAAAAAGATCTATTCTCAAGGTTCATACTGCAGACAGTCTATCATAATACTGGTTTGCTATTACTCTCCTGTTAAAATACCTATTGCCTATATGAAACATCCTAATAAAGGGAAACAACCTGATTTGAGCAAAAGAGAATCAGAATATATCTAAAAGGGCATGTAGTCCTTATACAACATGGAAGGGTTGGAGAAAATAATAGCTACTGCTGAAAAATTACTAAATTTTTTATTCAGTGAAAAAGTGATAAGAAAAACAGTCAAAATTTTTTCTTCTGTTGGAAAAAATGGCAATGCAGTCCTTACTTACCTATGGAATAGTTAATTAAAATACCAAACTTAATAACACATTAGAGAGTTTTGTAAAAAATCATCATACAGATCTTTAAAACAGAAATTGCTTGAAATGTTTAAATGACAAATATAAAAAATATTAAAAATATTCATTCAATAACATTTTTGTTGCCTTATAGCAACCTTTAAGCATGTAAATATGGATCTGCGTCACCTTTAATTAGCTATTGTACAAGTAGGTGGAAAATGAGATGATCACCTAGGATCCAACCTATATCCTAGTCTATGACTAAATGCAATAGAAGATTTTTGCAAGGAAATGGGAAAGTAGGAGATTAAAAAGTAGAGAGATACAGTGATTTCCACACTGTGAATGCCTCATAGAAAGATTTAAATACCATAACTGGGATATCTTGACTCTCTGTTCTGCTTTGTTGACCTACAGTTACATGATGTCAAATGGATATAAACCTGCCCCTCTTGATCTTTCTGAAGTGAAATTGTTACCTTCTCAAGAATTTCTAGTTGACAAACTAGCAGAGAATGCACATAATGTCTGGGCAAAAGACAGAATAAAGCAAGGATGGACCTATGGCATTCAACAGGTAGGAACTTGGTTACATGCATTCGGAATAAGTAAAGAATGTGAGATTTTTTTTCTTCTTGAACATCATTTGGGAGGGAGTGCTGGTTAAGATGATAAATACTGATTGACTTGTTATACTTGGAAAAGCCAGAGGGGGTTGGGAGCAGGAAAAGAAGCCCTGCCTATAAAAATCTGGATTGCCAGACCTGTATGGTTGCAGCTGCCAGACGTATGAGAATATATTTCCATCCTTCACTTTCATTCTTATGTTTAGGTTTTCAGTGTTATTAACAGATAATTAATTGAAGGTTTCTCTTCTGTAGTCATTACAGGATGCCACAATACACTCTGTCTCATTATTCAAAGTCTTTGTGATGTCTTCTTGTGTTTTATAATCCCTCTCAGGATCTTAAGAATAAACGTAATCCTCGGCTAGTGCCATATGCATTATTAGATGAACGTACTAAAAAATCGAACAGAGACAGCCTACGTGAAGCTGTTAGAACATTTGCAGGCTATGGCTATAGTATTGAGCCACCTGACCAAGAGATAGGTATGTATTTTCAATAAGAATCATGGCCTTTCTTAGTGACATTTATAGTTTCATTCTACTATTAAAAGAGGGTTCTTTTCCTCTGTTTATTTTACAGCTGACCAAACAGTGGAAAAAGTCAGCATTGACAAGATACGATTTTTCAGAGTAGAACAATCCTATGCAGTGAAGTCTGGAAAGTGGTACTTTGAGTTTGAAGCTGTGACAGGTGGAGATATGCGTGTTGGCTGGGCCAGGCCAGGCTGTCGACCTGACATAGAGTTGGGAGCTGATGACCAAGCATTTGTATTTGAAGGAAGCAAAGTCAGTACATTTTTACCTCTTTTCATCTACGAACAGGCTAGACACAGAACTACAGGATAGGTTTCCTCTGTGTACTCCACATCAACTACTGGAATGCTTTTGTTTCACATAAAGATATCTCTGAGCTCTGTTTCACACTGGATAGTACCTGAATTTTGGTTCTGATCATGAGTTTATGCTAACAAAGAAATGTTGGTTTATATGTATCTTCCTAAGCTATATCCAACTAAGTACAAAAGTCTGTCATAATTATAAATAAGATTCAGCATTCATTTCCATTTTTTATAAGTGCTGTTTTACAGAAATCAAAAAAGGTTCTTCATTAACTGAGAGAACCACAGTCTGTTTTCCTTTTTGTGTATTTTCTGCTTTATGTGTGTCCTTTCTTACCAAGCTTGTCTCCTAAAGGACCGGAGGGATAATAATGACCCTTTGTGTAAGAAGTTGAATCCAGTGAACAGTAGTTATAAGGTTCCAATCTGCTGAAATTAGGGTGCCTTAGTTGCTCTATATCTCTGTCATCTCTAAGGCAAAAGTCATGATCAGTGCTGTTTGCAAATTACTTTGAGATTCTGGAAAAAAAAAAATCTGGGTTTCTTTATTTGTTTTGTATTTAATTTTTAATTTTAGTACTGTATTTATTTACTTGGTTTTCCATTTAGGGCCAGTGTTGGCATCAGGGCAGCGGATTCTTTGGACGAAGCTGGCAACCAGGAGATGTGGTTGGTTGTATGATAAACTTGGATGACAAGTCAATCATCTTTACTCTGAATGGAGAGTTGCTTATAACCAGTAAAGGTTCAGAACTTGCGTTTGCTGACTTTGCAATAGAAAATGGTAACTTCCCCTTTATAGTCACATGGTTATTAGAAGACAAAAAACATACAACAAGCAGAAAAACTAGTCTGTCATAATGACTCAGTGAGCTGAGAAATCATATTCCATTGATGTGAGCCTTCAGATCCTGCTATACATTAACTTCATAAAAATTTATTTTGGGAGTTCTTGTGTGACACAAACTGAATTTCTTTTCTCCTTTAACCACATTAATGGGGTTTCAGCAGTCAGAGTGGATAAATTTTCTCACTGTTGCTAGGCTTTCTCTCAGAACTTCTGTGCTAAGAAGAAGTGGTAATAATAAGCATCCTGAAAAATTTCCAAAACCTGAAAATATAGTCTCTGATAGTCTCACTGAAGCCTAAATATACTATGTTCATGTCTGTGAAGGACAAAATGTGTACTGTGCAGTGAGAGTCTGCATCAAAAGAAAGATCTTTGCAACATAACTTGAGTCTAACTTTTTTATTTTTTCTCTGTCCCATTCAAAGCATCCCAATTTTCCATTTTCCTGGGATATTTTTCCTCTTCTGCTTTTTGCCTTTGGTTTTTCAAAAACTAGTGTCTACATAACTGTAGTACATGAGTTGGGGAATATTTTCAAACTGTTTTGCTTTCTGTTTTCATTGACATTTTCTTTGTAAGTGTATCTTCTCCAACCTGTAATAGCTTCATACCTGGTAGTACTTGCCAGAAGACTTAGCAGTTGCTCACTGCTTGTATTTGCTCTTAGCATTGATGGAGTTTTTTTAAAGGTAGAGAATGAAGGACTGCCTTCACAAAGCTGTATTGAAGTCTTAAAGTTTAGGAGAGAAAATCACTCCTTTAGAGGTTGAACTGTTGGCTTTTCCCTAATCTTGCTCCAAATTCCATTTCTTGGGGAAATGGTGAAATAAGTCAATAGCCTTTCATCCCTGTCTGAAGGTATATGGAGATCAAAAAGTTGAGTCATAAAAAATGCTAGCATTAAAGGAGTGTATTTGTCCATTGGGAATGATGGAGAGAATAAAGGCTGATTATAAAACAATTGTACCTGTTGACGTTAAAGTAAATTTTAAACAAATGTATTGAAATACCTGAACCTCATCTCAAAGTCCTTTTGAAAATTTGGTGCCCCAGAGACCATACTTAGCTTTTGTTAATAACATTGATCTAGCCAAGACTGGCTTCCAGTTTCTAGCCTGTTGTATGAAGCCATGTGCATTAGTCTAAAAATGAGAAAGATAACAAATTAAATGGGATAGGGCCTAAGTTCTCAGAGATTTTGGTGGCAACTATATTGAACTTACACACTAGTATATAAGGTGGCTTTAAATCCTTGTTACTGTCATCTCTTCATATGCCATACTTGTTGGAGCTAAAGTTTCATTCACATTAGATGGATCAAAAATAAAGGATGTCTGGTTTTAAACTAAGTTATTGTTAAGGTTTATTTGTTTTGTTTTGTTTTTTTTCTTTAGGTTTTGTTCCAATTTGCGCACTGGGCCTGTCTCAGATTGGTCGCATGAACCTTGGAATGGATGCCAGTACATTCAAGTATTACACAATGTGTGGCCTCCAGGAAGGTTTTGAACCTTTTGCTGTTAACATGAACCGAGATGTTGCTATGTGGTTTAGTAAACGCTTACCAACCTTTGTCAATGTGCCAAAAAATCATCCTCACATTAAGGTAACATTACATGTCAGGGAGACACCTGTTCAATGACTGTTTGTTTAGCAAGCTGAGACATTAAATCCTTACTAATACTTACTGTCATCAGATAGTTTGTCATATAACTCTATTAACTCACTCTTAGATAATTCCAGATGATCTTGTCTATCTTCTGTTTCATTTATGGTAGTATGGATTCCTATGGATATACCTGTCTGGTTTATTATGCAACTTACTAATTTATGCTGTGGTTAGCTACTGAAAACCTGTTAGTTATGGGGTTATTTTATATTTTAACTTACGTGTGTTTTCACTTTTTAAACCTTCTCTACTATAAATTTTTCTTGAATATCTGAAAATTGTTCAGCTGAAGTTGGAGGACATTTAAGTGTACCTGTGGTGTCACAGATTTTTTCATTATGATGCACCAGTGATAGGAATTCCAAAACTCTCTAACTAATCTATCCTAGAGCAGAATAATATATTCTTTCTTTTTAATAAATTGTTCCATACTAGTATATTCCCAAATGATAAGTTTGAATTCCTGAGGTGTTTTTTTACTATAATTTCTCTAGGCCATTTACATTAATTTAGGTGTAGCCAATTATTCTCTAATGCTTGTCTCTGAATATTTCCATCTTAAGCAAAATAAATTTCACTGAATTCCAATTTAATGATCTCAGCATTTTTTTCATTTTATCAGGATCTTTCATCACTATTCTTGTCTTTTAAAATTTTTAAAATATTCCTGTCACTGAGTTTGAAAACTCATTTTCAGCACAAGGGAAAGTAATATCAGACTCAAAGTCCATAGTGACCCTCTAAGCAATTCCAATTGATATTTCATCTCACTGTGGTAGAAAATTACTGATTCTTGTGATGCAGTTTTTCAATGACATTTGTACTCAAAGTGAGTTAATTCAAGAAACTATATACTTTTTTTGTGCCTGTATGGAACATCCTGAAAATACTTACTGTAGTCAGGGTATACTGAATCATTTGCTTCCCTTGGTCTTCAAGCTAAATTCAATGTCAGAGAATAAAGCTGCGTAGTTTTGAAGAGAAGTAATTGAAAAATTTAAAATTTAATTGGCTCTTTCAGTTTTCTTATCCTCTGGTTGCTTAATGGAAGTTTACAGCATTTTTTGGATAGTAGTATTTGAAAATATTTCTGTTATTTTTAGATATGGAGAATTGATGGAACCATTGAGAGTCCACCTCGGTTAAAAGTTACTCACAAAACATTTGGCACACAGAACAGCAATTCAGACATGATATATTGTCGTTTGAGTATGCCCATTGAGTTCCACTCATCATTCAACCTCAGCATGGGTGTGGAAAATGCCTCATCTGATGTTTTCCAAAAACGGTTAGACTTGGGTTTGGTTATCCTATTTCATGCTTTCAGTGTAAAAGTATTATGTTATATTATTCTTTATTATTGTATACACAAAATTTTATAATTATTCTTGCACTAAGCACAGATTTCCATAAAATGCGTGTTACTTGGGTTTTCTTACTCTTGATGGTTTTATAAGACACCTTTGCTGCAGAATGCTGTGTCCAGACAAGAGAGAGCCTTTTCTAGAGAGTTGCATCACAAGGTCTACAGATCTCTGCCTAAGCAGCTCCATTTTTTCTCAATTATGATTTGCAAAAGCTAAGCTGGAAAACCAGCTCAGAGTCTTTTACCCATTGGATTATTGCTCATCAACATTATTGTTCAATAGCTGATTGTTACCAGAAAAGTGCCTAATTCATTAAAAGAAAAAAAAATTGTGCAACAGATTTTTAAAGATATCAGGTATCAGTGGATCCTGCACTGTTCAGAGTTACCTCTATCTTTATTTAACTACTTTGAATCTTCCTCTTCTCCCACTCTTTACCTTAACTGCAATCTATTATTTTACTTTTATATTTGTATCCTGTACAGTCTTTGCTAATGCATACTAAGTCCCAAGCAAACTAGTTAGCTAGTTAAATTACATTAGCAAGCTTTTAAGTATACTTAGCGTAAAAATGACTATTTTTTTACTAATTTTTAAAATTATTTTATGATTTTCCTTTATCATAGAAAGCACAGTCAAGAAATTGCTCCTCCTTCTTCTACAGTAAGTAAATATGTTGAGATGCTTCGTTCTGCTAATGTTTTGAAGTAGTTTTCTTGTGGCTGCATGTTCATTAGAAATTGATCCATTGAAAGAAGCCTTTTTAACAATTTTCTTTGATATAACACTGTTTATAAATAATGATGTCCAGAGCTCAATGACTTGTGTAAACATAAATCACCAAATTAAAACTCTAGTCTGTTTTTTTTAATTTAGGAGTATTTTAAATGACTTATTAGAAGAATATGAATAACTATTATTAAAGTTCGCTATACAGGAGAGGGTTTTTTTTAAATTGATATTTGAGTATTCCTTGATAAAATACTTTAGATTTCAAATACTAATATGATCTTTTCCTCCTTTCAGTATTTTTACTCACTACGGATATTTGCTGGCCAAGACCCATCCTCTGTCTGGGTTGGCTGGGTAACACCAGATTATCATTTTTACAGTGAGAATTTTGACCTAAATAAAAATTGTACAGTGACAGTTACGTTAGGTGATGAGAGAGGCAGAGTTCATGAAAGGTATGGAATTATTTATAGTGTATTAAAGTTTTAATTTTAATACTGCTGTTTACAAGTCAGATGATATTTTAAATATTAACAGAAACTAATACGGAAATTGTTTATGGAGTATGTTTATGGAGTATGTTTATGGAGTATGGAGTGCTCATTTATATATGAATGTGTTTTAGGTAGACACGTTAAAGTGAATTTATCATTAATGTTCCTTTGGAAAGAAAATGTCTTGTGGAACGAATTTTAAATGAAAGATGTCTCTTTAATTGAATATCTATATTTGCTCCCTGTGGATGAACTAGTTTATTTTACTGTCATTTACAACTGCAGTTTACAAGTTTTACAAGTGCATCACAAGCCTACTGTAATTTCACACAAGCCTGTGAAAATTTTTAACTATTAAAAAGAAAAAAATAAAAGTGTATTTAGTCTGATCCCTTACCCATGACGATGCTGATACATTACTAAAAAATAAAGTTTTTTTAATGAGCAAACAAACTAACAGCATAACAAGGACCTGTGAGGATGTCTGAGTATTCCTTCATTAAAAAGGTATATCTCCACCAAGTTCAGTGTGACCTGTGCTTTGTTCTTGTTGTTCTTTCAGTGTGAAGCGCAGCAACTGCTACATGGTTTGGGGAGGAGATGTAATTGCCAATTCCCAGAGGTCAGGTCGCAGTAATGTTGACATAGAAATCGGATGCTTTGTTGACCTGGCTACTGGAATGGTGTCATTCACAGCCAATGGAAGAGAGCTTGGCACTTGTTATCAGGTATTATCAGATTTTCAGGAAGCTATCTAGTAATCTTCTTGTTTTGATGCTATTTCTCTTTTTCAGAAATGTAACTGGACACCGTTTGCATGATGATAATGTGTTTTCCTATATCATTCTGGTTTATCCCTCTTTTTCTTACTCTCTTGTAAGGCTATGTTTTTTGAATTGTTTCAATATGTTCAGATAAATATTTTTTACGTCTCAGTTTGTGTGGTTCAGAATCTTGATTAATAAAGTTTATTTTTAAATTATTTTTTAACTGAATTTGGTATGCAATATAGGGGAAATAAATATTTAATAAGGTCAAAAGTAGACTTCAGATATAGTAATTTTTGGTATTAATTAGGAAGAAAAAAATAGTTAATTATTACCAGAGTTTGTGTCTTCTGATTTGGAGACCTTGTGATTTGATAAGTTTCAAAACCTAAAATTCAAATATGCATTAATGCAGAAAGCCAAAAGAAGTAGTGCGGGCCCTAAATTCTATTAATACCCTCAAAACATGGTGTCATTATGCAAATGGATCAGTGCTTGACAGGAGTTTTCAGCATCAGATTGTTGAGGTTTCCTCTTGGTAAGATCAGCTGTCCATAGTAAAGCATTCACTGTGGAAGAGGTTGTCCAGTGTAAGCAACAATTCATTGTTTTCTTCTCTATCACCCCCTCAAATCTGTAATACAGACAAAACTGAAATGTTCTTGAACTAAATTTAATGAAACTGTTATACTGACTATATGTTTTTTGTAGCTGTGCTTACTATATATAATATATTTTTGTGTACATGATACACAAAAAGCACCATGGTGTGATTGATATATTTAATTGAACTTCTGAAACTTTGACTTAATTGTGTAGATGTACTTTTTTCAGCCACCCTGGTGCACTGAATTTTTTTAAGTAATATACTATTCTATAATTATATTTTTAATTTATTTTGTGGCAGTGGTGGTGGGCTATCTTGTTCAGTGTTCTTCAGAATAAATTCGTCTTTTTACACTGACCTACACCTTAAGTTCAGCTATAATGGGGAAAAAAGAAAACATAGCAGTCATAAATGTCCCCAAAACAACCAGAAACTTTAAAACTAAAGCACTGGGATTCCCTTTGATTTTATAAGACTGGAGACCAGTGCTAGGCCTGAAAATATAGAGCTCTTAAAAAAATTACATGATTCTACTTTTAGATTATGGATTAGAAAATCACTAATTTTAATAGGAAATAAAGATTTGCACTATTATACCATGATGTGCTCTCAGTCTCTGGAATGAGTTGTTGAATTTGGATGTTTTTGAGAAGAAACTAATCTGTGTTACCAAAGTTAACTCCTGTAGGTGTTGAGAACACATAAGATTACAAAACACTTGTCTCAAAATCAGGTGATCCTATTCAAATAACTGAAAATACTTTACTATATTATAGGTAGACACTATTCAACACTTTATTTGGTAAAATATCTGAATTATTTGATAATTAAGTGTAAGGTAAACAGTATTTATTTTATATCATAGTCAGGGAGATTTTTTGTTCCATTTTTAATTTTTTAAAAATTTAAGTCTTGTTTTACTTCTAGGTTGAACCAAACACGAAGCTTTTTCCAGCAACTTTTTTACAGCCTACAAGCACTAACTTGATTCAGTTTGAACTTGGTAAATTAAAGGTATGAAGTGTTTTTGTATTTTATAGAAAGACAATTTTTATATAAATGTGCTCTTTTAAATCTGTTTATTTCCATGCAAATTCCTGCTTAGTTAAATTGGTTTAGGAAGGTTGAATCAAAGGTGCGACTTGTAATTTGAATTCTAGGTTTACTTCTGTAAACGTTGCTATTATATGCAGTTAATTGTTTATCTACATTTGTCAAAATAAAATAATATTATTTGAGGATAACACTATTAATGTTGGGGGAGTTTTGAATGGATTTTTTTTGTTGCAATAGTGTCTACATTTCTAAGATTTCCTTGCTATTTAAAAAAGTTGTACTTCCTTTGGGTGTTATGGGTTTATTCATACTTACAGGTTTCAAAAATAATTAACACATATATTTGTTTCAGAATACCATGCCTTTATCAGCAGCGATTTTTAAAAGTGAAGAAAGAAATCCTATTCCTCAGTGTCCCCCTCGCCTTGATGTCCAAACAATCACACCTGTTTTGTGGAGCCGGATGCCCAACAGCTTCCTGAGGGTAGAGACTGAGCGTGTCAGTGAGCGCCATGGCTGGGTTGTCCAGTGCTTGGAGCCTCTGCAGATGATGGCACTTCATATCCCAGAAGAAAACAGGTACAGTGATCATGAGATAAAATTGCTTGATGTGGACAAAACATACTGAAAAAAGATGTCACCCTATTCATTAAACCTGCCTCGCTGAATATTTACCCTAGAGTTGCTGGAGAACTTTCTGATCTTACTTGATATCGTATCAGGTATTATTTTATTTCTGAAACTTAAGTAATTACAAGAAACTGAACTTAATGCCAGGTACCATTTTACATGCATAAAAGAAAGCATGGCTATTCCACTTTATTTAAATTTAAATTGCAATAGCATCTCTTAAATCTGTAGGTCTGTAAACATAGAGATTTTTCTCAGCTTGAGAAAAACAAGCATAAAGAACATGCAAGTACTATTTTGTTGATTTTTTCTATAACAGAAATTTGTAATCTCTTCCTCTTTCATCTGCACTGAATTTACATTAATTAAGTTCTTATGTTCTTATTGACAAGAGAATGCCTTTCTTTGATTTTCATTAGGTTTTATCTTCAGAGTGAGGATAATAAAGATTTATGCAAATATCAAATGTCCTAACCAGTGAAAAATCGATCTAACAGCAAAAGCATAGCAGAAAGATCATTTAACAGCTGTACTTTTATTAGTAACATTAAAATTTCTTTTAATGATTGAAAACTCAATTTTATTTATTGTTAATAAAACTGAATTCAAGAAAAGAGTGAATGTCTTGTGGAAATGAACCAGTAAACCTGAGTAAACCAGAAAGGCACTGTTTAGTAATGGTAGTAATGCAGATTTTCAGCATGCCTAATACATCTATTTTAAAAACAAGTTCTAATTTACAATAGATTCCAAAGAAGCATCTCCATCTTAGATTTTGTTGTTTTTTTTTTTCCTATGGTGTGCTAATTTTAAAGAGTCTCAACAAATTGTTTCCACCATTTACTGTGTTTTAATGATGCACATACTAAGATTAGTCAGTATCAACTTTTATATTACTGGTTTAAAGAGGAACTGAGTGCAATGTCCAGAGACTATAAAACTTTTCCAAAGTCTTTATTCATGGCATTGACTGGCATTCTGTTTCTTCATTTCGTAACAGATGTGTTGATATTTTGGAACTATGTGAACAAGAAGATTTGATGATGTTTCACTACCACACTCTAAAACTTTACAGCTCAGTCAGTGCTCTAGGTAACACTAGAGTTGCTTATGCACTTTGTAGCCACGTGGACGTATCTCAGCTATTTTTTACAATAGATAATCAATACTTACCTGGACTTCTACGTTCTGGATTCTATGACTTGCTCATTAGTATTCACTTGGAGCACGCCAAGCAAGCCAAGCTCATGATGAGCAATGAATTTATCATTCCAGTTACAGATGAAACTCGAACTATTAAACTATATCCCGATGAAACAAAGAAGCATGGTTTACCTGGAGTAGGGCTTAGCACTTGTCTTAAACCAGCCTTTAATTTTTCTACTCCGTGCTTTATTGCGACCAGTGAAGATCATCAGACATCCATCCCAGAGATCCCCCTGGAGACACTTAAATGCAAGGCCATAAGCATGTTAACAGAGGCAGTGCAGTGTAGTGGGAGTCATATACGAGACCCTGTTGGAGGACAGGTTGCATTCCAGTTCGTTCCTGTTCTTAAACTGATAGCAACCTTGCTCATAATGGGTGTTTTTGATGATGACGATGTGAAGCAGGTGTTACTCCTCATTGACCCCACTGTGTTTGGAGATCACAAGGAAGAAACAGAAGAGAGGACAGAGAAGGAAGAAGTGACACAAGTTGAAGAAAAAGCTGTAGAAGCTGGGGAGAAAGCAATCAAACAAACAAAAGCTCCTGCAAAGGGCTTGTTGCAGACAAGATTACCAGAATCTGTTAAGCTTCAGGTGACCATTTATTATAAATATGTTACTTATATTCTACTCTTGATGAAAAAAAGATTGTGCTTTTTGTTTGTTCTCTGCTTACTAAGATTTGCAGTTCTGAAGGTCTTTAATTCCACTTTGCCTTAAAACCTCAAATTCATTTAAAAAAAAATGATGATGGTGCAGTTCTTTCTATGTGTATCTACACTGAAAATAGGTATGTACATTCATATTTTTTTCATAAAAGCAGAAGGGTTGGACCAGCTGATCTTTAAATGACCCTTCCAATCCAAACTAGTGTGTGATTTCTAGATATTTTGAGTGCATGAAGTAAAAGATTTTGCGTGCAATGTAATATTATCAATCAGATAAAGAAACAACCTACTACTTTACAGTGTTAAAACAAAAATATGGGTAAAATGTCCCTCATTTTTACAGTCTGATTCAGCGTATAGTGTGTACTCAAGTTCTTCCCCAGAGTTGTAAAGTTGTTGAGACTGTCTATTTTTTTTCTACCCCAGATGTGTCATTTACTCAATTATTTTTGTGACTGTGAACTACAACACAGAGTGGAAGCAATTGTATCATTTGCAGACCGTTATGTATCAAAGTTGCAGTATAACCAGAAATACAGGTACAATGAACTCATGCAAGCCTTGAACATGTCTGCTGCATTGACTGCCAAGAAGACTAAGGAATTTCGGTCTCCTCCTCAAGAGCAGGTAACATTAAAAAAAAAAAAAAAGAATTAATTAAAGATTAGAAAAAACTATTTCTAGTGATAAAATAAAGTCCTGACTTGCTGGAGAACCAAAATTAATTTGAAAATAAATTTTTCCATGTCACAAAATACTGAATTCCAGAATGCTGAAAATTGTTTTCTAGAACTTAAGCTGTAAAACAAAGTTATAAATAGGTAAAGTATGGGTATATACTACAATATGTCTTAGGCTATTACAGTGTTTTAACTATGTTTTAAATCCCTTGAAGATTAATATGTTGCTGAATTTTCAACTGGGAGAGGATTGTCCCTGTCCAGAAGAGATTCGGGAGGAACTATATGAATTTCATGATGATCTTCTAATTCACTGTGGTGAGTGGCAAGTTGCTGATACAATTTGTGTTTGTCTTTTTGGCACTTGGCAGATCAGTTGAAAAATATATTAGCATGAGAGGTTTTATTATTACATGTATTATTGCCTACAAAACTGACTTTACTGACAAACTTCGGTGTATATTACAAAAATATGGAAAGCCTGTGCATGCTTTTAAGTTTCACTGTTAAATCTCTACTAAATATTATCTAATATTATTCTGTTTATATACCAGTTTTAGACTTACTGGGGGAAAAATCATCCAAACAAGAAGGTTGGCTTATCTTAAAAGATTTATATAAGCACATGTATGAGTACAACCAGATAGAAGGTATTGAGGGAACACAATTGCTGCAAAGCTGAGCATCAGAAATTTAGTAAAAACAGCAGATGCAGAGTTCTCAACCTTCTTTTTCTTAGTTTCCTATTGTATGCATAACTGGGAGTCAGTCATTATAAAACACTTTTGAACTGCATATTACAACTTGAATTGCCCCCACTCATATAATTTGGATTTACTGTGCAATTTTTTGTGGGCTTTTTGATGTTTATTTTTTTGTTAGTTTATTGAGTTTATTGAGATCTTAGATTCAGACAGTCATGGAATTATTAACATTCGTACTCTGAGTCATCTGATTATTACTGTTCATTCCCAGTAATTATGCAGTTAAAACTGAAATAAACAAACTTTTTCCATTGACCTATTTGGTAGATATATTCGTAGTCACTCTTCCAGAGTGTTGCTTAGTCCTGTGGTTATTGGCATCCATCTTGTCCGAAATGAAGAGGCCAGTGTCATTACAGTGACTTGACAGCATCTCAATCTCTTCCCCAGAAGAGCGTGATATTCTTAATTGTTAGTTCTTCCTTGTCCATCTTTTTGCTTGAGGTCATTATCAAATGTTTACCAATACAATCTGATAAATCTTTCTTTGCTGGATATCCCTAAAAACAGTGTTACTTGGTTCATGGAGTTGTACTGCTTTAATGACCTGTAATTAAGTTTCTGTTTTCTGTTTGGAGGCATGGTGCCTCCTATGCCATTCTGTGCTTGTATTGTTAAGGCTTCTGATACTATTTTTCACTGTGATATCTGAGTAACCTCTTAGAATCTCCAGCAACCAGCAAGCTGTGATTTCATGATAAGCCAATTAAAAATTTTCAACTACTTCAGCCTCAGCCAAAGATGAGTAGGTCTGTGGGTACCTAAGTTATGCTCCATCAATAAACTTCTGAAGGTGGTGTACAAGACAGTATTAGAAGTCCTTAAAATCAAGATTTGTGTAAGGCAGAAATTTAGTTGGTTTAACATTTTTTGGTTTCCACAATCCTCTGTTAATTGTTATTCATCTTTGCTTCTAAGTGCTTACCAAAAACTGTTTATTTAATTCTATTCCAATTTTAACACAATTCCAAGTCTTAATGTGAACAATAAGTATACTCCTATTTACTCCTCTTTCTCTCTGTTTTATTACATCTATCATAATAAATTATTACAGCCACCTCCATTGTTCAGTAACTTAGCCCTTGATCTGACCTCTGGTTTCCAAATGTAATGCCCATTTGGCAGCACAAAATACTCTAAGACTCCAAGATGGAGATTATGAAAGACCTACAACTTACCTGGAAATGTCTTAACT
The DNA here is from genome assembly GCA_013400215.1 of Cisticola juncidis. Classification (NCBI taxonomy): domain Eukaryota; kingdom Metazoa; phylum Chordata; class Aves; order Passeriformes; family Cisticolidae; genus Cisticola; species Cisticola juncidis. The sequence continues at coordinate 2,568,564 of VXBR01005532.1, read as the reverse complement.
TCACAATTAATTAATTTTAGCTTAAAATCTTGTGGCTGGTATGATCACTGATTTAGTTTAGCTGCTGATCACTCTTCATATTCCTTGAGGTAAAACACTAATTACTATATGAATTAAGACTTTTCTTTTTAGAGATGTACTTTTATTATTTGTTTATTACATTATAAACATGTATTTTGAATGAGAGTTCAAGATAGAGAAAGTGCTGTCTCATGATTAAAAATGTATAAAGATCCTCTGGATTCATATTCATTACTTTGTACAGATTTATCAGAGGTGGTCGCTGTGGATAAGTGCTCCTCATTATCTGTGTCCTGACTTGGTCCTGAAAATCAGTACTAAGCAATCACAGCTGCAGATTAAATGAATAGGAGTTCTGCTTGGAATGTTTAATCAGCTTTTTAGTACTAAGTATACTTTGCTATCTAAGTGGAAAAATATGTATGCAATCAAGTAATTAAAGGCTTCTTCATAATGAATATAAGCAAATAGTTACTCAGGCAGTCTTAATCCTAGCACATCCTAACTGTGAGTGGTTAATTTTGCTGGCAAAATAATGGCCCTCTATCATATTTTTTAATGTGCAATTTCTAGGTTATAAAAAACCAAACAAATTTACAGCATATTTTGTAGCATCATATCAAACTGATACGTATCGGGGTTGAAACCATCTGTACCCAGGCACAGACCTGTGCCACTTGAAGGAAGCAATTCACCAGTAGCAACAAGAGATAGTCAGCTTCTGAATGCATTGCAGCTATAAGAGGATGCAGAATGAACAATTAATGATATGGAAGAGTAAATGAGACCTCTTCTGGAGGAGTCACAGACCTCACCTACCCCAGTCCAAAACTGTCTTAACCCAGGATCCCAGTGCATTTCTTCTTGTCCATCCATTTCAACTTCTTGAGGGTTCCGCTCCCAGTGTCTTTCTCTTGTGTCCAGGGCCTAATTTATATTTCAATGCCAGATAGTTTCTTCCTTTAATATCCGTGTCTGCTTTCTCTTTTCATTAATTACTGGTGACAGTTCCTGTTATTACTTTTTTTCAGACTGACTATTTCCTTTCTTCTTTCTTAAATTTCATTTTGCCAAGCCAGTTTCGCTTATCCCATTTCTTAAATTCTGTATTTACTGTCCAATTTCAATTTTGACATCTTTCATTCCCTCTCAGTGGCTTTGAATTTTATCACTTAGTCACTCCTAGTCATAATTTCCACTCCCCCTTTGTAGCTGCCAGCAGTAAAATTTCTCCAACTTGATACCACATGTTTATTCTATTTTCTTTCTTAGCCAATTGTTTAATACTGGTTTTAGCCACTGCAGTTTATTCTTTTCCCCTCTGCTTCAGGTTCTGGCTCTAGTATCCTAGAATCTGAAAAGTCTGACAAACTTTTCCTTTTCTCAATTTCTCTTTGACAAGCAAAGTGAAAAGCTTACATTTCAGCTTGGCACAATTATCTCTTACCTGAAGTGAGCCCGCTTAGTTGTTCTTTGCTTCTGCACATAACACATGTGTTGTCCAGTGATCACTAAGACATGAGAGACTTCAAATGGTTGTGAAGCAGTGCAGTGAACTGAACTGTATTAAACTACCTGGTAAAATAACATTCCATTTAATTGTATGCATTGTCATGAAAAGCATGTATTACTCATAACCTCTGAACATCTATCTTCTCACAGCTTTAAATTCAGTTAATGTATTTGTTTATGGCTGCTAAATACCTTGATTAAAAAACTGCTCTGTATTGTAAGATACAGCCATACACTTCTTTCTTTAGCCTTCATTCTGCAATATGAAAGAAAGGATCACATATTTAATCAAATATGGCTTTAAGTCATATTTAATTGCCATAGTAGACTCTTTAAAAAGTACCACCTCTTTGGTCATAATAGTGAAAAATAAATACTATACATCTGGAGGTAAGAAGTGTGTGTAATGAAATGAACACTATTTGAGGGGTGCTTGTGATTCTATATGTTAAAGCTGCTGGCCTTACTACTTCTTCTTTTATCCTGTATGAAATTTGCTGGTTAAGAAAATATTCCTATAGCTATTTTAAGATTGTTTAAATATTGAGTGTTTTAAACGTCAGAGATTAAGTTTTGTTTCTAATCAGTTTTACTTTATGCTAAGGTATTCCACTAGAAGAAGAGGAGGAGGAAGAGGAAGATTCCTCCTTGACTGGCAAACTCCGTTCATTAATGTACAAAATCAAAGGTCCACCAAAAGCAGAAAAAATGGAGCCTAAAGAAGAAGAAGAGAAAGCTCCTAGTAAGTTTTCCTTCCACATAAATACTTTCATGATGCGAGTGTTTAAGTTTTACAGTCAACAGGACTGTATTTTCTAACAAAATTTTATAAGGGGCTGAAGAAGACTACCTGTTTAAGTTTCTTCTGCCTCTTAGAACTATTATTCTGCATACTGAACACTTCAGATGCATTTTTAAACAAGAAATTAAAATGAGTGGAAGATTTTGGATCCAGATCATTACCTCTGGGGTTGAAAATTTACATATTCTTTTAAAAGAACTGTGAAAGGCTGGTTATAGCACAATAATCTAGACTCAATCATTCTAAAATTGGGAAGATCTAATTTTTATGGTTTGGGTTTCTTAATGTAAAAATTCTTCTTTAGAGCTTATCTCCATCTATTACCTGTTCTTAGGCTACATATACATGCAAATACATACAAACACATAACCCCCCAAAACTTGTAATCATGAAATTCTTATTCTGAGCAATATTTCTGTACATATCCATTCCCTCTTCCATAACATGAAAGGGGTGTTCATGTTCTATACAAGTGGGATTGGTTCTGTGCTTGCAATTCCTCAACTCTTTGCATAAGCTTTTTGTTGAGCCTCATTGAAAATTCACCTGATTCTCATTGCCACTGTGCTCACATGCCACATGAGAATTCACCCCAGTGAGGGTGATGTGTGGTATGAATCTACAAACTTTGTCTTTGCTCTGATACATTTATGAGTTTTCAACCCTTAGCAGTGACTAGAGATGGTGAGGAATAAGCAAGGCTAAAAGCCAAATTCCTCCAGGTCTTCCTTTAGGGCATGTTTTTTGCTGACGTTTCTTATTTCCTTTCTGAATGAAGATTGGATTTCTAGCTCTAAATTTCTGTAATGCCATCCAGATATCATGTGCAGGATTCTTCAAGTGACTTGAAGTTGGTCAACCAATGATGGTTACTCTGGTTTTTTTTTTCCAAGTGGCTCAGTTTTGCAAGAGGCTTATGTACAGATGTGGAATGGTTAATTCACTTCAGGCTCAATAATTCCATCAAGAGTTGTGTCGAGATTAAACAGCAAGGTTACTTTACAACTCATGACATGTCTAACATGATCTTCTTGCTCTCGAAAGCACCTTAGAGAGTTTGTCCTGGTCTGAAAGCATATTTTGGTCTGTTAAGCTCATTACTGTGTTGAGAGTACATTGAATTTTATAACAATCTGATATGCTGCATGAAACAGGGCTTTATTTTCCAGTGACTCATCCGTTAGCAATCTGCTTTCTCTTTAATAGTTGCAGGACCTACTCAGTATCTGGAAATACCATTTCTTCTCCAGGTTTTATGTGGATTCTATTGTCATGAATCAGGAGGTATTCACTCCTAAAGCCTCAGGGCACATGGTGTTTGGTCCTTGGAACAGATTTCATGTACCAGAGCTTTGGGTTACAAGAAATGTAGGCTGGAAAAATGATCCTGGAGTGTCTGTTTTTCTAGAAATTTCAGATGATTTCTTCAGGTTTGGGTTTCTCCTTGGAGTGAGGCACAAATATGCACATGGATTAAGTCATGCAACGCATGATGAAAAATAATATCAATATATAATATATTTGACCATAGGCTGAGACTCAGAGAGTTTTAGTCCACTTTCCATTTACGCCCCAGGTGTTGGAGATGGGTTTTGGTTACCCACAATCCTCTTATGTGCAAGAAGCAGTGTGATGATGTGCATGATGTGTACTTACTTCCAAGGTTAAAATCTCTGGCCTGGAGAGTCTTGGCTTTGGTCATACATACTCAGTGTGAATATTTTAAGAAGGAACTATTTACTACAAATAAATCTTCTTTTCCTCTAATCGTACATTCATTTCTTATCACAAATGAACCTTTACCAAAGTGAGGAATGCCAGCAATTTCAACCTAGTATTAATGATGAATCAGCAAATTTTGTATTTAAAAACAAGTTAAGACTCTGAAAATAAACACATAGAGGCAATGAATTAGTGTTAAGAATGATTATAGGACTTCTGTAACTATCAAGTCAAAACTGAGATAACATGACATGACTGAGATAGCCTGGAGAAGAGGAGGCTTAGAGGTGACCTTATTGCTCTCTACAACTTCCTGAAGGTGTTGGGGGTGGGGGTCGGTCTCTTCCACCGGGCAGCAACTGACAGAACAAGGGGACACAGTCTCAAGCTGCATCAGGGAAGATATAGGTTAGATATTAGGGAAAAAAAATTCACTGAAAGAATAATAAAGCACTGGAATTGTCTTCCCAGGGAGGTGGGGGAGTCACCATCTCTGGATGTGTTAAAAAAAAACTGGACATGGCACTTAGTGCTATAGTCTAGTTGAGGTATTAAGGCATAGGTTGGACTTGATGATCTTAGAGGTCTCTTCCAACCTCATTATTCTGTGATTCTGTGACATGCCACTAAGAGTAGAGCTATCTCTGTGAAGACAGAATTTGTTCCCACAGATTGAAAGCCTAGTTATTGAACAAAATGTCAGAATTGATGATGGGTTAGCATAAATACAATATTAAGTAACCTAAGAAAGAAGTGTTACTAAGTGAAAGAATAGTGTAGACACAAACCCCAATGAATCTACACTGTCTATAAAAACTTCAGTGACGGAAAGTGGGAGGGAGCTGTTCTTGTCGTTGGAAGAACTTTGCAAAAGTGAAGGGGTACATTTACTGTTAATAGAAGAAAGCAGCTTGCATTGTTTTAAGAGGTAAGGTGGTTATTCCTACTCTAGCATGAACATTTGTTGGAACAAGGACTGAAACATGTGCCTAGTTTTCAGGTAAATTCCCTAAACTTTTGACCCAGCAAAATTGTTTTCAGCATCACTGAATTTGCAATGTCTGCAACACAAGTGCTTCAAGCAATATTTATTCTGTGGTTCCAAACAATACAGTGTTTTTAGAAAGTACATTCCCAAGTGACAGTGACTTGATATAGAAATGAGGGGTAAATTATAAGTCTAAATGCAACATTTAATTTATGAGGATGATTCTCAAAGTCATGGTCAGGTTCTCATCGTCAGCTTGAAGGTTTTCCTTGTCAACAGTGCTGGTATGGACTTGAACCCTAAGTAGATGTTTATTGTTTTCTATCTCTCAAGAACTTTACACCTATCTCAAAGGATCTGAAAGGTGCTTTTCCAATTTAGAAATCCTGTTCAGTCTGCTTGTGGTTTTTTACAACTTTTTTGTTCTCTACTCTTACACACTTTACTATAATGCGTTTTTGGTATTTTCTGTTGGAAGAGCCGGTAACATTTGATGTATTTTCCTTTTAGCTACCCTGAAAGAGCTCATATCGCAGACAATGGTGCGCTGGTCCCAGGAGGATCAGATCCAGGACCCCGAGCTGGTTCGGATCATGTACAGCCTCCTGCGCAGGCAGTATGACAGCATCGGTGAGCTGCTGCAAGCCCTCAGGAAGGCATACACCATCAGTGCTGCCTCCGTCAAGGACACCATTAACCTGCTGGCAGCGCTGGGCCAGATCCGCTCGCTTCTCAGTGTCCGGATGGGAAAAGAGGAGGAACTGCTAATGATTAATGGATTAGGGTATGCAATTAACAGAGCTTTGCTTTTAACTTGGTGTGAAGCTTTTTGTTATATTAGTAAAACCTATAATTTTTGTCCCTAAATGAAAATTAATGCTGTACTGAAGTGTAAATATGCACCAGAGATCTACCTTTTCACATATATTTCCAAGGTGACTCCAACTTATCTCTCTAACAGTATCAAAAGGGTCAAAGTTTCTGTGAACTAAGGAATTATCTAAATAAAATGGACCACTTTTACTACAGTTAAGCCTGATGCTTAAACCCTAATCAAAGTATATGTTCCAGCAGCTCTGGAGAAAAAGGTCACTAAAATTTTTGCTGGTGTCTATCTATGCTGCATTTTCCCAAACTTAAAGTCCATTTTATATTTCATGTATGAGTGAATAAACTTGCTGGTGTCTTTTTAGTTGGAAATTCAGAAAAAATTTCCTTTATAAAGCACTAAATGATGTGAGAATATTTTCTGCATCTTTGCCATAAAACTACCTCTGTTGAACAGTGCTATTATTGTGCATTCCATTATAGTGCATGTTTGTTATTCTTAATGTGTGACTAAATGCTGGTTGGGCCATTTAATACTGGAAGGAAAAAAATCACAGAAAGTAAATTACTTCAGTTAAAATGGTGCATTTAGAAAGAGAGAAAATTATAGTATTGTTACCTGAGAGAAAAATTATAGTATTCTTACCTGAGAACTATATTTATTTGTCTTTCTTCAAGAATATTAAAAAAATTCTCTCCTTTACAACAGTTGTAAGAAAGTTCCATTATTTTTACTATTCCAGTGTAAAAATTTATACTGTTTTTGTTAAAATTGTGAAGACTAATCTCTCGATTTGACTTAATCAATTAGAATTGGCAATGACTCGTTATGCAGTGTGCAGCAGTGTTACCAAATTTGGCAGTGACACTGAGTTTGTAAATTTGCTGAGAATTATATGAGGGATAAAGGATACATTTTGGCTAAATGGTATATAAACATCTTCCAAGTGGTGCTGTATTGAGACTCATCCACTCTCAGTTTTCTGTATTTCTTTAAAGCAGGCATGATTCCTGTATTTTGCCACGTGTTTTTAACAGGTTGTCCTAAAATGTTAGTCATCTCTGGATTCTATTGAAATCTAGTTCCTGAATAATTTTAAAACACAAAAATTGCCTTCTAGATTATGAAACCAATATAGCAGATTCTAGAAAATGTTGAGAGAATGATGGGCAGAGTGGAAAAGTTAAAATAGTCCTCCATAATGGACCTGTATGCCACTTCTGACAGAATTTGGAAATGCTGATGAAATATGTATAACAGATAACCTTAAATACTAAGTCTATTTATTGACTGTACTTTGTGAACAGAGGAAAATAATTAAGAGGTTACTATAGAAATATCATTGATTAGATTTCATTTCCTTGATCTCTGTTCTCAACTTAAAACCTAACAAAACATATTCTTTTCCACTTAGATCATCACACAATTTTTTTTTTATTTAAACAGAACAGATGGTAGGAGCAATTTAGAGATGAAGAATTGCCATCTTGAAATAATTTGGAGGTTAATATTCTTATTATGAAGAATTTATGAGAATTAGAGGAGTGACAGCATATTGAAATATGAAGCATTTTGTTCTCAGAGGTTTTTGTATTATGCTGAATTCTAAGAATTTAAAATGATGTTCATACAATGAATGCATACTTCTGAATCTCAATGCATCAACTTAAATTAATTTGGGGTTTCTTAAAAACAAATAGTCTTTTCTCCATTTTAGGGATATAATGAACAACAAGGTGTTTTATCAGCATCCTAACTTAATGAGAGTCTTGGGCATGCATGAGACTGTTATGGATGTGATGGTCAATGTGCTTGGAGGAGATAAATCTCAGGTAATTTCACCACAATTTGTTATGTGTTTTGTATTTTGAACTTCACAAAAATGTATTAGGATGTTTGAGAAGTGAACAAAAATATATCCCATGTCAGCTAAATTTTGCTTGTCCAAATTAAAGTACTGATTAATGAAAAAAGTAGAATCTTTTTTGTTTTACTAGAGGGAGAAGTCCAGTAGCCTAGACTTGATTTTTAAAACCTGAAATATTATCGGTGTTTCATTTTTCTTGTAATAGGATTGTAAAATTTTTTGTTCTTAAATTAACTATATACTTTAACTGCATTTATTAGAAGTGTAGCTCTGCTAGGAAAATTTACTTCTTCATCTTAAATGAAGTGTTACTACTATTAAATTTTAATAAGAGACTACACCAAATTTAAATTTTAATGCTCAAATTCATGTACTTGAATTGAGAAAAATTTTCTTGCAGTTTTGTGTTCTCACTTTTCTCTGTGTTATGCTTGAATATATATGCATGTTATTTTAAAGGCAGAGTGGTGTAAATTTTGAGAAGCCTAACAGAAAATTTTCACTCCTGAAGAAAGTGTGAAGTGAAGCACGCATATTTTCTTTTTTCTCTTTGCTCATGCCTGATGTCTTCATCCTGTTGCCTCTTCCCTGGATGAGGGGTCTTCTCTGATCCCAATATTCCTTATCTAATATCCTTTTGCCTGGCCACTCATTTTTCTTATGAATTTGGAACGATTTTCAGCCCCATGTTCTACCTTTTGCTTATCGTTTATCCATCTTTCAAATTTTCATAACTCGATTGTCTTCTATGTGCAGCTGCACTATTCTTCCTTTGCTTCTTTGATCATATTGCTTGTATAATTATCTTAAATGCTTATACATTTAATCTGCCTATGCCATTCCAGTTTTTACTCACATACAAGTTTTAATATTTTTGTTGCATTTCAAGGCCAGTTACAGTTAATTATAAAATTATTATTACTTTGCTAATTTATAGGTATTACAACACCCTGGTTTTGCTACAAATTGTACATAGAGCCAAAGGTAATAAAAAAAACCTGAAACCCAAACCAGTGACAACCCTCAATGCCTTCTAATTTTATTAAAATGTTTTCCTAGGAAATTCTAGTAATACAGATCTACAGAAATTACCATGATAACCTTCAAAAGAAATGCTGACTGAGAAAACTGCTTAGTTGCCCAGTGCTCTGCCATTAAATGTGCTTGGCCACCCAAAATAACCTATTTTATGTCTCTGTCTTTATGAATTGCATTTAGACAGTAGATACCTCATGAACATTTGTTTCTGTTCAGTGTTAATAGCTTCAAGAGATGGAATGAGCAGTCATGAACTGTAGTCTGGGATTTAGGGATGGGGCATTTTTCTGGGTTGGGCAGCAGGCTTTTTAAACTAGATCTCCAGATCTTCCAGCTTCTTGGAATAAGTGGTTTGTCATGAGACTGTATTGAGACATGTATTGTCTCTGAAGGAATAGTGCGAAGGTTAAAAATCAAAACAGTGGGAAGGTTTGTCAGTTCAAACTCATATGTCACCTATAGTTCTCTGAAAAACGATTTTTCAACACTTTAATGGCCTGATGAATGTGAACGTTAAAAGGAAATGTGGGTCCTTTCTTTAGAGCCAAAGCAACTGTCAGTTTCTTATCACCTTGGTAACTTCACTATACTTTCCTTGTTAGCAGTGCAGGAAGAGGAGCTGGAACAGATTGGTAATTAACATATTTCACTGCTTTGTCAAATTTGCTCTCCAGCAGATCGCGTTTCCTAAGATGGTGGCAAGCTGCTGTCGGTTCCTGTGCTACTTCTGCCGCATCAGCCGTCAGAACCAGAAGGCAATGTTCGAGCACCTCAGCTACCTGCTGGAGAACAGCAGTGTCGGACTGGGTACGCCACCTAGCTGCAGCAGGAGCAACTGTGATAGCACAAGACTGATGGCCAATTTGTATAGCCGGCTGAAACATCTTAAACCACCTTTTTGGTTCACCTTTAATTCTTTTCCTTTTTTTCCACTTTTGTTTCATGCTTATATGTCTATGAATTATATTAGAAACAGAATAGTCCAAATCTGAAAACACCTTGAAAAAATTGGTATCAAACATTTTTCTATTCAAAATAGTTGTGGTTTGAAATCTAAGATTAAATTGACTCCTTATGGTGTTTGCTTGTTTCATCTGGTTTATATTTCCATGCCTGTACTGTTTAGGCTACAGAAGTAAATTTCATGTTTTTCTTTTGAACATTGAATGTATGCTTTTTAATGCATGTATATTACATTTTTTAACACAAGGAAAATTTTACTGGCTAGATAGATGCTATAATAATAAGATAAGGCAAGATAGCATGAGATTTCACAGTGATTTAGCTGTTCATGTGTGAATTTGGCCTTAATAAACACAGAAAGCTGGAAAACATTAAAGAAAGAAACCAGGTAACTGAAGCTTGGAATGTCTCCTTTTGCTAAACATAGGCAATTTCAAAATCTTGCCTCAATAAGGCTGTGCAGAATTACGTAGTTAATGTGTTAGTCTCCTAAGGAACTAGTATTCCTCTGATTTGCTATATTGTTAATACTGATTGTTTAAATCTTTTTTTAAGATCACTGTGATTGAATATGCTTACAGAAATGGATGTGAAGTCGGAACAGAATCTCAGCATTTTCACTTTATTAAAAACAGTTGACTGTTTTTGTAGAAAGAGCAGTCTTGAAATGTACTATGAATATATTTACGTTCTAGATTCCAGCGTGATTGCTGCCCTCTGCTGTATGAATGTGATTACTCCATCTCCATTTAATTACCATGCATTAACCTCTTTCTGCAGCTTTTCCTTCAATGAGGGGTTCGACACCACTCGATGTGGCAGCAGCCTCTGTAATGGACAACAATGAGCTTGCACTCGCACTGGAGGAGCCAGATCTTGATAAGGTGGCCACTCTGACCTATTTACATATTTATTAAATTATGTACTTGTGCTAAAAGGGTTTAAAAGAGCAAGTTTGGTCATAGTAGTTTCTGAATATGTTGTCCTCAGAAATACCCACTCTAGGTACATGTTGTTTCAAGGTAAGGTTCACTGAGCAGCATTTTCCTGATTTTGCTTTATGCTTATCAGGAATCAGAGCAAAAGACATTTATTTCTATCTTCTGCATCCTTTCACTATTGTTGTCAGGTAGAAAGGATAACAAGAAAAAATACATGAAACAGGAATATCACGAAGTGTTGTTTTGGGAGGCAAAAATTGAGAATTAAGAGGAGAATGTTACAAAAAGGACACAGGTCTTTTGGCTTAAATCATAGAGAATAGGGGATGGAGGTAGAGCTATGAGAATGGATGGGCAGGTATTTCAAGATGAGAGGTGAAACAGGATTTTAAAGGTAGGATCAATGGGAAACTGAATCTAGAATTCAAGTAATTGGCAATGTTAGGAATAAAGGGGAATGTGAGGAGAGACAGGATGAGCTGGAAATTGTGGTAAAATGTAAAAAATGGCATAAAAGTTATTTGTATATCACAGGAGAAAAACAGATTAAGGGTTGGAAGTGCACAGTCAGAAGAGGAGGAAAGCAGTTAAATTAGGAAGTTAGGTATGCTAGCAGAGCATTAAGGTACAGAAAACAGAAAGCTGGGTTTAATCTAAATGGAGAGAATAGTCAAACACCTAAATGATAGCTTAGCACAGGGAAAATCTCTGTGCACTATGTGGTGACAGTGAAACTCCTGGGACTGTTTATGATCCGTATATGGGGTGGGAGAGGAAAAGTTGTGAAATTGAAATAAATGGGCGTATTACAGCAATAGCTTGGGGAAGACAGACAAGAATATAAATGGAAAGGATGTGAGATGGCACAGCACTATACTTACTAGGCAATATGCTGTTGAAAAAGCAATTCTCTATAACCTGCAAAATTGCTGAGTGCACTCTGTCTTGTCATCAATAAAAAATTAAATTGTATTGATATCAATCCTTGGGATACATCACAGTGACTGGAACACTACCAGTGACTGTCTTATATTTTCATGGAAACAACTGTAGAGAAAGTCACTTAAAGTAAATTTCACTGTTGACCACATTTCTACTTTACTGATTGCTTACATTGAAATATTTGGCACTTTGCTTACTGAAACACTTGGCACTGTACAAATCTTGAATGTTCAAACAGTAACAGATATCAAGCTCATGGAAGTTCTTCGTGGCCATTACCTATTTTAGGTGCTATAATCATGGTTAAGTGTTGTGCTTTGCACAAATGTAATTTTTTTATTTTATTTGAAATGCACAGCTATCTATAAATTTCCTTTTAGATGAATGAGGAAATTATTTTGTATATATTTCTGAAATTCAGTTTACTATAGTTAAAGAAATGTGTCATAATTTCTCAGAGTTCACTTAGTTAAAGATATTTCTCTTGATAAGAAACATTGTGTTAGAAATTTTTGTGTTACTAGAATGTTTTAGTCTTTCTGGGTTCCGACTCTTAACACTGTTCATTGATATTTATCATTCTTCTGAAAATTATGATGGTTTTCATATCCATTTAAATTATTATTTAAATATTTTAAATATATAAATTATTATTTAAATTTAAATTATGCTATAAGCATTTGATGCAATGTTTATTTTGTTGTTGTAGCAAATAAACCATACATGACTGAGTATGAATTTATTCATACTATTTCTATTTAAAGCTGATCAGTATTTTAGTTGTTGTGTATGTACTTTTGAAAAGATCTGGATTGTACAATGTTTTATTCCGTTCTTCACATTCCACATTTGTTCATGTTGTATTTTCGTGTCATCATATAATTAGGTAACTTCAGGAACAAAGTGTGCTAGCCTTTTTTCATTAAAAAATCTTGTGACAGATAAAGTAATGAGCTATGTTGTTAGGTTCTTAGCTTAAATGCCCATAATATTAAAAAATCTTGTGATAAAAAAAAAAAGGCGCTCATTCTGGTTTATAGCTATTTTTAGAAATGTATTTCTAAAAATTTGAATAAGCTATTCCTTCTGTATTTCAGGTTGTTACCTACCTGGCAGGTTGTGGCCTGCAGAGCTGTCCAGTATTGCTGGCTAAAGGATATCCAGACATTGGATGGAACCCAATAGAGGGTGAACGTTACCTGTCATTCTTACGATTTGCAGTTTTTGCTAACAGTAAGTCTAATTTCTTGGCCTCCAGATTCCAACAGAATTAAATATAAAGAGAGGTTAATGCATACTCTTCTCATTACAAACACAAGACTATTGATTGGTGCTTATTATTGTAATTCTTTTTTGAATCTTCATAGTTGTATTTTTTTCATAATTTTTTTGCAAATCACATTATTGAGTAGATTAACCTGTAGCCATGGTAGCAAATCATGTTAGGAATTCCTTGGCACAGGAAGACCAGGAGTGGGGGTTACATCAGTATATTCCTGCCACTGCTCGAGGAGAAGAGTCCCATGCTCTAGCATGTGGTCCCTCCCAGGGGAGACAGTCCTCTACAACCTTCTCTAATGCGAGAAGGCAAAAATTCTCACTAACTGCTGCAATGTGGGGCACTTTTTCATGGGGTGCAGTCCTTCCAGGACAGGCTGCTCTAGTGTGAGCTCTCTACAAGTCCTTCCAGCAGACCTGCTCCAGTGTGGGCTCCACTCTCCATGGCTCTGCAGGTGACTCTGCTCCAGCACAGGCCTCCAGGGGTTCACAGCCTCCTCTCAGGCATCCCCTGCTGCAGTGTGGGTCTCCTCCAGGGCTGCAGGTGGATCTCCATGTCCCTGTGCACCTCCATGGGCTGCAGGGGCATGGATGCCTCACCACGGGCTGCAGGGGAATCTCAATTCCAGCACCTTAGAATAAGGACTTGTTTTATATTTTGTAACACTTAGGAGAAAATGAAGTTTTCTTGTGACTTAAGAATACCTTTCAGGAGAAAATATGTGTAGTGTTTTTTGGTCCTCAGGTGAAAGTGTTGAGGAAAATGCAAGTGTTGTTGTCAAGCTCCTTATTCGACGGCCAGAGTGCTTCGGGCCAGACCTCAGGGGAGAAGGAGGAAATGGTTTGCTGGCTGCTATGCAGGAAGCCATCAGGATCTCAGAGAATCCTAGTCGTGACCTTCCTTCCCAGGCATATAAAAGAGAAGGGTAAGTAAATGTGAATGCTTGTTTGATAAATGAGGATTTAATAGCTGGTTCAATCATGCCTGCAGTATGTGGATAATAGACCCTGTTGTGTAAGGCATTACACAAACAGAATTAGAGATTCACATCCACAAGCAGTGGTCATATGGTATTTATAAAGCATTAGCTAGATAAAAGTGGAATAAGAGTTACAGAGAGAAAAAGCCTGAAGGACAAAGCAAATGAGAAGATTGCTGTGGAATGAAGCTAAAGTTAAGGTAAAGTAAAAGAGAAAGGTAGAAGGCTCATGTGAGGTCAGCTATTACACGTGGCCTGCATGCTTACCCTAGGGACAAAAACCCTTTAGCCTGGAGCCAAAGGGATTGAGTATGTCTGGTGAACAGTCTCTGGATCATGTCGTTAGCTCCAGAGAAGAGCTATAAAACTTAGATTAGCAAAATTACTCACTGTTATTTTTAACTTTTTAGTGATGAGGAGGAGGAGGAGGAGGAGACTGTGCACATGGGAAATGCAATCATGTCATTTTACTCAGCTCTCATAGATTTACTTGGACGCTGTGCACCAGAAATGCATGTAAGTTCATTTAACCACTTGCTCAGAAAATATAGGATATTTGTCAACATAACTGCACGTCTTGCTAAACCTTTCCCTATTCAAAGCCTTCTTCCCTTCAGAAGGCAGACTTTATAGCTTTTTGCTGTATCTAAATAGATGTCTTCCCTGCAAGCTGTCCTTAAAAAAGGACCACAATCTTTTGATTCCCTTACGCTTTTTTATTTATCTAAAAGTTTGGTAGTCTTTACATGACTATGGAATCAAAGCAAATATGAACTGCAAGTGTTGCACAATTAAGTGAGCAGTGTAATAACTTCTGAAAGTGACCCTTGATTAATTCTTTTGAAAGCAATAAAAATAATTTTTATAAGAATGTGATAGAGGGCTGCTTTTTATGTGCATTGATTAAACATGGTGCCCACACCATGTGAATACATAGAAAATATGTAAAATAACTGTTTCAACTGTAATGCCTGTAACAGCCACGTGTAAGACTTGGTTTTATTAGACTGAGTGTTGCTTGTTGTTGCTTAAAAGCCTTTAGTAGCTTAAAATCCTCCATGTATCTCAATACAATAAGAGTAAGAAGTTTGGGTTGCAGCCTCCCTATTTACTCTTACAAAAGCTATTGAGTTTATTAGCTATATGTAGTAGCTTTCGATTACCAGACACAGTAGTTTCATGTTAGGAAAATTACTGGCAGAGATTTTCATACACAGGTTATGAATACTTGATTTCTGCTAGAAACTGAAAGGAATTCCTCACCTCATTGTTGTAAATGCCTTCTGAAGATTTTACAGCATAGAAAATATAGAAAAACCCATGGATACATCACACAGGACTGCATCCATTTACAGTGTAAAAAAGCAAGCTCAAAACTTGTCACCATGGGTTCTTTGGGTAACATTGGCATTTCATAAATCTTGGGTTCATCACCATATCTGGTTGGTTTAGGAATCTTACCAATGTGGAATTTTTGGCATTGTTGGGAATTTATAATATTGTGAAATCATTGATATAAAAATAGGAACAGATACAAAAGTAGAAACAGCTGAATTTGGCAACTTCATTCATTCTAGGATAAACTGAATTTCTGTACATTTTCTTGCAGTGTTTGAAAAAATCATACTAATAGAAATATTTAGAGGAAAATTTTCTTATGTCCCTCAATACTAAATTTCTTAACTGATAAATTTTTCTAACAGCTTATTCAGAGTGGAAAAGGGGAAGCTATTCGAATCAGATCAATCCTCCGATCCCTAGTGCCAACTGAAGATTTGGTGGGAATTATAAGTATACCACTAAAGTTGTCCACAGTTAACAAAGGTAACCTCAATACTTTTGTTAGACCATTTGTTTTTTATGTAGGTCTTTTACCACATTAGCCTGCAGATGAAAAATAGAACAGTTTTGTTAGAGTTGAATGTAAGCAGAGAACTGTTCTGCAAATTTTAGTTAGATCTGCTTCAATTAGAGCTGCTCCAGTGGCAGATATTTGCACCTGTGGAGCAGATAATGTAAGAATGTAAGAAATATTTTAAAGGATCATGCCAATGGGCCAGTACTTTGTCTCCAGCAGTGGCTCTAGAGATGCTACCTCTTTAGGTAAAATATTTAAGCTTGGGCTCATCCCTTTGTATTTCCACATTATCTAGTCATTTGTAGAATATTTTACCATTCATTTCTAAGTTTTCATTTAAGAGTGAGAGATAATTAAATCGCAAAACAATAGGGTTTTTAAAATAATAAAAATATAGTATTCTAAATTATTCTTTTTCAGCATAGAACAAAACTGAACAAGAATGTAATTTTCTTTGAGTATGTGAATTTACACTTTAAATGTAATTATTATGTCTTTCATTGCCTTGGTGTTTCTTGTTTTATTAGTTATCTACTATTAAAAATTGCATTGTATATTTGTGTAGATGGCACAGTAAATGAGCCGGACATGTCTGCCAGTTTCTGTCCTGATCACAAAGCACCCATGGTACTCTTTTTGGACCGTGTCTATGGTATTAAGGACCAAAGCTTCCTCCTTCACCTACTGGAAGTTGGATTTTTACCAGATTTAAGAGCTTCTGCCTCTTTGGATACAGTACGTATTTCACTATTGAGTTTAGGTGCAGTGGCTAGATATAGTGGCTCTGTAAGTGTAAAAAAATGGAATTTCAAGTCAAAACAGCTTTTTAAAAAAGGTATTATCAGCTGAGTATAAAAATCAATATTAATTCACTTACTATTAATTTATAGTGCATAAGTCTGATTTAAGTATTCAGTAGCACCTTGTAAAGTGTAGAAGTAGTTTAAAATCTTTTGATGCAGAGTGTACAGTAATACAAGAAGTACATTGAGTATAGTGCAATAAGCATAATGATTGCTTTTATGTCATTTTTTTTTTCCATAATTACACTGAAAATCCAAGGGTATGAAGAAATTGAGATGACAAGTGTTATTTAGTGCTTAGTGGGGTTTTCTAACCTGTTAAAGATAGAAGCTGCATATTCTTTTCTGCTGCTATTCAGAGTGCAGGGGGACAAGAGACATAAATGCATGGCCTGGATTTTCTCCAGTTGAAAAAGAAACGGCTGTAGTCCTCACGTATATACTGAGAATATCATGTTCTCACCCAGCCACTTAGGAGACTTAAGGACTATTACATTATTATGTTTTATAGGCTTCATATTTAGTGACCTTTATCCAGGGTGATACTAACAATCATTTACTACTTCACACAGGTTTCTCTAAGTACCACAGAGGCAGCTCTCGCACTAAATAGATATATTTGCTCAGCTGTGTTTCCGTTACTCAAAAGATGTGCTCCCCTCTTTTCTGGAACAGAGCATCATGTCTCTCTGGTTGACTCCATGCTTCACACAATATACAGGTTATCCAAGGGACGGTCCCTCACGAAAGCTCAAAGAGATGCTATCGAGGAATGCCTGCTTGCTATTTGCCAGTATGTATGATACCTGTGTACAAATTAATTTATTTTGTGCAAGATACGTATTATAACAACTTCTTTCTCTGGCTGTAATGTAGACCTATGTGGAGGCCCAAGGGCCTGCCACTAAGGTTATTGTGCCTCAGCCATGGAGGGGCTGAGGCAGATGAGAAAACACTCCTGTGGTGAGGGTGAGAAGAGTCTCTCCCGCTCTCTCCCATGGACCTTTGCAGACATATGATAGTATTCCTTAGGTTCTGTTATCCCATTGGTTTTCCCAGTCCATGGCCCCGCCTATGGACCACTGTACTCTGTCCTTATTGGGCCCTATCCCTCAGATCCATGCCTTCTTCCCAGTATTTAACCCAGTGCCCTTGGCCAATCCCAGCTCTCTCATCCCTGGAACACATTCGAGGCTGTCTTCTGTGGGTGCAGCGACACAAACAGCGCTGGGATTTCCCGATGGGATCCAGTCTCCTTGCCTTTCCCATCAGCCCTTCTGAGCAGAGCGCTGGCCCCGCAAGCGCAGGTCGCTCTCAGGGACGCGCTGTCCCGTGCTGCAGCAGACCTGAGAGCAGTTTAATATCGCATGAAATGAGTGACCAGTGCTATCTCAGGAACTGAAATCTGGATTTGTCTGTTCAGTTCAGAGGGTTCAGAAGCAGCACAGTGTTCTGTGCTGTATCCTTGTATATGTAGATAGTGAGATTCCTTAAGCACCTAGCGTTGTTTTTTCAAAATACTTTTAATGAGTATTTTGTCTCCCAATATGTAAATTTGCTTCAATTTTTATTTCACTTACACTGAGCTGTATGAATTTAGCTAATAACGTCTATTTTTAAAATTTACAGCCATTTGCGTCCCTCTATGCTACAACAGCTGTTGAGAAGGCTGGTTTTTGATGTGCCCCTGCTCAATGAATACTGTAAAATGCCTCTCAAGGTAAATACTTTATTTTTGTACATATGTACAAAATGTATATATGTATCCAGCATAAAACTTCAAAATAAACTGTTGCTCTCTCGTTTCTAAAAAGAGAATGGGAAGGGTAAAGCAATGTAAAATTACTTCTGAATTGAAAATAATGTTATTGTTTTGTAGCCTTTCAAATTAAATGTAATGTTTGCAAAATTTTTGAATTCATGCCCAGTGCAAACAGTAAGGTGGTTGTTTTGGTTTTTTTTGGTGAACTGTTGACTTCCCTGTCTTTTGCTTCAGCAAAAGAATATTTGAATGTATCAATTTAAATTTCACTGTTATCTTGAGATTTCTTCTTCTGCTATATGAACTATAGTAACTCTTGATGGGCTGCATGATCCAGGAATGAATTTTGAGTGAAATCTAAGAGACAGGATGCAGGGAGAAAAATTCACCTTTTGTTTCTGAGTAATCTGTAACTGAAATTTCATCTATCCTTTTGTTCAATAAAAACAGAATTACAGGTGTTAGATGATAAATCTTATTTAGAACTATTCTGTCAGGTTTATCTCTTTTTT